>JAQOSZ010000292.1:480258-777733 GCA_030347455.1 Kentomonas sorsogonicus | reverse complement strand
CGCGAGTAGTGGCAGACTGGGACTGCGTAGCACGCTTGGGGGGCATTGCTGATAGACTTGTGGGGGGATAGAAAGAATGTCTTTTTCTGAAAAAGAGAAAGAGGAAGAAGAAGAGGGATGTTAGATGAATGGGTGCTACAAAATGAAGATTGGGCTAATTGCTGTAAAAACTAGAAACAATTATTCTTTTTTTTTCTTAGATGAATATAAGAAATAGGGCGGGTGGGGTGGGGGGCATGTAGATTTGGCGCAGAGGGATGAAAGCAACTAGAGAGTGGGGAACAGCAGCATAACAAAACAGCAGCTCCATATATGTTGAGTCATATCGTGCACTGTCAGAGACGGGTGTAATCCCTTTACCTTGCAGTTAACTAAAACACAGATTGTGCCATATGCAGAGCGGGTTGTCGCAAGCAGCATTTCAAATAGCAACGGAACAGTTCGACACCTTTGCAAAAAGTGGGGCAGAGCGAGTCCTCGAGAGCCAATGGAGTGAGCGTTTCACAGTGCTTTCCCGCGTCAACCCGTGGCAATTGCCTTTGCTCTTGTTGCTGTTGTTGTTCTGTTACGTACGGGGAGAGGGGGAGGATGGGCAAAACGACCGAGGGCGCGACGGACGGCACCGCTCCCGCGACAGGCGCGCAGTGCGAGGAAAAGGCCGCTGGTGAGGTCGGGGCGCGCGAGAATCATGCGGGCGCGGCAGCAGAGTGGCGCTCCAGACACTGCGCCTCTGCCGCACGGCCTTCCGATTTCACCGTCTGTCTGTGTCTGTCTCCACGCGACCTGCTAGGCACGCTTCTCCTCCCTCCCCCCTCCGCCCCCCACCCGAACACCTCTTCTATCGTCGTGTGTTGCCACAGCCTCCGTCACCGCGTTGACGGCCGCCCTTCCCATGAGAGGATTGGGCCTCTCGCGCCGCGCAACACTTCCGTTATGCACATGTAGGAAAAAGCGGACGGATAGGGTCCCTCGCCGTCTCATCTGACGTATAGAGGTGGCGAGTCTTTGTGTAATATGGTTATGTCACGGCCGTCAGCAGTGCCCTTAGCAGATCTTTTTTTTTACCTTTTTGCAAGCGCCGGCCCTTCACGTCTAGCGATTTCAAAACTGTTGCTGTTTCGTACACGCCTTCAGGGAGCATGAGATGTGGTGTGAAGTAGAGGAGTGGTTCACCAATGCTAAAGGAAGTCATAGTCAGTCGGAAACGACGGATAACGTTTCAATGGCGCATAAAATAAAAGCTAACAGAAAAAAAAAAAGAGAAAGAGGTATGAAGTAACTTCGTGACACATATTTGAATACTGGATGAATAAATACGTGCGCAGTCGGGCGGAATTCATTCCCGTTAGTCACCTCCACATAATGGGTCTACATTTTTTTTTTAATTATTTGAATGGCGAAAGACACAGAAACTGGTGGGAGCTGCCACTAAAATGATGCGATATGTTTCTCGTCACAAGAAATAAAAATGTATTTGCTTACCGCAGCGCATTACCGTCTCCCCTCATCGTCATCTTCATATTACGTGCTGGATTCTCTCTCTCTCTCTCTCTCCTCTCTCTCTCTCTCTCTCTCTCTCGCTCGCTCGCTCTCTTGTGCAGTTAAATCTTTTCCTAGAGGTGGATGAGCGATGGCAACCATTCAGTTAGTGCAACTGGAGACAGAAAATAATGGAAAACGAAACCAACAATTTTTCATCGCCCAAACTTGGCATCGTTGTAGTAAAGGCGTGAGAGTCCAAACAGCCATCGTCGAGTGGCTTACATAAAAAGGAAGAGGGGAAACAAACCACTTTACGAGCAAAGACGGGTGGAGCACCCGGTTAGAGTAAGAGCGATGAGCTGCGCAAAACAAATGACGAGAAGGAAACATCACCGGATGAGCATGCATGCACACAGACACACACACACACACACACACACACAGAGAAAAAAAATAAAACAATGATGCGATTGCCGTTGAATTCACGGCCCTCTCACCCCAGCAGCGCAGAAGCGAGGTATTCGCGGAGGTCGGCGCTGCCGCCGCGCATGGCGAGGTGCAGGGCGACCGTCTGGTCCGTTGCGATGAAGACCTTGGCCTGCACGAGAACCAGCGTGCGCGCCGCGTCAGCGACGGTGCCGGCCATGCACAGCACGTGCGCGACGGAGCTCACGCGCTCCGGGACGCCGCCGACGACGTCCATGCCGAAGAAGGCGGCGATCTCGTGGGCGGCGGCGGTGAGGTTGCGCATCGCGCGCAGGGAGTAGGTGCCCGCCGTCTCCTCCCCTCCAGCGCCGCCCAGCGCGCGTCGAAGCCGGCCTGCCCCCCCAGGCGCGCGGGGGTGACGAAGTCCTTGATGTCGAGGTCGAAGGACTCGAGGGGGTAGTCCTCCGCGTCGGCCTGCACGGCGCCGTCCTCGGCCTCCTCGCGCAGCGTGAAGCGCAGCGCCGCGGCGACGGTGCCGGAGGGGAACTCGCCCGGGTCGTAGCGCAGCACGGCGTACGCGTAGCGCGCGGCGCCCGCCGGCACCTCCGCCGCCGGGATCGCGAAGAGCGGCTCCGCCTCGAGCTCCTCCGCGTCCGTGACGACGGTCGCGTCGGCGAAGACGAGTCCGTCGAGGGTGTTCCGCACGCGGAACTGCAGCACCACGTGCGCCGCGTACACGTGCTTGAGCACGCTCACCACGTAGTCGTTGTCCGCGTCCGTCAGCGGCAGCGGCTCCGAGCTCCGCAGCGGCTCCCCGAGCTCCCGCAGCTGCTGGATGTGTCGCATCTCGTCGCGGCCCTGCAGCACCGCCGCCGACAGCGCCTGCGCCGCGCCGCCGCCGCCCTCCGGCCCGCCGCCCTGGCTGGGGCTGTTGGCCGTTGCGGCGACGGCGTGGAGGTCCTCCAGGTTGGCCTTGAGGGCCGACGGCGCGTCGGCGGTGGCGGCGGCGGCGCGACGCTTGCGGCGGCTCGCGGCGGCGCCCGCGGCGACGTCCTCGATGGTGGCGCGGATGAGCACCTCGTCGCGCGTGCGGAAGAGGCTCGCGTAGAGTACCGCGCGGTCGCGCACCTCGTCGTCGGTGTCGCTCTCCAGGCGGCGCAGCAGCACGTAGATGGAGCGCCGCAGGCGCGGCACGCGGGCGGCGAGCTTGGCGAGCGTCGTGACCGCCACCGCGCGGATGCTGGCGCTCTCGAGCGTCGCGTAGCTGTAGAGGCTGCGGACGTAGCGCTGGGGGTCCTCGCAGCGCGGCACCTGGTCGGCGAGGTGGATGAGGATCTTCTTGGTGATGGCGGGGAACTGGCAGTCCTCGATGTACGCCGCGAGCTGCGCCAGCACCGTCTCGCCCGCCGCGGGGTTGAGGCGCGCCGTCTCCAGCATCGTGTCGACGACCGCCTGCTTGAGCGGCGCGCCGCCGTCGGCGAGGAGGGCGGCGGAGAGGAAGCGCAGCAGCGCCTCGTACATGGTGGGGAACTTGGCGTTGAGCACGCGCATCGCATCCACGATGACGAGCTTGTACTCGTCGCCGAGCTCGCTGAGGCGCTGCCCGCCGGCGAGCTGGCCGAGCATGCGCTCGACAGTGGCCTCGGAGCCCGTCTTGAGCAGCGTCGTGATGGCCAGCGTCGCGACCACGCGGTTGCTGTCGTTGACGAGATTCTCCACCTCCCCGCTGATGGCCGCGACCGCGCCGGGGTGGCGCGTGGCGACGCGGCTGATGAGCAGGTTCGCGGCAAAGCGGCGCACGCTGCTGCCGCGGAGGTGCAGCTGCATCGTCATCACAACCGGCGAGATCTCGCGGTCGCCGAGCGCCGGCAGGCTCGCCAGCGCGCGCGCCGCCTCGAAGACGACGAGGTCGCTGTGGTTCCGCAGCATCGCCGTCACAAAGCGGTAGAGCTCCTGCGAGCTGGCGAAGTCGTCGCGCATCAGCTCGCCGCACATCTTGACGACGAGGCACACCGCCAGCGGCGAGCGGATCTCGCCCGACTGCGCCTGCTCCACGAGGCGCGCGACGGAGAGACGGTCGTTGCGGCGCGTGCGGTGCAGCAGCGCGATGGCGGCGTACTGCGCCTTGCTGCGCGCGCGCATCACCTCGGCCAGCTGCTGCGCCCACCGCTTGGGCATGTCCGGCTGCACCTGGGCGATGTGGAGGCCGGTCACGAGCGCCGCCGTCACGACGCCCGGGCTCGGCGAGTTCATCGACTCAGCGATGGTGCGCTCGAGCGAGCCGTAGAGGGTGTTGTCCATGATCGCGTAGAGGGCGCGGATGGCGTTGCTCTTGGTCGACTCGTCGCCGGTCTTGATGTGGTTGAGCAGCGAGTTGGAGGCGATGAAGCTCTGCGGCACGAGCGGGCTCAGCTCCTTCATCAGCACGTAGTGCAGGCGGCGCAGCTTGGGGTGCGACGACTGCAGCAGCTTTGTCGACATGAAGAAGAGGTCGGTCGCCTCGCCCTCCGTCAGGCGCGTGCCGGTCGAGATGAGAAAGAGCATCTCGGTCATCGCGTCGACGCAGGCCGCCTCGTCCAGCGGCGTGTCGTTGAAGACGCGGCACTTCTGCAGCGTCGCCGCGCGCTCGGCGGTGGCGAAGGGCGCCTCGTACTCCTCGTCCTCCTCGTCGTAGCGTCCGTCCATCAACATGGCAGGCAAGCGGGGAGAAAATGAAAAAGAAAAAAGGAGAAGAGGAGAGAAGAGGATGGCGGTATCGGGAGTTATGTACCGAGTGAGATACAAGAAATTAAAATAGAAAAGAAGGGGAATACTACACGCAGAAAAACAAAATAGAAATGAAACAACAAAAAGAGAGAGAGAATACTTTTACTTACTCTAACTTTTACAGTGGCGTTTTGAAAAAAGAGGGTGAGCAAGGAGGAGATTCATGAAGTGAGGTGGTGAGACGCAAACAGCCGCAAAGGGGGAGGGGAGGGACTTCTCAACGAAATGTTGTGATTAAAAGATAAGGCACTTGGGCTGCAGCAAGTCAAAAGGCATCTCTCGATTCAAACATAAATGAAATCACTGCAAAACAATACTATCTTCGCCGTCTCTAGCGTCCAACAACATGAACCATTCGGTACCCCACGCAAACATCAGCGTGCTAATAATCGCTTCTCTTTTTTTTTTTTTGTTTTGTTTTTGTTTTTGTTTTTTGGCTTGTTGGAAAGAGTTTAGAATGACACTATTGATAACATCGAGAAAAGAAAAACACATAAATCAATAAAATAGTACGAATTACATGAAAGAGTTAGTTGTGTTCACCGAATAAACAGCGCCGCAAAAACATCGTTAAGTTACCATTTTTAACTTTTTTACTGACATGTGTAATGGCTCTTGATATTTTTAACGCATTTATTGGCGTGTCGGTGGTTCACATGCGAATATGAGAGGGAGATACTGGGATAATGACAAGAAATAAATGAGCGTGTGTATACAGTTGGAAACAATAACAAAAAAAGCGAGAGAGAGGAAAATTGAAAAAGAACACTTAGAGATGCGGTGAAGACAGCATCAAGACTTTGTTGCAATGTGGCGAGAAAACCGTTCTCCGGCTTCTGTGCGAATGTGCAGAAAAGCAAAGGTGGCATGGATGTAGTAGGAGGGAAAGGAGCAGAGAATGGAAAAGGGAAGGGAAGGGGGGGCGGCAGCAACAGCGGAGAGGATCGAGGGAGAGAGAAAGGGAGAGAGAGGGAAAACGAAAGAGTATGCAATAAAGGGAAAAGAAATGTGATACTGTGCATATCACTTTGCTTCCTTTTTTTTTTAACAGCCCAAAATGAGAGCAAGAGAACGAACAACTATCAGTACTCGTCCTCAAACTCCTCTTCCTTTCCTCTTCCTCACCCTCCTCCTCTTCCCCCTCATCCTCCTCCGTGACCTCCTCCGTAACCTCCTCGTAGTAGTACTCAATGTCGCGTCGCACAAGATAGCCGCGCACGTAGCGCTGGATAGTCACCGCGGCGCGCCGCTCATCGTCCGTGTAGGTGCGCGCCGCGGGGCTCGCGCTCTCCTCTGTCGGGTACAGCGCCTGCGCGCCCGCCTCCGTGGTCTTCTCTTCCGGTCTCTCGTCTTCCGCAGGGTACAGCTCCTGCTGCCGCTGCTGCTGCTGCTGCGGAGGACCGCGGGAGAAGAAATCGTCGTCATCGTCTCCGCCCTCGTCGTCGAAGGGGGCGGTGCCGGCGTCGCTGGGGCTGCGCGCGCCGGGCGGCTCCGTCAGGTACGCGCGGTCGCTTGCCGGCTGCCGCTCCTCTGGGACGTCGATCTCCTCGTACGCCTCCGCCTCCTCCCTCTCCTTGTCGCGCTCCCGCAGGTACTCCTCCTGCTCCCGGCGCGCGCGGTCCTCGTCGTCGTAGCGGCGGTTCACGCGCATGCCGTTGACGTGGGCGCGCGCCTGCGAGCCGCGCCAGGCCGTCTGGATGCGCGTCGCCGCGCGCTCGAGGGTCTCGTCAGCGGCGCCGTCGGCCGGCCGGCCGTCCGCGCGCGGGAGGCGCACCCCGCCGGCCGCGAGGCGCCGCCGCACCAGGAACATGCGCACAGCCGACTGGATAACGACGGCCTTGCAGCGGCGCAGCTCGTCCTCCTGCCGGGCGCGCGCGAGGCCGTCGCGCAGGCGCCGCTCCTCCGCCGCCCGCCGCCGCGCGTGGTGGCCGCGCCACTGCCGCTGGATGGACGCCGCGCGGCGGTTGCGCTCGTCGCGGGGGAGACGCATGTACCCCGGCAGCTGCTCGCGCGCCGCGTGCCCCCGCCAGGCCGACTGCACGCGCGTCGCCGCCTCGTGCTCGCGGGCGCGCCGGTCGCTGGCGGCCCGCTCCTCCTCCCGCCGCGCCCGCAGCTCCCCCGCGTGCTGCGCGGCGGCGTGGCGGCGGTACTGTGTCTGGATGCGCAGCGCGGCGGCGTCGCGGGCGGCGGCCTCCTCCGCGGCGCGCTGCCTCCGCCGGCGCTCGAGGAAGGGGCGCGTTTGCCGCTGGATGCGGGTCGCCGCCGCCTCGCGCATCGCCGCGCGCCGCTCCGCCACTTTGCGCGCCATAAAGTCGTCGCGGAGGTCGTCGAGCACGTACTGTCCGCGCCACCGCAGCACGTGCCGCGTGAGCGCGCGCCGCACCACCTCCCACTTGCGCGCCTCCTCCGCGTCGCGCGCCTCCCGCAGCGCGCCGGCCCGCTGCCGCCCCTGCCGGCCCCGCCACCCGCTCTGGATGCGGGTCGCCGCGTCATTTCGCCGCCGCGCCTCCCGCAGGCTCTCCAGCTCGTCGCGCGCCACCTTCCCGCGCCACCCGCTCTGAATGCGCGTGGCCGCGTCGTTTTGCCCGCCGCTCCTCACGCCGCGCATTCGCCTCGTCCCGCGCGCGCTTCCCCCGCCAGCCGCTCTGGATGCGGGTGGCGGCGCCCTCCCGCTGCCGGGCGTCACGCTCCTGGCGTAGGGCGCCGGCCTCATCGCGGGCACGCTTGCCCCGCCAGCCGCTCTGAATGCGTGTGGCCGCGTCGCTGCGCTGCCGGGCGTCGCGCTCCGCCCGCAGCCGCCCCGCCTCATCCCTCGCACGCTTGCCCCGCCAGGCGCTCTGGACACGCGTCGCGGCGTCGCGGCTGTCGCGCAGCTGCTGCTCCGCCTTGTGGCGGCGCCAGCGGGCCTGGATGGCGACGGCGGCGGTGTGCCGCATGCGCTCGTCCTGGCGCTGGCTGAGCGCGGCGAGGCAGCGGCGGCCCCACTCCTCGGCGCTCTCGCCCTGCCGCAGGAACTGCTGCACAACGGTCGCCGCGCGGTTCAGGCGCCGCTCCTCCCGCAGCTGCTCCAGCTCGCGCCGCGCCGGCTGCCGCTCCCGCCACCGCCCGTACGCGCCCTGCACGGTGCGCGCCGCGCTGCTGCGCCGCCGCCACTCGGCCGCGTCCCGGCGCCGCCGGTCAAGCTCGTCGCGCGCGCGGTGCGAGCGCCAGCCGCGCTGGATGGTGCCGGCGGCGCGGTGCTCCGCCTCCTGCCGCAGCGTGCGCTGCCGCCGCCAGTTGCGCTGGATGACGCGGGAGGCGCCGTCGCGGCGGCGCGCCTGCCGGTCGGCGTACGCGCGCCAGTTGCGCTGCAGCGTGCGCGCGGCGGCGTCCTCGAGGTCGGCGCGGCGCGGCCCCGGGGGGTAGCGCGTGCGGCGGTGCTTCGCGCCCAGCGCGTCGTCGACGCCGTCGAGGTACGCGTCGAGCGCGTCGGGGACGCCGGCGCGCAGGCACAGCGGGAGGAAGGCGCCGACCGGGATGGCGGGGCCGCCGCCGGCCGCGTCCGCGACGCCGCCGCCAGTGGCGCCGTAGGCGTAGTAGTTGCCGCCGTCCCCGCCGTCGCCACCGCCGCGTGCCAGCGCGAGCTCCGGGACGCGCGCGCAGGGGGTGGGAGGTACTCGCCCTGCGTGAGCAGAGGCAGCTGCGGCGGCGCGCGGCTGTTGTCGCGGCGGTCGCGCCCCTCGCTGTGTGCGCGCGCGGTGGCCTCGCGGCGGCGGTCGGCGCAGCGCCGCAGCAGTGGGTGCGACGGCGCTAGGAAGCGGCGCGCGCAGCCGAGGGCGAGCTCGCAGTGGTACTCCTCGACCGCGTTCAGCTCGCCGCCCCACGCCGAGAGGGAGGCGATGAGGAGGTGGCAGTGAACGAGGTGCGACGCGACCGTCGCGATAAAGGTCGCGTACACCGCCGCCATCTTGTCCGCATCGCTCGCCGCCTCCGCGTAGTCCCTCCCGTCGACGTTGTTGTTCCTGCCGCTCTGCCTCCCGTCGGCGCCCGTGGCGGTGCCGCTGCCGCCGGGCCTGTACATGTCAGCAGACCGGCGGTACAGCTCGGCGGTCGTGGCCCGTGCGACGCGCACGACGCCCGGCGGTGGCTCCAGCTCGAGGTACGCCTGGCACAGCTCGATGCAGCGCGCGACGGCCTCGGTGGCCTCGTCGAAGCGCCCCGCCGCCAGCAGCGCGGCCGCCAGATTGTACAGCGCGCCGGTGCACATGACGCCCTCCGAGGCGCGGACGGCGCGCAGCAGCTGCGTCACCACCGCCGTCAGCGCCGCCGACGCGTCGTAGCCGCCCTCCCCGGCCGCCTCCCCGCCGGGGATGAGCAGCGCGCCGTCCGGGGCGATGCTGCCGGCCCGGCTCGCGCGCGCCGCCGCGCCGCCGCCGCCGCCGACGGAGGAGCCGACGCTGCTGCGGCGGCGGCCCACGCTGACGGCGACGGCGGCGCGGTCGAGCGCGGCGATGTTGCTGAGCACCTGGCAGCGCAGCGCCTTGCGCAGCAGCGGGTGGCCGGCGAAGTAGCGCGGCCGGGAGCCGTCCTGGAAGCGCTTGAGCAGCAGCTGCATGGCCGTGTCGTAGTGGCCGCGCACCGCCTCCTCCGGCCCGCCGGCGGCCGCCAGCCGCACCGCCGCGCCGTTGGCCCGGAGCACGCACTCCTCCGCGTACACCCACAGCGGCGGCTCCTCCCCCGCGGCGGCGGGCGGCTGCGGTCGCGTGGGGGCGGCGTCCGGCGCGGCGTCGGCGGCGGCGGTGCGCAGCTCCACGCTCTCGCGCAGGCGGGCGAGACCGTTGGCGGTGCTGCCCGTCTGCAGCAGCCAGAGGCCGTCGGCCCGCAGCTGGCGCGCGCGGTTCGCGTCCCGCAGCCGGTTCACCTCCGAGAGACGGGTCATGGAGGGACGCGCGAGGCCGGGGGCGGCACTCCTGCCGGCGCCGGGGCGACCGTCGGCGGGAGCCGCGAGGGCCGTCGGGCCGCCCACCGACGCGGGCGCCGTCGCGGAGAAGTTTGGCGCGGCGGCGGCGCCGGCGGCGGAGGAGCGGGGCTGGTAGCGGCTGTTGCTGCCGGTGTACGTGCTGTAGGGCGAGCCGGCGGGCGCCGCGGGGACGGCGGTGGCGGCGCCGGGCGCGCGGCCGCCGGCTGGCGCGCGCATGCGGCGCGTCTCAATCACCGGCAGCTGGTCGTCGGCAGAGGCGTCGGCGCCGTAGTACGCAGGGGCCGCCGCCGCTGACGCCCGGGTCTTGGAGCCTCGCCCGCCGGCCGCACGTACGGGGCGCTGCTGCCCTTGCTGCGGGCCGGACCGACGGTCGCGTGGCGGCGCGGGCACCGTCGCGGAGAAACGTGCGGAGCTCATTTACAGACAGACGGTTGAGTTTCACTTGCGTTTGCCGGTCCGGGAATGGGACGGGAAAGAATGTAGAGGAACACAGACGCTGGAAAACGACCAAAACAAGGTTAAGAAGAAAAAAAAAAAGAAGAGAATGTGAAGTTAGTAATAACAACAACAATAAAAAAAAACAGTACAATACGCTACACCCAATAGAGCAGGCGAGCAAGCTCGGTTTAGGTAATCCGGTTCCCTACCGTCGAGAAAGAAAATAACCTACCAACTTTGAAGAAAGTGCGGGTTCTTTTTATTTGTTTTCTTTTTTTTTCTTTGAGTGTGGAGGTGGGTAGGTGTGGTTGGAAATTGAATGTGAGGGATGGCAAGAAAAAGAGGAAGAAGAAAATCAGCATAACGCAGATGAGAAGAGCGAATACAGGAGAAGCAAGAGGAGATTGGCTACACGACACGAAAACAAAAAGAAAAAGAAAAAAAAGGCAGTAACGTAACAAACGAAATGAGGTGATGCTTTCCGTTGTTATTGTTGTTTTAGAAGATGTCTTCAACGCAAAACTGTGAATAATTATCGGGAAGAAAAAGAAAAAAGAAGAGAAGGAGAGAAAACAAAGTGTTCTCCCCACCGCCACCACCACCCCCGCTAGTGGTGAGGCGGGTTCCACGACCATTGCGCGACGTCGATGGCGAAGGTGTTGACGGTCCTGTAGTCCGGCGTCGCGCTAACCCACTCGGGGGGGATGCGGCGCACGCCCAGGCGGCAGCCCACGAGGGCGCCGACAAGCATCGCCCGCTGGCACACGCCCGGGCCCCCGGCGGCGATGGCCGCGCGCACCCCGCCCCGGAAGCTGCGCGCGCGCCGGGCAATGTCGAGGGCGCCGCTCACCGCCGCCGCGTCGACGGCCGGCGGGCGCCGCGGCAGCAGCGGCGACGGCGACGCAGACGCGGACGCGGGGGAAGGAGGGGAGGCGTACAGCCGCTCGCAGCGAGCCCAGCGCTCGGCGGTCTCCCGCGGCGCGCCGGGGCAGAGGGCGCGCACGTCCGGCGGGAAGGCGGGGGCGGCGCCGGGGAGACTGCGGAGGGCGGCGTTGCGGGTCGCGTCCGGGCTCTGCTGCAGGCAGCGCAGGGCGACGCCGAGCACGGAGAGGGCCGCGTCGCAGGCAAAGGCCGCGCAGTCGGGGTCGGCGCCAGTGGTGAGTGCCTCGGCAAAGGGCCGCGCGCAGTCTCGCAGGGCGGCGTCGCTGGCGTACGGGTAGATGGCGGGCAGCGGCAGCAGCGCCGCCAGCGTGTGCAGCAGCGAGCCGTGCGAGGCCGCCACGACGCCGGGGCCGTCGACGCCGCCGGCGGTGCGCGTCCACAGCGGCTGCACCTCCGCCAGCGGAAAGTCGCCGCGCGCGCGCGCCATGGTGCGCACGAGGTCCGCCTGCAGCAGGTACGTGAAGGAGTGCGTCGCCAGCGCCGGCGCCGCCGCGGGCGAGCCGAAGCCGCCGCCCTGCGCCCTTTCCGGCCCAACGCCCGGCGCGCGGCAGAAGAAGAGCGCCTCCCCGCGCGGCTCCACGTCGGTCGCGAAGGCGTACGCGTCCTCCATCGCCGGGACGCCCTCTGAAGCCTCAAAGGCGCGGATCTCGTCCTTCACGCGCGCCGCCCGCGCGGCGATCTCATCCGCGCTGTATCCCTCGAGCGGGCGCGCGGCGGCGTCGGCGACGGCGGCCCCGACCAGCAGGCCCACCTGCCGCTGCTGGATCTCGCTCAGCTGCTTGAAGCTGTTCTCGTAGAAGTTCTTGGACTCCTGCTGGCCCGGACTGTACTGCATGAGACAAGAGGACGGGAAGCGTTGTGTGTGTGTGTGGGGGGGGGGGAGGCAAATATAAGATATGTGTTGTTCCGCGCTTCTTGTTTTGAAGTTGTTTGTACGGTGGGAAAAAGAGAGAGAGAAACGTGATTGAAAGATGGAATGTGCAAAAACAAAGAGCCAACCAAAAGTCATATGGCTGACGTCGCTGTTGCAACCCCCATGACGGACTGGCAAGAGGAATATATATATAAAGTAGTGCGGCTATTATTACTGTATTGGAATAAACTTGGTCGAAGCCTAACCGCCCCGTTCCATCTCTCTAACCATTTGGCGCCTACCAACATTAACATTTATGTGCGAAACGAAAAAATAAAAAAGAAGGAATTCTATGAAGTTTAGAAAAGAAAACACATGGTCAACAGTATCAAAAGGATGAAAGAGAAAAAAAAAATCTAAAGCTCGTCAAGGTCGTTGGGCGGTGGCATCGCCTGCTGCGCGGCGGTGGCGGCGGCGGAGGAGCGCGACTTGGACGGCGG
This sequence comes from Kentomonas sorsogonicus, assembly GCA_030347455.1. Classification (NCBI taxonomy): domain Eukaryota; phylum Euglenozoa; class Kinetoplastea; order Trypanosomatida; family Trypanosomatidae; genus Kentomonas; species Kentomonas sorsogonicus. Next base: position 765,366 of record JAQOSZ010000292.1, on the reverse strand, counting down.
GCGGGAGTGCATCACCGGGAGTGGCTTGCGCGCCGGGGCCGCGGGCGACGCGTCAGGAGAATTCACCACCTCCGCAGCGGCCGCCGTCACTGGGGCGGGGGTCTGCGCGGGGGCGGCGGGCGACGAGGAGGGCTCGGCAGGAGAAACGACGCGCGGCGCCGCGTCCGTCCTCTGCGGGGTGCCGGGCGACGGCGCCGCAGCCGCACCCCCGCCGCCGCCGCCGCCGGGGTGGAGAAGGTGCTGCTGCACCAGGCGGCGCAGCTCGTCCAGCTCGGCCCGCAGCGCGGCCAGCTCGGCGCGGTCGCGGCGGCGCTCGTGGGCGGCGGCCAGGCGGCGGCGCGCGGCCATGGCCCGCCCGGCGCGCTGCAGCACCCGCACCCCGGGCTCCACCGTCTGCTTGAACGCGGCGAACTCGCGCTGCACGACGCGCCACCGCCGGCGCGCCGCGTGCCCGCGGTAGTGCCGCTGGATGACAACGGCGGCGCGCGCGCGCTCGCGGTCGAGGGAGCGGCGGCACTCGGCGAGATCTGCGAAGACGGTCGTCATGAGCGTCTGCAGCTGCCGCATCGCCCCCAGCACGTCGCTGAGCGCCTCGCCGCCCTGGACGCCGGCGGCGGGGGCAGCGGCCACGCGCGCCTGCGTCTCGCGCTGCTCCAGCTGCAGGCGGTCCACCTCGTCGCTGAGGGACTTGAGCTTGCGCTGCACCGCCCGCACCACGTCCGCCAGCGGCAGCGCGCGCGGCCCGCCGGCGCCCGTGCTGTGGCTCTCCGACACGCCCCTGGGCTGCTGCGCGCGCGCGAGGGGCTCCTCCAGCCGCACACAGTTGGCGCTCGTCCCTGTCGAGGCGCGCGAGTCAGCGAGACTGCCGCTGGCGTACGTCTGGCTGCCGGCCGGCGCCTCTCGCCCCCCGCCGCCCCTCTGCTGCCCGTGGCGCGCCGCGGCGAGGAGGGCGGCCTCCTCCGCGGCCTTGGCGTCCAGCAGCGAGCGGCGGCTGCGGGCGCGCTCGGGCAGTTCCGGCGGGTAGGCGACGCCGGTCGTCGCGCGGTACATGTACACCTCCAGGTCCTCGCTGCGCTGCGGGTTCATGAGCTCGAGCAGCGAGCTCTGCAGGGCGCCGCGCTCGCGAAAGAGCCGCTGCGCAGCCTGCTGCTCCGGCTGCGAAAAGGCGACGCCGTCGGTGGCGCGCAGCAGCGGGCAGAGCCAGAGCAGCAGCGGGCGCCACCACCACTGGTGCGGCGGCGGCGGCATCACGGCGGAGTTGTGGCGGCTGCGGCGCCCCTGCACGTGCGAGTCCCCGAGCGACGGGCGATTCGTCGGCGATGCGTTCTGCGGAGAGGCGAAGATGACGATCGTGTCGTCGCCGCCGCCGCTCTCCTCCACCAGCGCCCGGTCGTCCGCCTCCAGCGTCACTGGGTTGCCGTAGAGGCTGACGCTCTCGAGGGTGTCGGCGAGGGCGGCGAGGGGGACGAGCGCGGCGGCGGTGGCGAGGCCGTTGAAGGCGAGCCCGAGCGCGCGCAGCGGCAGCAGCGGCACCCGCGACTCCACGTTTGCGACGTCGCGCACGTAGTTGTAGTCGAGGTTGAGCTCCTCCAGGCGGTGCATGCACCGCACGTCCGGAACCTCGTGCAGCGCGTTGTGTGACAGGTCCAGCGACACCAGCGGCAGCACCGGCGGCGCCGCAGTGGCGGTCGCGGTTGCGGCGGCAGCAGCAGAGGCGGCAGAGTGGCAGTGGCGGAGGGCAGAGAGGAGGCAGAGGCGCCGACGGCCGCGTCGCCACCAAGGTCGAAGGTGCGGAGGTTGTTGTACGACAAGTTGAGCGACTCGAGGTGCTGCAGGCGGGCGAGCGGCGCCAGGCGCGCGGGGTCCAGGTCGCGCAGCTCGTTGTGGCTCGCGTCCAGCACCCGCAGCGAGCGGAACGCCTCCACGCCGGAGAGGTCGCGCAGCCGGTTGTGCGCCGCGACGAGCGTCGTCAGCTGCGCCGCCGAGGCTCGCGAGCTGCCCGCCCGCCGGCTCGCAGACGAGGCTGCACAGCTGCGAGCGCGCGCAGTTGAGCGTCGACGCGCGCGACAGATCCACCACGCGCTGCCCGCGTCGTCGCAGGGCGGAGTCGGACAGCGTGCCGCCCTCACTCGCGTAGCTGGAGATGTCTAGAACGTCCCTCTGCATGCTGGGACTGTTTCTTCTGCTTTTTTTTTTCAAAATAAAAAAAAAGAAGGAGAGATGGGCGAGAGGGCGAGACGGGAAGACAAACGGTACGATTCGTAAAAAAAAAAAAAAGTGGGTCTAATAGGCACAGTTGCAGTGCTTCAACAGTAACAATGAGGATAGAATTTGAAAAAAAAAAATAATAATAATAACGTAAAGAGAAGATTATGGGCCCTGTATTGAAGCGGTAAAAAAAAAAAAAGGTGGCGAATGAGAAGAGGGCACTGCCTGGAAGACCTTGCGTATGTGATATGTATTGTTGCTGCTGTTGTTGTTGTTGTTGAGGTGTTTGCGGCTTGGCGAAGGAGAGTATGAGGGGAGAGGTAGAACAGGAATACCCCCCCCCCCTGAGGGGGACGTAAATTATGAGAGTCCAGAAATGCATATGACTAACGAGATGGTATTTATTCGGTGTTCTTCTTTTTTTCCTTCCCCCATTCAGTGACCAGTATGGTGCGGAATTCTCATTGTGAACCGTAAGGAAATCAAGCAGCAGCATTGTTTCGCACCAAATGATGTTTGTTTAGTAAAAACGGACAGCAAAGAACATGCGCAGAGAAGCTTTTTTTTTTCATTTTTTTCATTATTTAACAAGCAAACTGTGGAACACCGAAGAAGCGAGTAGTAATGCGTCAGCGAGGGAAGTGGCGCAGGTGCGGACCGCTGGAGAGAAGGGCCCTAGGGTAAGGGAGAAACAAACTCCTGCCCCGCGTCCAATGTGTCCCTTTAGAAGAGCGCCTGATACTCGTAGCGCTCGTAGCGGTGGTTGTCGTCGTCCTCGATGGCGGGGTAGTGCGGCACGAGGGCGGCGGGCGAGACGAGGTAGATCATGTTGTACGTGCGGCGATAGATGTCGCGCACCTTGCTGGCGGGGTGGAAGAGGCCCTGCACGAGGTACTGCATCATGACGCCGGCGCCGAGCACCTGCTGCGCCGCCTCGTAGAAGCTGACGACGGCCGTCACCAGCTTGAGGCGCTCCTCCGCGATCACCGTCTGGTTCTTGGAGAGCAGCTCGACGATGTTGGGGTGCACGTAGTTGAGCAGGTGCGTCGCGAGGGGCTCGGCGTTGGGCTGCCCGGCGACCGCGGCGACGACGGCGCGCGCGGCCTCGGTGGCCATGCGGCGCATCTGCAGGCTCGCCTCGCTCAGCGCGCGCTGCAGCAGCGGGACGACCGACATGGCGTAGTCGGCGCCGTCGCCGCCGACCTGCTCGAAGATGTAGCGGACCGCCTTGAGCACCGCGTGCTGCACGATGGTGGCCACCTGCTCGCCCTCGCTGATGCGGTACTCGTTTAGGAGATACGGGATGACGCAGAAGGCGCCGCAGCTGCCGGCGACCGCGCTCAGCGCCACCGCCGTGCACACGCGGATGCTGCGCTTTGTCCTGCCGCAGGTTGTTGATGAGCATCAGGATGATGGTGAAGGGCTGGATCTTGTTGGCGATGACGCCAAAGGCGCGCGGTGCAGCACCGGCGCGTCTCGCGGCTGGGGGCGTCGAGCAGCTCAAACAGCCGCTTCGTCGCCACGTCGTGGAGGTCGACGGCGTCGACGTCGGCGTGGTAGTGCGACGCGATGTGCTCGACCAGCCGCACCGCCCCGAGCTGCACGCCGGCGTGGTGGTTCTGCATCACCAGGCTGACGCGCCGCAGCAGCTCGCGCACCGACGGCTTGTAGCGCTGCCGCCCCCAGCGCCGCCAGCACGGCCCCCGTCGCCGCCAGCACCGCGCACGTCACGTGCGGGTCGTCGTCCTGCATGCGCTCGTACAGGGAGCGTCCGACCTCCTCCAAAAAGGCCCCGCCGTCGGCGGCCATCACGGCGGGGGCGATGCGGCTGACGAGGCGGGCGGCCTGCGCGCGCACCGGCGGCAGCGGCGACTGGCGGCGCTGCTGGATCAGCTGGAAGATCTGCTTGAGGAAGAGCTTGAGGCGCGGCCCCAGCGACAGGCAGACGGCGCCCAGGCACTCGGCGGCGGCGGAGTTGACGCCCCCGACGTCCTGCTGCACGGCCGTCGCGGCCCCGTCGAGGACGCCGGCGGCGAGGGTGGAGGACGCGGCCTCGGTGCCCACCTCCTCCACCACGCGCCGCACCGCGGTGAGGACGAGGTACTGGTACTGCTCGCGCTCGTCCTTCATCTCGCGGTACAGGCGCTCCAGCACGTCGGCGCTGCCCACCTTGCGCGCCAGCTCGACCGTCGTCTGCACGAGGCGGTGCGCGGTGCGCCGGTCGGCCGCGACCCCCGCGCGGCTCGGCGACCAGAAGCCGCTGAAGAAGGGCTCGAGCACCACGTCGCGCACGAAGCCGGGGGTGACGCCGTCCGCGGAGACGCAGCGGCTGACGACGGAGAGCAGCACGAGGCGGTGCTCGTCCTCCGGGGTCGCGAACTGGCTCGCGAGCGCGGGCATCATGGCCGTCGTGCGCTGCTGCGCGTCCTCGGGCGACATGAGCGGCACCAGCGCGCCGAAGGCCTGCAGGAAAGGGCCGGTGACGGTGCCCGACTGCGCCATGCACGCCGACGTGATCAGGTCGACGACGGGCGCGAGCTCCTCGATGCCGAGGGGGCACGCGGCCACCGCGACGCGCCCGACCGCCGCCGCCGCCTCGCGCCGCACGCCCTTGTCGTCGCGCAGCAGGTGCACCAGCACCGGCACAAGGTCGGGCAGCAGCGCGACGATGCTGTGGCCGCAGCGGTACGCGAGCTCGCCGATGCTCAGAGCGACCGTCTGGCGGCAGCGGTGCGCCGGGCCGCGGGCGAGCGCGCGCAGGGCGTGCAGCGCGGGGCCCATCGCCTCGGGGGCGGCGGTCGCGGCGATGGCGAAGACCTTGGCTGTGTGCCGGCGCACGGGGGCCTGCTCGTGGCCGTAGTCGTCCCGGATGACCGCCATGACGTCGTCGAAGCCGAGGACGCGCGTGAGCAGCGCCAGCGCCTGGGCGCCGTCCTCGCGCAGAATCTCCTCCGCGGAGCTCAGCAGCGTCTGCAGCATGTGCACGATCTCCGTCGCGGACCCGCGCGCCTCGCGGCCCATGCGCGTCACCAGCGTCTTGATCAGGTCCACGTAAAAGTGCTTCGAGGTGAGGTCCAGCACGTCGCTGCGCCAGATGGCGAAGATGCGTCGGAAGATGAAGCCGCTGCCCAGCACCGACGCCTTGTCCAGCAGGAAGCGGATGCCGGCGCGGCGCTGCTCGCTGTCGCCGTTCTTCACCTTGAAGAGGTTCTTCATGAGCAGGTACGACGGCAGGCTCTCCGTCGGGATCGGGTCGACGCGGTGGAAGCGCAGCAGCTCCGAGAAGACCCGCGCGTCCTCCGGCATCATCGCCGGCATGCCGGGGCCGAGGCTGTCGGGTATGTCGTACGTCGTCGCCTCCGCCGCCTCCGCCGCCGCCGCGGGGGCCTCGAAGGTGCGCAGCGCCTTCAATGGCGCGCTCGTAGAAGTTGGGCTCGGCGGGCGGCGCGGGGTTGTACTCGGGGGGCACCGGCAGCACCTTGAAGTACTCCGCGGAGGGCAGCACGTCGTCAAGAAACTCGTCGGTGAGGCGGCTGTTGCGCTGCCGCCACTCCCTCTCCAGCTTCTTCGCGTGCGCCTCGATGGCCGCGTTGGCGGTCGCCGCCGCCGCGCCGCCGCCGGCGCTGCCGTCATCCACAAAGTTGGGCTGCATCGGCGTGGTACCCTCAAACTGGTAGCCCGGCGTCTGCCCAACCATCGGTGTCGCCCCGCCGGCGCCGCCCAGCCCGCCGTACACGGGCGTCGCGCCAACCAGCATGCTCGGCGTGCGGCCGCCGGCGCCGCCCATCAGGGGTGTCGCGCCGCCCACGCCGCCGCCGCCGAACTGGGGGTGTGGCCGAGCCGCCGAAGTTGGGCGTCGGGATGCCGTCGCCGTACGGCGCCGTGCTGGGCGTCGCCATGCCTCTCCAGGCGCCGGTGCCGCCGCCGTACGCGGAGGGGGTGGCACCGCCGCCGCCGCCGCCGCCGTAGTACTGTGTCTGTAGGGGGGTTGAGCCCCAGCGCGTGGACGGCGCCGGCACGCCGCCGGGGGCGTCCTCCAGACGGTACCGCTTTGTGGCGGGTTCGTCCTCGTCGGACATGGGGGGTCTAGTGGAAAAGAGGAGAGGTGAGAGGTGTGTTGTCTTTGCGCGTGTTTCTTTTCTTTTCTTAAATAATCGGAGGAAAACTAATATGCCGGTCTCAACTCTTTTCAAAACTACGAGGAGCAAGGAAGAGGTATGTATCCTTTACGCTTGTGTCCTTCGGAAAGAGAAAGGGAGAAGGGAATAAAGCAGAATGCATTAGAGGAGAGCACATCGTGTTGAAATTGAGGGGAAAAAAAACAACGGAAGAAATGCAGACAAACCTGACGCTGCTGATTCGAGTATGACTTCTGGGTTCTAGCCTCTTTTTTTTTCACTTTATAGCAAGAAATTTACAGAAGAAGGGGAAGACGTTTTTCCTTTTCCTTTTTTTTCTCTCTCTTCCTCTTCGTATTTCTGATCTTTTCACTTCCACACAGCGGTAGAGAGCAGATAGTCAATGAGAATTTGTGGGTACTGCGCGCGCACCAGCTCCAGCGGCAGCGTCGCAATAAGCGCTCTGCTGAACTGCATCCGCACATACACCGTGCGGGGCGCCTTGTGCGGAGGCTGCGGCTCCTCGGCGACGGCCCCGGTGTGCGCTCCCTCCGCCTCCGCGCGCGGCTCGGCGACGGCCGAGAGCGGTGGGCGACGGTGGCGGCGGCGCCGAGGAAGAGGCGGTGGCGGTGGCGGCGGGCCGCTTAGTGCAGAGGAGGCCGAGGACGCGGGCGTGGGTGGGCCGCACGGCGCTGCTGCCGACAATGTCGCGCAGCCCGTCAACGCTGTGGGCGGCGTACGGGACGTCGGGCAGCACGCGGCTGCACACGCGCAGCTCCTCCAGCGCGCCCGGCTCTCGTCTGCCGCGCGGCGGCGGCGCGGAGAGTGCCGGAGTCGCTGGCGACGACGCCGGCGTGTCGGTGGTTGGGGAAGTGCCGTCAGTGGCGTTGGTGGTTGTGGGCGGCGGCGATTGCATCGTGAGGCCGCATGGATTGAAGAGACTGAGCGGGTAGATGGCGGTACGTGAGCGCCAGTTGTGGAGTCTATGTGAGTGTGTGTAGGGAGGGGTGGTGCGGAAGTAAAAACTCTCCGGGAAACTTTCGAGAAGATAAAGCTGAAAGATTGTAGGTCTGTTGTAGTACTGAATTTGAAGGAAAGGGGGTCGGCGTGATGACGATGGGGATGAAAAAAAAAGAGGGGGAAAAAAGAGAGAAGGAAGAAAAACAGATATGCAGCCGTGAAAATAGGGTATGCAAACTAAAGGGGAACACTTGCACCTCGCTGCATCGTGCAAGTAGTAGAATATATCTGTTTTCGTCAGAGAAGATCTTGTCTTACGCTGGCCCTGGTAAACACACATTACTTCTTTTTATAAACGCACAAAATTGACAGGACTCCGTAGTCAATGCACGTCTTGCCGCTTCACCTTCAGCAACGGAAGTGACAATCGGGTCTGTGGCGGTCTCTTTCCTTGTATTTGTATTTTTTTTTTTGAATAATCATAAACTGCCTGCGCGGGGACGCTAACGGCAGGTTAAATCAAAGTAGAAATGACAAACAGCACACGGAGTGTGCAAAAATAAATAAAAAAGACTGCTGTTCCTGACAAGAGAAGCAGCTTACTTCTTGGCGGGGCGGGGCGCGCGCTTGGCGGCGGCGGCGGGCTTGCGGCCCTTGACGACCACCGGCTCGGCGCCCTTGACGGCCACGTTGCGCGGCACGCCGGTCTCGAGCGTGCGCAGCATCTTGAAGGTCTGCGCGTCCACCTTGACGCCGTCCTGGATGTGCTGGTCCACGATCGACACCTCCGGCGTGAAGTCCATGCGGCGCTCGCGCTCCTCCTCCTGCAGCTTCAGCGAGATGCCGCGCACGGGGCCGCGCGACAGGCGCTTCATGATGTGCGTCGTGTAGCCGGCGATCTTGTTCTTCAGCTTCTTGGAGCGCGCGATCGTCACGTCGCGCACGACACGCTTGTTCTGGTAGAAGTCCAGGTTCAGCTTGCCGAAGTACTTCTCGACAATCTGGCGCGACGCGCGCTTCACGGTCTTGGTGCGGATCTTACCCATCTTGATTCAAGAACTAGCTGTTGGTGTTCGGTAGAGAGGGGGGAGAGAGGGACGCAATGTTTTGGGGAAGAAAAGTGGTGAGGAAAGAAGAAGGGAGAAGTGAATGTTAATAACGGAAGTAGTGCACATTTTCTGTCATCCGATGAAATACAATAGAGGCTCCACAGTGTCCACGAAAGCACAACTGCATTCGCTGACTCAGAAGCACACACACACACATGAACACACAAATTGAATGTAGATGTGGATAGTGCAGCCTGTGAGAGGGCGAGTCGCACACAAAGCCTATCAGGCGCCTCCAACAGCGCAGGTGGGACAGAGAGGACACAGCGTGTGAGCAACTAGCTTATTCACACATGTGTGTACAACATTATAAAAGTACAGAGGAGTGCATCGCCTCCACGGAAGGTATCACGAAACACACCGCTGACGCGCAAGAGACCTGTACTTCTGCAGTGATTGCTTCGTTTCATGCTTTTGTTGGCGTTGTTTGTTTTTTTTTTTTCAAAGCATAATCAAATGAAAATTAATGTGAGAAAAGAATATAACATGATTATCATGCGAGCAACGCAAGAAGAAGTGGCGGGGAGTGCCAGCTTACTTCTTGGCGGGGCGGGGCGCGCGCTTGGCGGCGGCGGCGGGCTTGCGGCCCTTGACGACCACCGGCTCGGCGCCCTTGACGGCCACGTTGCGCGGCACGCCGGTCTCGAGCGTGCGCAGCATCTTGAAGGTCTGCGCGTCCACCTTGACGCCGTCCTGGATGTGCTGGTCCACGATCGACACCTCCGGCGTGAAGTCCATGCGGCGCTCGCGCTCCTCCTCCTGCAGCTTCAGCGAGATGCCGCGCACGGGGCCGCGCGACAGGCGCTTCATGATGTGCGTCGTGTAGCCGGCGATCTTGTTCTTCAGCTTCTTGGAGCGCGCGATCGTCACGTCGCGCACGACACGCTTGTTCTGGTAGAAGTCCAGGTTCAGCTTGCCGAAGTACTTCTCGACAATCTGGCGCGACGCGCGCTTCACGGTCTTGGTGCGGATCTTACCCATGTTGCTTCAAGTGATATTCTGTGTGGGTGTGTGAGTGGGTAAAAGAGGGGGTGAGGTCGGGAATTGAGGGAGGAAAAGAGAAAGGAGAGAGTGAAAAAAGAGAAGCAAAGCATGTGTGTAGTAGGAACCGCCACGCACTGTCACGCACACGAAGCAAGAACGCGGTACGTCAGAGTGCAACACGTAAACGTGTTCAAAGGAGTGAGAAGGATATATCGATGCGCACAACGCTGCATCGATATTGGGGGGAGGGGGCTGTGTGAGAGAGAAAGAGCAAACTAGACAAAAAGCACTGGGTGACGTTTTGGTGCAACACAGAAATGTGGAGCTGAAAAAGACAACATAGAAGAGTAACTATGAAAAACACAGTACCAACAAAGGTTTTTTTTTTTAAAGCAACGCACGCCTCACAAGTAGTACCACGACTGGTACGTGCCGAAGAACTGGTCAATTGCAGTCCCCTGTGAATAGTCTCGGCCTGACTGCGGCAGCAGCGATGACACGGGTGCCTGCGGTGCAACCGCCCCGTCGTCCGCGCCGCTCGCAGGGGCCGCTGACGGCACTACGAGGGCACTCGAGGACGTCTCCGCCGCCTCCGCCGCCGGGGACGCCACCGACGCCGCCCCTTTGTTCTTGTTCGCGTTGCGCTTCTTGCGGTGGATGTTGCGGCGGGAGCGGGAGCACTCGAAGACGGCCGGGATGTCGCCCGTGACGCGGACCTTGGCGGGCGTGAGGCCCGGCCACACCGCCTCCAGCGCCAGCAGGGCGCGGCGACCCTCCTCGGCGGCCGTGTCGGCCTGCCCGTGGCGCGCAGCGAGCTCCGCCAGCGCGACACGCAGGTCGAGCAGCAGGTAGTGCGTGGGCAGCACGTAGCGCTCCACCTCCGCCAGCGCGTCCTGCAGGCGCTGCGCCGCGGCGATGGCGTCGACGCCCGGCCGGCGGCTCGCGGCCACCGCGCGCTGCACCACCGGGTGCCAAAAGTGCGTCGGGTACCCCTGCAGCTTCGCGCGCTGCTCCTCGTCCAACGGCGGCGCGGCGGCGGCGGAGCCTGTCTTGTCCTTGTCGGCGGCCCCCGCCTTGGCCTTGCCGGTGCCCGCGGCGGCGACGGCGGCGGTGGCGGAGGTGGGGGCGGGGCGGGCAGCGCGGTCAGCGGTGAGGAGCAGCTCGATCAGTGTCGTCGCCAGCTCGCCGCGCGCGGGGTTGACGGAGCGCGACTCGCGGGCGCAGCGCTCGCAGCGGCACACCACCTCGTGCGTCGCGGCCCACCACTTCTGGCGGATCTGCCACGGCCACGACATGGGAAAGCGCTCGTCGGCGGCCATCGTCAGCTCCTCGCCCTTGAAGACGAAGCGCGTCGTGATGATGGCGCGGTACACCTCCGACCACGCGCAGTTGGGCTCGCACGAGTGCCGCAGCAGCAGCCGCTGCGGGAAAAAGAGCAGCGCGGCGCCCTCGTCCCACCCGCCCTCGCCAGGGGACGCCAGCAGCCGCGCAATCACCGCCAGCCGACGCCACAGCGCCGGCAGCTCCGGATACGCGCCGTCGCCGGGAGGGCTGGGGAGCGCGGGCTGCAGCTGGCAGGCGGCGGCGAGGTCGTCGATGGCGGCGCCGGCGGTGGGGGGCAGGCGCGCGAGCTGGCCGCGGCTGACCGGGCGCTGTAGCTGGCGCGCAAGCAGCTCCCAGCCGGGGGCGCGCGCCTGCAGACCGCCCCAGCACGCAACGCACAGCGGCAGCACCCGCCGCACCACCCACGCGTCCCGCCACGTCCCCTCCTCCTCCGCCACCGTCCCCGGGGTCGCGGCCGCGGCGGCGCTCTGGTCGTCGTCGGGAGGGAGGCCCCCGCAGGCGGCGCGCAGCACCTGCGCCAGCTCGCACTCGAAGCGGCGGTGGCGCTCGTCGTAGGCGTCGCGGCAGGCCGCGCTGCAGCACTGCGCCGCGCCGCACACGCCGCACCCATACGCGCCGGCCGCGTGCGCCGGGATGCCCTTGCGGCAGCGTACGCACGTCAGCGTGGCGGCGCCCGCGCCGGCAGGAGACGGGGCCGGGAAGCCGGCGGCGGCGAAGTCGGGCGGCGCCTGTAAGAACTCGAGGCCCTCCGCGCCGCCCGCGTCGATGCCCAGCGCCGCGGGGTCGACCTGCACAGCGCCCGTGATGCCGGCGGGGGCGGCGTCCTGCTCGGGGGGCGCCGCGGCGACGGCGTTGGCGGCCGCGAAGACGCCTTCCTCGACGCGGAGCAGCGTGAGGCCGCGGGGGAGGCCGCCGCGCTCGCTGTGGCACACCCGCACCCGCGCCGGCTCGCCGCTGAAAAGGAACTCCGTCGGCACCCTGCTGCGCTCCTCCTCGGCCGCCTGCTGGTGCCGCGCCCGCGCCTGCGCCGCCGCCTCCGGGGGCACCGGCACGCGCTCGCCCGTCGGCTGCCCCGTCTCGGCGTCCAGCACCGGCGCCGTCGCCAGCCCGCCGGCCGGGGGCTCCGACAGCAGCGTCACCGCCCCGGGGCGCTCCTCCGCGGGCGCCAGCGCCTCCAGCAGCGACGTCACGGCCGCGCCGGCAGCGTCCTCCTCGGCCGCGTCGCCGCACAGCCGCCGCCGCTCCGCGCGCTCGACGGCGGAGGCGGCGGAGAGCATCTCGCCGGTGACGAGCTGCAGCGCCGCCTCGAGGTGCGGCCCCAGCGACGCGCGCAGCTCCGGCGCCAGCACACTCGCGCGCACCAGCAGCGCGTGGGCGTCGTCGGCGCTGCAGCGCGCGCCGTCCAGCGTCGTGCAGTAGCGCGCGGGGTCCGCCCGCACCGCCTCCGGCACCTGCGCCGGGGTGTTGGCGGCGCTGCTGCTGTCAGGGGGTCCCGCCAGCTCGCGCTGCTGCCGCAGCAGGCGGTCGACGACGCACATGCCCTGCACGCCGTACGCCTTGGGGATGATGGGGTACGTCGCCAGCACCTCCCGCGCCGCCGCGACAGCCGCGTCGAGGTCGCCCATCTGGTACAGGCACACGCACAGGTTGCCGGCGATCTTGGCAAAGAGCTCAATGGCGGCTGCGTCGGCGCGACGCTCTGAGACAAAGAGGTCGACCCCGTCGCGGAAGCACTGCGCGGCGCCGGGGAGGTCGCCACGCGCGAAGAGGCGGTTGCCCTCCTCCTTGTGCGCCAGCACCGTCTTGCCGCGCGGGGGCATCGGTGATGCTTTCTGCACAAATACGTTGTGGGGGGGGGGGCACTACTGTGAGAGAGGCTGTGCTGCGTGCTCTGGAAGAAGCAAAAGGTGTAAAGAAACCAAGAAGAACAAAAAAAAAAAAAATGTGTGACTTCCCCCCGTGGCACTCCTACCGTCGTCGTTTCGATCAACTGGTGTCGGGGATGCACAGCGTAACGACTGAAAACGCGAGACTATGAATGAGTGTAAATATTTGAAGAGGTAAACTCAATGAGGAGCACTTTTTTTGTTTGTTTTCTTACTTTTTCCCTCTTCTCTATTTTTTGTTGTTGTAGGTACTGCAGAGGGTAGCAATAAGATGAAGAGAGAAGAGAATCGCGTGAGGGTATACGGTAGTAATGCAGTACAAGTTACTTTCCGCGTCAATCTACGAAATTAAATAATTACCGCATGAGAGCAGTCGCATGATGATCCACAAAGCACGCACGCACGCACATGACAGACCGGCGTCAACAAGTAGCCTCGCTTTGCGTTTAATTGATTCAAAAGTGCAGAATGTTCTTGTGTGTCTGTGAGAGGAGTCTTTCAGATCGAATTGGGTACACGTAATGTGGTTGAAAGAAAAACAAAAAGAAAAGAGAGAGAGAATGAGAGAGAGAGAGAGAGAGAGAGAGAGAGAGAGAGAGAGAGAGAGAGAGAGTGTGTGTGTGTAACAAAGTAACAGAGAAATAAACGGCGACGGAGGGAGAAAGTGGAAAAAAATGAGAGGATGAAAAGGGAGAAAACAAAAGAAAGAGAAAGCATGCTAGTTTCATTAAATACGTATATAGATATATAACGCGCCCATCACGTGGGAGACGACGGGGGGTAAGCACACACCGGCGAAGTATACACGAGGCGCACCGACGCCGAGGGGTTCGCGGACGTAGTGCTGCTGACGCGCCTATCCGCCGCTGCCGCACTCGCGTTGGTATTATTGTTATTGTTAGTACTATTATTATTATTGGTGTTGTTATTGTTGTTACTGCCGTTGGTGATGGTGGTGCCGGCGCTCCAAAACGGAGACTGCAGGGCCGCGGAGCCGGCGACTGGAATCATCGCGACGACCTCCGTCGCGGCGTCGGACGTCTCCACGGTCGCCTCGGCGGCCTTGACGCCGCGCCACGCCAGCAGCGCGACCGTGATGACGCACTTGATGGCCATCGCGGTGAGCAGCACCGCCGCGAGGTCGTTGGTGTCGTGCAGGTACTTGCCGGCGATCAGCACGCCGAAGAGCAGCAGGAACGGCGCGGCGGCGCGGCGGTTGCGCTCCGTGTGGTGCATCTCAAAGAGCTTCGGGTCCGAAAAAAAGTCGTAAAACATACCGGTGAGGGCGACGCCGGAAAACGCGCCGTATTTGAAGGCACGCGACACCATAATCTGCGCGCTGCTCTGGAAGGCAATAAGCGCGATGGGCACCATCACCTGCCAGCGCGTCTCGCTGCGCACCGGGGCCGTGTCGGTGCTCACAATCGCCGCCGCGGCGCCGATCAGGGCGGCCTGCAGCGCGTAGGAGCCCACGAGCACCCAGCGCGCGCGCGGGGGGAAGTGGCGGGCGGCGACGCCGAAGCAGCTCGCGCCGGCGCAGAAGGACACGAGCGCCACCAGCGACTTGGCCCAGCGGCGGCTCACCGCCATGTCGACCAGGCCGAGGCCGAGGTACACGGTGTTGCCGGTCTGCATGCTCACAAAGGTGCCCCAGCGCAGCAGCGCGCCGCTGTCCAGCAGGCCGGTCGCGATGTGGGAGAGGAGCAGCAGTATGTCGACCCAGTGGCGGTCCACCTCCCTGCGCATGTGCGCCTCCAGACGTTCGCGCAGCGGTGGTGGCGGCAGCAGCGACGCCGCGCCTGCAAGAGGGGTCGCCGCCCCCGCGGGCGCCGCGTTCGCGGTCACAGGCACCGCTGCGGAGAAATCGCGGGCCGCTGCCGCCGCCGCCACCCCAGCCGCGTCGAGGGGGCCGGCAGGAGCGCTGGAAAACGCGGACTTGGCAGCGGATGCGCTTTCCTCAGCCGCCGTCGCGGAGGCGGAGGCGGAGGCGGGGGAGGGCTTGCCGTCACCGGCGGCAGAGGAGTTAGAGGTGGAGCAGCGGCCCGAGTGCGGCGGCCGCGGCGGGGCAATGTAGGAGGGGAAGGGCGGCGTGCCGGCGGCGGCGGGGCTGGTGTGGGCGGTGGAGCCGAGGGAGGACGAGTAGCGCTGGCAGTCGCTGCCGCCGGCGGCACGACTGTTGTAGCCGCCTCCTGTGTGGCTGGCCGCAGCGTGGTGGCTGGGGGAAGACATAGCGGGGAGCGAAGAAGAAAAAAAATCACAAAAAGAAGAAAGAGAAGAAGAGAAGAAAAAGAAGAAAAATTTTTAGCAGTTATCGAATTTAGACTTGTTCAGTTATCAACTAGAGAATTAGTCTGTGTGGGGAGTGTGTGGGTGCTTGAGGAGGTGTTGTACTTTTGAAAGAGAAGAATAAAAAAGGAAAAGAAAGATAGAATAAGTTTTTAAAAAAGATAAATGATGCTGTGTTTTGAAATATATTAACGGTAAGAGAGAAATTTAAAGCTTTTGTGTGATGGGAGGGGTGGGGGGAGATACTACTGTCGTTATTATAGTCCTTTTAAACTCGGATGTGTCTTTATGAACGAAGAACAATTTATTTTTTATATTTCGGTTGTGGAAAATAACGGTGAGAGGGGAGAGGCAGCAGATAAATCTGTTTAATATTTAGCAATAATAGTAAAAATACTTTTGAATAAATATAATCCAAGCAGAAGAGCACTAGTGTACCTGCTATGTGGCTCTCCTTGAAAATGGTGGAGATGTAATTTAAAAAAAAAAAAAAAAAACAGATGATGAATATATAAGGTAAATTGCTGTGGGGATCGTAAGGGACGGATTATACTGTTGTCCAGCAGGGAATAGAGAGAAAAAAAAACAGTAATAATAAGGTGAAAAAAGTGGTGGAAAGAAAAAAAAAAGGAACAACAATGAAGAAATAAAAAAAAAGAAATGGAGCAACACAATGTAAAGAAAATAAAAAAAGAGCGGGAGCACACAAGAGTCTGAGAAATGCTCAGCCAAGCAACAACAATGTGATCCCACTCAAACGGTGAGTTCGAAAGAGTGAAGAGGGAAGAAAAGGGGAAATAATAATAATGAAAATAATATACAATATGATGAAGAGAGGGGAGGAACAAAAGAGAGAGAAAAAAAAAAGTGCGAAGAAGCAAATAGGATAAGTTTTTTGGTGATGGAGAATGAAAGCTAAAAAGGAGCAATTCTTCTAGTAACCTCTGTGAGTGGGTAGGGATTGGGGATTTGGAGAGGGAGGGAGACAACTTTTAAAATTCGGAATAAAGGCAAGCTACAAGCTAACACCAGTCAAGTGCTAAAAACTACTGAGAATGCAAAGTGGGTAGTGCAGCGAAGGAAATAGAGAGAGAGAGAGGAAATAGGAGGGTTTGAGTGACAGGAGTAAAGAGAGGCAAAGCTGGAGCTGCGCACACGCACATTACTTCAACTCAGATGACGTGCAAAGGAGACCTACAACAACAATATTAAAAAAAAAAAAAATCAAACACGAGGAAGTCCGCTGTGAAGTGGCCGTCGTTCACGGGACCGCGCGCACATGAAGACAGCGTCAGCTGTGTGCCTTCTTTCCGCCTCCGTCGCGCTTTATTTCAGTGTTTTCCAGATGTTTTTTTTGTTTCTTTTCTGTCATTTCTATCATTCGCACTCAAATGTAGCAGGCGGAAAACAAAGAGATGAGAATAAAAGTAGAATACATGCATGCAGATGGAAGAGGAATATATATTTGAAAAAGACGTATGACTTTTTTTTCCTTTGAAGCAGTGTAGGAGAAGGGAAAGAGGAGAGAAAGGGGGAATGCATGTACGCGTATGCAAGTACGTGTGTGTGCACAACACACTAGGCACATCATTAAGAACGGAAAATAGAAAAATAGAAAAATAGAAAAATAGATATACATTTTTCTAAACAGCTCGAAAGGGGGCAGGGGGCACGCAAACAGGTGAAGCTACATAAACAATAAAAACGGTTCCGCTTTTGCTTCTGCCTCCTCTCCCCCCCCCCCCCCTCGCGGCAACACAAGTTTTTTCTATAGCTAATACTATAACACCCACCACCACCGCCGGCGTCGCCATTTACTGCTCCTGTGTGAACTCTCGCCAGTTTTTGAAGTTCTTCGTCGTTGGGGAGTTGGACACGGGTGAGACAGCCACCACGCGGTACGGCGTCGTCACTGGCGCGGCTGCCGCCGCTGCCGCCGTTGCCAGCACTGCCGCCCGGCGGCGGGGCCCGCTCGCCGCGCCACGCGAGCCACGCGAGGGTGAGGAATATCTTCAGGCCCATGGCGGTGAAGAGCGCGCCGGAGAGGCCGTCCGCCTCGTAGACGAACTTGCCGCCCAGCACGGCGCCGAAGAGCAGCAGCAGCGGCGCGGCGGCGCGGCGGTTGCGCTCGACGTTGTGAAGAGAGAACATCTTTCGGGTCGGCAAAGAGGTCGTAGTAGGTGCTCGTCACGACAACGCTCGTGTAGGCGATGTAGTCAAAGGCGCGCGAGATCATCGTCTGCGCGCTGCTCTGGAAGGCCATGAGCGCGATGGGCACCATCACCTGCCAGCGCGTCTCGCTGCGCACCGGCGGCCGTGTCAAATCGCACGATGACGGCCGAGACGCCGATGAGCGTCGACTGCAGCAGGAAAGGAGCCCACGAGCACCCAGCGGCGGCGCGGGGGGAAGCTGCGGCCCAGCATGCCAAAGCAGTAGGCGCCGAAGCAGAAAGAGAGCACCGCCAGCAGCGACTTGGCCCACCGGTTGCTGCTCGTGATGCGCGCGAGGCCGAGGCCGAGGTGCACCGTGTTGCCCGTCTGCATGCTCACAAAGGTGCCCCAGCGCACGAGGGCAACGCTGTCGAGCAGGCCGGTCACAATGTACGAGAGCAGCAGCAGCATGTCCGCCCAGTGGCGGTCCACCTTTTGGTTCATGTGCCGCACAAACCGCTCGCGGTACGTCAGCTGCGAGACGTCCACCACCGCCGCCTCGGGTGTGAGGCTGCGCGCGGCGGCGGAGGCGGAGGCGAACTCGGCGGCGGCCGGGGACCCGCCGGGGCCGGGCGGCGGCGTGGCGGGGGAGGCGGAGCGCTCCGCGGTGCGTAACGTCAGCGGCACCGACGCCGCCGCCGTCTCGTTTTCGACGATGACGTCATTCGAGCTGTGCGACTGCATTACACGCTAAAGTGCTTATGTACGGGTGCTGTGGTGTGTTGTAGGGGGGGGGGGGAATGCAACTACTGCGCCTTCCCAGAGTTGGTGAAATATTTGCCGGTGTACTAGCAGTGGTGGTTGGCAGTACCTGTAGCCTTTTCCTTTCCTCTATAGATATAATGACGAGTTTGTCTGGATGTTAGTTGATTGGTGCACTAAAAAGTAGGACAATAGTGATGATGATGATAATATTTAAAAAAAGAAGTTGTAGAGAAAGAAATTGCTACCAAGTTATATATAAAGAAGAAAAAAATGAATAGATGAAGCTTGCTGATAAATCAGAAAGCTAAACCTTGCGACAATAATAAGTGGTAGTGTATACACGACAGCTACAAAAGCTTGATTGCTTGAAAATTAAAAGCAACAAAGATTCAAAAGGGGTGAAAGAAGAAAAGAAAGCTGCAGCAGCAGCAGATAGATAGATATATAAGGGGAAAAAAAAGTTAAGTATGAGAAAAGGGAAGAGGTAAATACAAACTATATATTACTACCTCAAGAGTGAACTAGGAGCTACGAGAAGTTGAGAAAAATGAGAATGGAAGATAAAAAGAGAGAAAAAATTATAGGGAAAAATAAAGGGAAAATGAAATATATATTTTTGTTTCTGGTACTGGCAGTAGCAGCCCGCGAAAGAGAAGATACAGTGTGTGTATGTGTGTGCGAGAGAGAGGGGAAAAAATAGAGAAGAAAGACTCAGCTAATGCAAGAGTAATGCGATGACTTGCGAGAGGTTAGGGAGAATGTGAAAGACAAAGAATAAGGGAATGAGAGTGAGTGAGAATTGAATGAGGCAACAGAAAGGGAATGCAAGAGGCACAGGGGTTTTCCGTTTTACCTAGCAGCACTCGGGGAAGGGGGGGTAGGGGGTATTCCCTTTTGTTTTCTAAATTCGCACAGGAGAAACAAAAGTGCCATGCAACAATGGTGACACATAAAAACAAAAATAAAGGATTGCATGTCGAACAATAACAAACGAGCGAAGGGGGGAGGGGAAAAGGAAAACTATATGTAGATGGAGAAGACGGACACTTTTTCGTGGTTGTGTGTGTGTGTGTGTGAATGTGTGTGTGTGTCTACTTGGGGTGCTTCGGCGCCGTGGCCTCCACTGTCACCTCCGTCGCCGCCTCCGCCGCCTCCGCCGCCTCCGCCTCGACGGCGGCCCTCTCCGCCGGCCACACGCACCACGCCAGCACCATGGCCGCCTTGAGCGCCATCGCGGAGAGCAGCGCCCCCGTCATACCATAGCCGCTGTGACCCCACTTGCCGCCCAGCACGGCGCCGGTCAGCAGCAGCAGCGGGGCGGCGGCGCGGCGGTTGCGCTCCGCGTTGTCGGCGGCGAAGAGCCGCGGGTCGGCGAAGAGGTCGCAGTAGATGCTGGTGAGCACGACGCTGGTGAAGCTCTTGTACTCGAGCGCGCGCGACGTCATGGCCTGCGCGCTGCTCTGGAAGGCAATCAGCGCGATGGGCACCATCACCTGCCAGCGCGTCTCGCTCTTCACTGCAGCCGTGTCGAGGTGGACAATGGCCGCCGCGCAGCCGACCAGCACCGCCTGCAGCAGGAAGGAGCACACGAGCACCCAGCGGCGCTTCTGCGAGAAGTGGCGGTGGTAGCGGCTGAAGCAGAAAGAGCCGAGGCAGAAGAAGGAGAGCGACGTCAGCGCCTTCATCCACCGGCGGCTCTCCGCCGGTGCCGCCAGACCGAGACCGAGGTACACCGTGTTGCCCGTCTGCATGCTCACAAAGGAGCCCCACACGACCACGGCGGAGCTGTCCAGCAGCCCCGTCGCCACGTACGAGATGAGGAGAATGAGGTCCGCCCAGTGACGGTCGACCTGCACCTGCATGTGCGCCTCCAGACGCGCCCGCAGAGTGGTGGGGGCGGTGAAACCGTCCACTTCGCCGCCGGGGCCGCCGGGGCCAGAGACGGCACTGCTGCCGGCGACAGCGTCCACGGAGCCGTACTGAGGCATTATTTCTGGCGATGTGTTTTGCTTGTCTGTTTGTTTCCGCCTGTGTTGTACAGAACTTTTGAAAATGGGGAGGAAGTTTAAAAAAAAAAAAAAGAACAAGGAATGCGGTAAAGTGATTGTGCGTGTGTCTACTGAACGACGCGGAATTTGTATGGCTCCTGTGCTTTGGTGTTTTTGATGGTTATGGAGAGAAAAAAAGCGGTAGGGATTTAAATAATGGTGTGCTTCACGGTTACAATGAAAAGGAAAAAAAAGAAGAATGTGTATGGATGTGTGGGTATGTGAAAAGAGAAATTTGCTAGTAATGAATGTCAAGGACTAGAAGGAGATGCAGAAATGAAAATAGCGGGAGAGAGGGATAGAGAAATTGAACTGTGCGGAAGCAATGGGAAAAGAAACCTTGAGAAACCAAGGTCCACCAGTGGTCCTCTCGGTGCGCGCGTAAATGAAAGACAAGGTGTAGCCGCCACTATGATACCGCTGTTGTGTGTGTGTTTCCACTTTCTCCTCAATGCAAGTATGGAGAGACAAAGAAAAAAGAAAGAAGAAGGAAAGAAAGAAAAAGAGGAATAAATAGTCATAGTTCGGCCACCAAGGCGCCGTGCAGCGCGCGCAGCCCCGCACGGACATCCCTGTCGCGGCAGGCGGGGGCCAGCAGCGCGTCCTCCAGCGCCGTCACCGCCGCCCTCTGCCGCTCCGGGGGCCACTCGCGCCGCACGCGCTGCGCCGCCGCCGCCGCGTCCACCGCCGCCGCCCGCGCCTCCGCCACGCGCCGCACGTCGCTGGACGCGTCGCGCAGCGCCCGCAGCAGCAGCGTCTCCAGGTGCGCCAGTGCGCTGTCACCGCCAGCACCGCTGCCGCCGTCCGTGAGGCCCATCACGGCCGCCGCCCGCGTGCGCGCCTCCCGCGCCGCCTCCGCCGCGTGCAGCGTTTGCCGCAGCCCGGCCGCCCCGCCGTGCGCGCACAGGCATGCGTAGACACGCGCCTCCACCCCCAGCGACGGCAGCTGCAGCGCGGCCGCGGCGAGTGAGGCGAGCCACGCGCACGCCGCCCCCTCCGCTCCCTCCTCCGGCGGGGGGGAAATGTGGCCGATGACGGCGGCGCCCGCGCTGACCGCCGCAGCCGCCACCTCCTCGCTCGCGGCCGTCGCCCCGGCGGCGACGCAGCCGAGCACCTGCAGCGCCGCCTCCGCCTCCGCCACGCTCCACGCCGGCACGCGGCACAGCGACTCCGCACAGCACAGCTGCGCCGCGACATCGCGGGGAGCGGCGGCGGCGGCGGCGGCCACCACGCGCAGCAGCGGGAGCGCCCCCGCGCGGCCCAGGCGCCGCAGCGCCCACGCAGCGACCGACGGGGACGGAAGTGCACCACACGCGCCGGCGGGGGCAGCCGACGGAGGCAGCAGGAGAGCCTCGAGGCGGGCCGCGGCGGCGCGCGCGAGGGGGAGCGGCAGCGCGGGGCCGACCGCCCCCACGCCCACGCAGGCGCCGTGCGTGACGGTGGGGTGTGCGCCGCCGAGGCACGCCAGCAGCGTGTGGACGGCTCGCTCCAGCGTGCGCGCCTCCGCCTTGTGGCACTGAGAGCGGCCGCCCTCCTCGTCCTCCTCGCTCGTGTCCTCCGCACTTGCGCTTTCCTGGGCGGAGGCTTGGTGAAAGTGCAGCGCGGTGGCGCCAAACGCGATGCAGGCCCAGCCGCATACCTCCGGCGTCACGCCCGCCTCCAACGAGTCCGCCGCCACCACGGCCTGCTGCAGCTCCTCCAGCAGCACCGGCGCCGCGCGCGCGGTCACGAAGCCGGGCAGCAGCGCGAGGGTGCGCAGGCACTGCTCCCGCACTCCTGGAGGCCGCGAGCGGTGCGTCCCGCGCGTCAGCGCCTCGCAGACGGCGAAGAGCGCCGCGCGGCGGTCGCGCCAGGTGCTGCTGTACGAGTATGCGAGCACCGGAGGGGGGCCGCCCGCGAGGTGGCGGACGACCAGGGGGAGCTCCCGCCGGCGCACCTCCCGCGCCGCCGCCACCAACTGAGAGGGGGCCGCCGTGTCGCCGCTGGGTTCATACTCGCCGGCATCGTCGCCGCGCCCGCGACATGAGAGGAGCAGACGCGTGTCGGCGGCCTCGCACAGGACGCGCGGCATGGCCGGGTACACGCCCACCAATGGCGGCTCTGTGTCGGCGGCAGCGGTGCCTCTGCTGCGTGTGCCCGCAAAAGCACCCCCACTGCGGTCGCTCTCTGTCTCTCGTATGTACTCCAGCAGCAGCGCGCAGGCGGCGGCGGGGCGCACGAAGATGTGCGTCGGGCAATAGGGCGGCGGCGGCTGAAGGGGGGGCGGGCCCTCGACCAGGTACGGCTGCGCCTCCGCCTCCTCCGCGTCACCTCGCACCTCCGCGTACGGCAGCGGGGAGCGGCCGGCGCTGAAGAAGAGCGAGGGTCGTGGTGGTGGCGGCGGTGGCGGTGAAGCGCGTGCGCCCATAGCTGTGCTCACACCCGCGCCCCCCGCGGGCGCTGTGACAATGCGCACCAGCGACGACTCGGGAGTTGCGCGCACCGTCGTCAACTCGCGCGAAGTCCCGACGACCGCTGCCGGCGGCCCCTGGATCTGTCTCGGCTCCCGTGCATCCTTGTGCGGCTCCGGCAGCGGCGCGAGTGCGGTCACAACGACGGTGGTGTGTCCCCTCACATCAAACGGGGCGAGGGAGAGCGCGTAGGCGGCGAGCCGCGCGCGCCGCACCGCCGCGCCGTCGTGCCTCCCGCTGCCCCGCGGGCACTCCGCCAGCCAGCGCACGAAGACATCCAGCGCGTACTGCCCGCCCACGGCGCGCGCGGTGAAGGCCGCCAGCGCCGCCAGCCTCGAGGCGCTCTCGTCCTCGTCGCCGCCGCGGGCGCCGCTGCCCCCTGCGTCCAACAGGCGAGACAGGAGGTCGAACACGACGGGCGTCGCCGCCTCCGCCGCCACGCCCAGCCCTGCGACCGCGCACAGCACGTCTGCCGTGCGGGAGGAATCGAGTGAGGCAAGGGCGGGGGGCGAGTAAGTGGCCCGTGCGGCAGAGGGAAGCGCCGGAGCGGCCGCAGCCGCAGCGAGCTCCGCGCACAGCAGCGGCACTATCGTCGCTGCGGCAACGCGAGGTGCGTTGAGGAGGGCAGAGAGAGTCACGTCGTCCAGCACGCGCTCCACCGTCAGCGGCGCCACAGGCAGCAGCGGCGGCGGCGGTGGCCGCACCACGGACGCATCGCCGAACACAGAGCCGTTCTGCTGTTGTTGTTGTTGCTGTCGTACTTGCTGTTTCCTCCGCTGTCGCCGCCTCCGCGCCTCCGCCGCCGCCACGGCCACCGCGGCGGCCTCCTCGTGGGCGGCGACGGACGCCATGGCGAGCAGCTCGCGCGTGAGAGGCCCGGCGGCGGCGCCGGCGAGACGACTGACGTAGCGCGTCAAATCAGACGCGTCGCACAGCAGCGAAGAGAGGGTCCGCTCCTCACCTGCATCATTACCGCCGCTGCCGCTGCTGCTGGGGCCGGCGGAAAGGCGTTTGCAGAGGGCGCTGTTGGCTGCGGCAACGTCCGCCGCGCGATCGTCCGGCGCGGGAGACAGCAGCCGCGACGAGGGCGACGACAGAGAGGAGGAAAGCGGTACGCGGCCGCCGCCGGCGCCAGCTCCACGAGCAGTGAGAGAACCACTGTTGACAGCACCCAGCAAAGAAAGCTCCCGCGGCGGACGTGGCGCTCTCCTCTGGTGCCTGTGCTGCTCCTGCCGTTGCTGTTGGCACGCCTCCGCCAGCCCGGCGATGAGGGGCGGCGGCGGCAGCGTAGGGTCGTCGAAGCACTGCGGAACGGCCTCCAGCGTGTCGGCATCGTCGTCCGTTGCGGGCCCCTGCGCCCGCCAGTCGCCCTCCACGTCCCGCTGGCGGAGCGCGCGCAGGTGGCGGTGACGGCCCAGCGCGGCCTCCATCGCGGAGCGCGCCGCGCGTTGGTAGCGGTCCGGCTTGTAGCGCAGACTGAACAGCGGCGCCCGCGGCATCGAGTGTGCGGCGCGCGCGACAAGAGCGTCGCTGAAATACTCCGAGTCGTCGTCGTCGTCGCCGGCGGCACCGGCGGCGGCACCGGCGGCGGCCGTTGCGCTCGCGCCGGAGTAGTTGCTGCGTGCGCTGTCATTGATATCGCCACTGCGGATGAGGCTGTAGTGGTAATGTGATCGGTTTCGGTTTCCGCTGACGCCGCCGCCGTCCTCCGCTAGCGGCAACGCACGATGCGGCTCGGGAGAGTCGCTGGGGTAGTGCCGCACGACGCTGCTGTTACTAATGTCGCCGCCGCCGCCACAGCAGCTCGGGCGAGAGGCATCCGTGACGGCGGTCATCATCGTGCCGTCTGCCCGCACAACCAGCGAGCCGGAGTGCGCGCCGGCAGAGACAGCCCCAGACGCTTCTGCTTCCACAGGCCGCCTCCCGTGTCTCTGCGGCGGCGACGACACTGACGCTGGCGGCGCTCTTTCAGTAGAAGAAGAAGAGAAGGAGTGTGAGCGCGACGATGCCCGTCGTCCGCCGGAGGCGGTGCTGGGCGCGGAGGGCGGCGACTCCCCGCGCAGCGTCGCGAGGCCTTCCTCAAAGTGGCTCACGCGTCGCTGTCTCGCGCGCTCCAGCACGGCACGGGCGCGCCCAAGGCTCTCGTTAATCATGCGCGGACGTGCGAAGGGTGAGAGGGTGGGAGGGTGGGGGAAAGATACAGGATAGAGGAAACAAAAAAGGGGAGAGTGAATCTAGACAAAGTGAATGACGAGAGAAGAAAAAAAAAAGAAGTGTTGCGACGATGTTCGTGGTAGTAGCAGTAGTAGTTGTACAGTCTAAGATGAGAAGAGTGAAAAAGAGGGAGATAAAATCTAAAAGAGACGCGTTTGGTGTAAAATTCCTATCAGCACTTTATCGCTGGAGGTGATTATCAGTTAGGGGGGAGGGGGGAGGGGCGAAATGCGATAGCACACGATGGTATGAGGTACAGGATCAGCGCATAAAGGAAAAGCAAAGAAAATAATCACGCAATGAAATGTGAGCGCCAACACACTCTCACATCGTTTTCAGTGCTTGCTGGATGGTGTGCGCGTGTTCGATACTTTCCGGCTCGCCGGTGTTCTTCCCTCTGCAACTCGCTCACGCATGCTTGCAATAAAGTTAAGCAGTTGGTAATCAACACTTATTTATTTTTTCATGTATCTTTCTCATTAGAATGACAGCATAATTGGCTGATGCTCTGCAGGACAACCTAATCGGATTACAAAACAAATAAAAGACAAAAGTGTGAAGGGCTTCTTCGACACACAGAAGGTGCACAGGCCGTGGCCCCCTGCTTTTAATATTCGGAAGCGCTCAAGACGAAAGGAAAAGAAAAAATTTTTTTAAAAAAAAGAGAGAGGTAAGAAGGAAGAGAGAGGAAGAGAAAGAAAAACGAGACAAGTGAGAAGCAATACGGGTCGCACTACTTCCACCGGTGCGCCGCCGCCGCCTGGCCCGCCCCGCCGCCGCCCCGCCGCCGCCGCTGCTGTTGGGGTGGGCGTACTCGCCGGCAGAGAAGACGCGGCGCGCGACGTTGGCGGCCCAGGCGGCGCGCGGGAGGCTGGGAGGCGCGGAGAGCACGGCGGGGTCGCTGGCGGGCGCGAGGGCCTCGGAGAACTCGAGCGCGCTGCGCTTCACAATGACCATCTTGGCCTCGACGTTTCCGCACGACGAGCTGGTCGATGCTGCGCACGCGGCTGCAGGCGACGTAGATGAGGTGGGGGCAGTCAAAAAAGTGGCGGCAGTCGAGCACGACGGTGCCCTGCAGCGTCAGCCCCTGCACCTTGTGCACCGTGAAGGCGTACCCGAGCTGCAGCGGCAGCGCGCGCACCTCGTGGCTGTAGTAGTAGGACTCGACGGTGCCGCCGACGACGAGCGGGATCGGTGGGATCTGCACCACCTCGCCGCTCAGCAGCCGCACCACCGGCAGCGTCTCGAAGGCGCTCGCGTCGATGAGGGCCGAGTGCGCGCGCTGCGGGGTGGCGCCGGAGCGCCGCGGGAAGAGCGCGGGGTCGGGCGCCATGAAGGCCTCCACGACGCCGACGCTGCCGTTGGAGACGGTGCGCGAGAGGTTGCGGTTCACCATCACGCGGCAGCCCAGCTTGAGGCGCAGCGGCTTGAGCGCCTCGACGGTGTCCATGCGCGTCATGTCCGCGAGCGCCATGGACACGCTCAGGGGCACGAGGTGCGCCGGCTCCTGCTCGTACAGGCACGCCAGCTCCGCCCCGCCGCCCAGCCGCGCCGCCACCGCCGCCGCCACCGCCTCCCACTCCGCCTGGCTCACGAACTGCGCGTCCGCCAGCCGCGCCGGCGCCGGCATCCCCTCCGTCGCCGCCGTCGCCTCGTCTGGGCTCGCGGCGGCGCTGCTGTCGGCCGCGAGCAGCGCGGCGGCGGCGGGCGGCGGCGCCGCGGGGTCGTCGAGCACGGCGCTGCCGACGCGGTCGGCGGGGACGGCGCTGAGGCGGTCGCGGAAGCGGAGGCGCAGCAGCAGCGACGGCAGCGGGGTGTTGGCCGGCATCACGACGCAGTCGTGGTCGGCGAGCAGCCCTAGGTGCGGGCACACGCGCGCGAGCTCCTGCTGCACCACGCGCACCACGTCCTCGCGCGGCGGAAAGGGCTCCGGGGAGTCGCGCACAATGTGGGCGGAGGGGGTGAAGGAGCCGCACAGCTGCAGCGCCCCGCGCGCCGGCGTGAAGAGCGTCTCGGGCGTCACCAGCTCGTCTAGCCGCGCGTCGTTGAGCTGCTTCGCCTCCAGTCGCCGCGGGAAGATGTACGTGATCGCCGGCGCCCCCGGCCGCGGCCCCGACGATAGCGGCGCGGCGGCGGCGGCCGTGGAGGGGTCGAGCTCGCCGTCGCCGCCGCCGCTGCCCGGCAGCGCCCGCGGGAGGGGCCGGTCGAGGCGGCGGAAGGTCTCGCTGTCGAAGCGGCCGTGGCGCAGCGAGTCGAGCAGCTGCAGCAGCGGGTCGCCGGCGGCGTGGCGCATCGGCGTCACCAGCCGCAGCTGCACAAAGTGCCGGAAGACGGCCGCCGCGTACACCGGCAGCGACTCCTCGTCCCCGATGGAGAGCTGCAGAAAGTCGCCGCAGGTGATCACCTGGATGCCCCCGAAGGGCTCGAAGCTCGTGCGCGCGAGGCGGGCCTCGAAGTCGAGCGCGTCCAGCAGCTGCGCGTCAAGCAGCGACACCTCGTCGATGATGATCACGTCCACCGCCCGCAGCGCGCCGCCGTCCCAGCGCCGCCGCGTGCTCCTCACACGCGCGGCCGTCAGCGCCGGCGCCCCCAGCGTTCCCGCGCGGTCCGCCGTGCCGACCGGCGCGCCGAAGGCGTGGTGAAACGTGCAGCCGCCGAGCTGCACGGCGGCGACGCCGGTGGTCGCCGTGACCGCGACGCGCAGGCCGCCGTCGGCGAGGCAGCGGTGGATGGCCTTGAGCAGCACCGTCTTGCCGGTGCCGGCGCTGCCGCCGATGAAGAGGTGGTGGCCGCGCAGCGCCAGCTGCAGGACGTGCTGCTGGTCGGCCGTGAGGCGCGTGCCGGGGTCCGCCGGCTCCGGCGCCGCGTCCAGCTTGGGCGGCAAAAAGGCGTGGGCGAGGGCCTCGTAGCGCCGCGCGACCTCCTGCGGCACCGCCGTCAGCATGTCCGGCCGCAGCATCAGCGACACCAGCTCCGCGCGCCACGACGGCAGCGCCAGCGTCGACGGCAGAGCACCGCTGGTTCCACCCGTCGGGAGGCAGCGCAGAAGGGGAGGCCGCGGCCGCGGGGTCATCTGCCGGCGGGGAGCCGTCGTCCGGGGGCGGCAGCGCCGGCCGCATCGTGTGGGTTAAGTGGCGATGCCGCCCGACGGCCTGGAGAGGCACCGAGCGGCGCGACGGTTTGGCGAAGGGCTTCAGCAGCGCCGCCATGACCGCGCTGGAGGGCACCAGGCCGTCCGCGGCGTCCGCCGCTGCCCCGGCCCTCCCGCCCTTGCGGCCCTTCTTCTTCGGCTGCCCCGCCCCGGCGTCGGCGGAGGGCAGCGCGCCGCCGGCGATGTCCTTGATGTTGTCGGCAATCAGCTTCGACAGAGCGTCCGCGTTGGCGACCGCCATCTTGGCCGCTGACGACGACGGCTTCCTGCCTCGCTTGGCCGCCTCGGGCACTGCACGCCCCTCGCCCGCCGCGTCCACGGCGCGCTGCCGCTGCCGCCGGCGCTGCTCCACCGCTTGCATCTGGCGCATTTTGCTCAGGAAGGTGCGGAAGAAGAGCTCCGGGCGCCAGCGGATGTGCAGCGGGTTCGCCTCGTCGCGCTCAAAGCCGATGGAGAAGAGCGCCCGCGCGAGCGGCGCACCGACCTCCGTCAGCCTCCCGTTGAAGGGGTTCACAAACGAGGTGTCGAAGAGCGCCGTGTACGCGGCGACGGTCTGCGCCGTGGGGCTCGGCGGCGCCTCCGCGTATGCGGTCTGCTGCTGCTGCTGATGCGTGGTGGTGGTGCTCCTGCGGCTGGAAGAGCGCGCGGGACGGCGACGACGACGACGGCTGATTTTGATTTAGGTTGGTGGCAGAAGAACGACGCGGGGGAGGCTTGCGCCAGTCGCCCTTGGCAGGCGGGGGAGAAACGTTGGGATTGCTGAGGGCGGGGGTCGCCGCTTCCTCGGACGACACACTATTGTCATTACTACCACTAATATTAGTACTAGTACCGCTGGTACTCTTCCGCGCTGCCCGAGCCTTCCTCTTTGACGGTTTTTTTGAGGCCTTTGTGGAGCGGGAGGCGGCGGGGGCGCCAGTCGCCGGGTCCTGGTCAAGCCCCAGGAGTTGCGACAGGGCGAGGGCGGCAGAGACGTCGGCCGCGCTCGACCGCGCCTTCTTTGCTCTCCCTTTGGGTGCCGCAGCCGCCGCCGTCGTGTCTTCTTCTTCCGGCTCTTTTTCTGCGGCGTCGTTGCCGCTTTTTTCGTTTCTCTGGCGGCGCCAGATTTCTGTGTTTGCGTTCTGCTTGTATTGTTTCTCTTCCGTGGATTCTTCCGTGATTTCGTGGCGTTCTTGGCTTCCTCTGACTTGATCGCCTCCGCCGCAACAACGGCGGCGGCAGCAGCAGCGCGCCGTGCCTCTGGTGACGACGCGTGTGGCGAGAAAGTTGCAGACTCTTCACCGGACAGCTGCGGTGGGGGGAGGTCGGTGCCAGAGAACAAGAAAGAGGTCGGTGGCAGTTGCCACGAGCTGGCGTCGTCCTGCCCATTTTCCCCCTGCCGCTGCCGCTGCCGCTGCTTCCGGCGTTGGCGAGAGGGAGCGGCGGTGGTGGTGGTCGCCGTGCGGCGCTGTGGGGCAGAGGACTGTGCGTTGGGGTCACTGGTGACACTAGTGGCGGCCTCCGCAACGTCAAAAACTATCTCCGGAAGACTCTCGGCGGCGGCGGCGCTACTGTTGCCGCTGCTGCTGCGGTGCCGTGCGTTGGACTTTGGCACAGACGCGACAGCCGACTGCGCGCGTCGCCAGTGGCACGGCGCATTGGAGGAGAGCTGGCGGCGCTGGTGCTGCGGTCGTTCCGCCGACAGCGCTGTGGCCGTCGTCGCAGTGGCTGGCGCGGCTGTAAGGGACGCGAGGCGTAACGGACTCCATGTGATGTGAAGACGTCGCATTCTCTATTTGGGGGAGAGAGAGTAGGGAGGAGGAGGGGGAAGAGAAGTGCAGTGAATGATAAGGAGTGGTGATTGAAAGGGGCTGTATGTGAAGATGAGAGTGTTGTTTTAAAAAAGGGAAAGGAGAGGGAGCAGATTCAAAACTAACGAAAGGCTAAGTAATGCACTCCGTGGTAATGTGAGGAAGGGATGGTTTGAGAAGAAAAAAAAATGAGACGTATTATGTGAAGGTTTCGAGGAACTAGATTTGCTTTTTCCCTCCGCCAGGACCGTGTGCACGTCCCCGAGTCTCGGCGTAACTGGTCTTGTGATGCGTCTGTAAGAGTGAAGAGTAGCGTGAAGAATATGGAAGGGTTAGAAGAGGGTAAGGAAAGAAAAGGAATCAACAACATCGCGCGAGAAAAACAGTGAAAAGAATCACGATCATGGAGTGTGCATTTAGGCATTTCAATTATTATTATCATTGCTTGTTCGTTTATTATTCGATTGAGTGTTTTGCTTATGTTTATTACCACGCCCCGCACACTCGCCAGCAAACACTCGAAGGAGAGCTTGGAAAGTGAAGGGAGCGAGCGGAGGGTACAGTGATTCTAAATGTAAAAGAAAAAAACGAAGAAGAAGTATTAAGCGAAAGCAAAGTTAAAGTTTAAGTGCAGCGAAAGTTTGTGTTTGATGAGTGTGTGTGTGTGTGTGAGTGTGGACCTGATCAAGGTGCGGACAGGATGACAGAGGGGAAAGACAAGCTCTCAGAGTGAAACCTCAAGAGAAAGAAAGAGAAAAAATGAAGAGCAGATGCCGGCGCGGTCGGGTCACGACGTGGGGCCGGCGGCGCCCGTCAGGTGTGCGATGGCCTCCTGCAGACTGTCCGCGACCCGCACGTGCTGGCGGCCGTAGCGCCTCTCCAGCGCCTGCAGCGCCGCCGCGTCGATCGCGTCGCTGGGGCTCTCGGCGACGAGCAGACAGAGGGCGGTGGCGGCGGCGCCGTAGACGGACACGTTGGGCAGCGCCACGCGCAGCGCACGGCGGCAGCGCCCCTCCCGCCCCGCGTCCTCTGCCGCGCCCGTCTCCGTGGCGGCGCAGGTGAGGGCGGCCGTGGTGGTCTCCTCCAGCAGCCGATGCAGCGGCACCGGCGGCTCCGCCAGCGCCGTCAGCGCCACGTAGCAATAGCGCTTTGCTGGCGCGTCGCTCCCGCTACCGTTGCCACCGTCGGGGCTCTCCTTCTCCTTCTCCTTCTCCTCCTCCGGCCTGGGCGGCGGCGGCGGACGGAAGGCGCGCGCGTCGGCGAGGTCGGCATAGTCGATGCAGAAGAGGAGGTGGCGGCCTACAGGGGCGCCGGCGGCGGCGAGTTCCGAGGCGAAGCGCCGCGCCCACGCCCGGTCGCCGTCGCTGTAGTCGTTGAGCGCCATCGTCTCCGAGACGTCCTCCGCCGTCAGCGCGTCGCCGCCCTCCTGGCCCTCCTCGTCCTCCTCATCCTCACCGTCGTCGTGTGCGTTGGTGCCCCCACCCGCAGCCGCAGCGCCGCCGGTCAGTGCCGCCTCCGCGGCCGAGGGCGGCGGCGGCGGCGGGCGGCGTGTCTCGTGCAGCTGCCAGACGGTGGTGCGGCCGCAGGTGTTGCAGTGCCGCGTGCACTGCCACGCCTCCCCAACGGCGAGCGGCACGCGGCCGTTGCAGCGGCGGCACACCAGCGCGCGGGCAACCACCTCCCCTGCATCGCCCGCGGGGCGCTGGCGCTTCACGCCGACCCCGGCAGCGGAGGGAGCCTGGCCGGCGGCGCGCGGCGGAGGGGCTTTCCCGGCAGCCGCAGGGGCCGGCGCCGGCAGGCCAGAGGGCACGGTGGTGGAGGAGGCCAGCACGGCGGCAATCTTGCTGGCGAGCGGTGTTGGGCCGCCGCCGCCGCCGCTACCGCTACCACTGCTGGGAGGGGCGCTGTGCGCTGCGGCGGCGGACGGAGGGTTATCTGCTGACGGAGGCGGCGGCGCGCGGCCGGCGAGGCGCTCCTCCACGAGTCTCTCCTCCGCGTCCGCGTCGGGCGCGTAGCCGATTGGGGTGGCGTGGCGGTACTCGTTGGTGGCCGCCCGCAGCCGCCGCAGCCGCCGCTCCGTCTCCTCGTCGTCGTAGCCGCCGATGTCGCCCGCCGCGCCGCTTTTACCATTGCTACCGCTGTCGCCGTCGTCGCCGCCGCTCCCGCCGCCGCGGGGCGCGCGGCGCAGCGCGTACTTGCTCTCCTTGGCGCCGAGCTGCTGCGCGAGGGCCTCGAGGTCGGCGGCGGCGCTCTCGACCGCCTCGGGGTGCTTCACAAAGAGCGCGTCCTTGCGGACGTGCAGCACGCGGGCGTGGTGGTCGCCCGTGGAGTGGTGCGAGAGGTTGCAGCGCTCGACCAGCGCGTGCAGGGCGTGGCGGTCGTAGGGCGAGAGGTGCGGCAGGCTCAGCGTGAACTTTCCCTCGTCGGCGCAGAAGCGGCGCAGAATGTCGTAGTAGTGCTGCAGAAACTCGCGCGGGTTGTCGCGGGCGCTGAGCGGCGCGTCGCCGCCGCCGCCTCCCTCCCCGCCGTCCTTGCTGCCGCTGGCAGCGCCCCGCCGGCCTCTCTGCTGGTGCTGCGGCTGCGGTGGCGGCGCGTGGCGCTCGTTCTCCTGAGCGGCGCTCTCAGCACCCTGCCGTCACCGCTGCCGCCGCCGCCCGCCGCCGCCGCCGCCGCCGCCGCCCGCTCCGCCGCGCGCCGCCTCTGCTCGTACGCCTGCGAGATGGCCAGCAGCTTCTTCATGTTGTCGCGCTCGTCGCTCATTGGGACCGCCGACGAAGAGGGAGGGGGGGAGGGGGTAGAAATGGGATAGGGAAAGCAAAGAAGCGTGGAAGCTAACAAGAGAGAGAGAGAGGCAGAGAAAGAGAAAGAGAAAGAGGGGGGAAGATAGAGTGAGGGTTAGGGATAAAATGGGGGAAGGATCAGAAGATGTCCAGACGGTCAGAAAGATGTCGAGTTTTCTTTTCTGTTTTTCTATTTTTTGATATTGTTGTCAGGTGTGAGAAATGACAAAGAGAGAAGCTAGTGAAAATACGCAGGTAATCAAAATCTATGGTGAAAGGGAATGTGTGCTAATTTGCTGAGGGGGTCAATATTTTTTTTTCCTTCAGTGTGTGTTGTTGTTTTCGTCGTTTTAATAGTATGTGTATTGAGGAGGTGGGGTACGAAGAGTGGTGCGGAAGAAAAGCACCTGAGGAGACAGGCGATGCACGTGACATGAAAAGCAATATACTTTACTTTTTTCGCATACAAATACAAGGAGGTAAAAATACGTAAAAGAACAGAAGACACCCACCCAATAGGGTAAGAAAGAAAAAAAAACTAACAAAGAGAGCACAGCAGCCCTAACACCTTCGCTGTGACGTCTTCGTTTCCCTGTCACGCACACACACATACATGGTCGTCACACTATACGCTACAACGACGCGGCACAGCTGCGACTGTAGAAAACGGGCAATTAAAAGCACGTTTCATTTTCTTTGTTGTTGTTGTTCTCCCCTCTAGGAACTTTCTCTTTTCAGAATTCTAACTAAGTCGCAGACGGGTAAAAAAAACAATGATAATAAATTACGCAAAGGGAAACAATACCGTGGCATATAGAATGAGAAGGAAAAATGAGCATAAAAGAAAATTGTGAATGCACTGCAGTGACGAAGAAAAAAAAAGGAGAAATAAAGGTCACGTGAAATGAATTCACAGAGACTTTATTTATTTCCTCTTTTTCTCCTCTTTTTTTCTTTCTTTCTACGTTTTATTAAATATGTGGTCAGTGCAGCAATAGAAAATGAGAACGGCGATTTCATAAAAAAAAAAATCGGGGGAAAAGGAACACAGAATATGAAAAATGAAGAAAAAAAACGCTCACAGGAATTGAAAGATTCGGGAGGAGAAGAAAAAAGGGAAGAAAGAGACAGATAAATTGAAGACAGAGAGGTATTTTTTTGTTTGTTTGTTTTTTGTCTTCTTTTTTCATCTTCAAATATTCATTTTTATTATTTATACTCTTTTCTTTCTACGATGAGGGGTGAGGGAAGTTTCAAAAAAAAAAAAGGAGAAACTAATACTGTCGTTTTATTATATATGTATGTGGTTTTGCTGCTCCGGTCTGCCGTTGGCGAGGTGAGGCAAATTAAAATAAACAAAAAAAAAAGAGGGGAAAAGAGAGAAAATGAGGAGCAAACGCATACACTGAAGAAAAAATTACAGCTAGGGAATCCATACCGAATTATATTTTTTATTTATTATCATTACCTTTTTCTTTTCCATAGCCGGACGGGTGTGTTGCGTGGAAGCACACACCCTGAAAGGAAAAATGAGAGAAAAACTAGCAAAAAGTGCGATGACGTTGACTGAGTGAGGTCATAGAAAAGTAGAAAAAGGGTAAAAGAAGCTGTATGGAAGAAAATGGGGACAAATGCCGTTGCTTTTCAGGCATTTGATTCTGTATAGATGTATATATGAATTGCCCAGTATCGAATTCTCCCTCTTTGGAAACTATCGTACCTTTCTTTCTTTTGGTTCTGTTTCTTTCTTCCTCTTCTTATACTCTGTCTGCTCCTATTGTGAGGGAACTCGAGCTGAGACAAGAGAAGAGAAAGTGTTGCGTGTGTATCTCTCTCTCCATACGTCTCCCCCCTCCTCAAGTCTGGTGCAGTTTTCTTCTTCTACAGAAAGCGATGACCAGGTTGGGGGAGGAAGAGGAGGGCTATAGGAGAGGAGGATGAGTGATCGAATCGAAACAATTTCGGCACGCACTCTCTGCCTTTCACTCTCTCTCTCTCCATCATGAGTACAGTTAGAAGCTTAACAACACCATTCGGAAAGCAAAGGGAGAAAAAAAGAATGAAAGGAAGAAAAAACACTCATACTAAAAGAAACGGCGCTGGGGAGGAGCGTCGGTTACAGGTCCCACTTCTCGTGGTCGATCTTGCACACCTTGGCGGGCGCGTGCACGAGCTTGAGGTGCCCCTCGCTGCGCGGCAGGAAGCGGTCAAACACGTACTCGGCCATCTCCAGCTTCGTCTTGTAGAAGCCGTCGGCGTCCTTGCCGGCGGCGATGGCCTTGCTCGCGGCCTCGGCCATGCGCAGCCAGTAGAAGCCGAAGGCGAGGTAGCCCGAGTACATGAGGAAGTTCTCCGCGGCGGCGTCGACGACGCTGTGGTCCATCTGACCCGTCGCCGCGATGCGCGCAATGGCGATCTTCCACTTCTTCTGCATCAGCCACAGCTCGCGCGCGTGGTTGCCGAGCTGGCCGCGCGAGAAGATGTGCGCGCGCGCGAGGGCGTTGACGCGGTCGCCGAAGCGCTTGGCCTCGTTGCCGCCCTTGCTGCTGAGCACCTTGCGGCCGATGAAGTCGAGGGCCTGGATGTTGGTCGTGCCCTCGTAAAGAGTCGCGATGCGCGCGTCGCGGGTGATCTGCTCCATGCCGTTGCCCTTGATGTAGCCGTGGCCGCCCCACACCTGCTGGCAGCGGCTCGCCGCCTCCAGACCCCACTCCGTCAGGCACCCCTTCGCGATGGGCGTGTAGAAGCCGATCTCGCGGTCGAGCGCGTCGTGCGTCGCCTTGTCGGTCGCCGCGGCCTGCAGGTCGAGCATGCGGCCAATGTCGGTGAGCAGCGCGCGGCCGCCCTCCGCGACCACCTTGGCCATCAGGATGTTGTCGCGCACGCCCGCGTGGTAGATGATGGGGTCGTTGACGCGGTCCGGCGTCTTGGTGCCCGACAGCGCGCGCATCGAGCCGCGCTCGCGGGCGTACTTGAGGCCGTTCTGGAAGGCGAGCTCCGCGTGCGCGACGCCCTGCAGCGCCGTCCCCATGCGCGCGGTGTTCATGAAGGTGAACATCTCCTTCATGCCGTCGTTGGGCTGCCCGATGAGGTAGCCGACGGAGTTGTCGAAGGAGAGCTGGCAGGTCGCGCTGGCCTTGATGCCCATCTTCTTCTCCACCGCCGCGCACGTGACGTTCTTCTTCGCCTCGAGCGTGCCGTCCTCCTTGACGAGGTTGCGCGGCACGAGGAACAGCGAGAGGCCCTTGGTCGTCGGCTTCGAGTCGGGCAGGCGCGCCAGCACCACGTGGATGATGTTCTCCGCGAGGTCGTGGTCGCCGGCCGAGATGAAGATCTTGGTGCCGGTGATGTTGTACGAGCCGTCCGCGTTGGCCGTCGCGCGCGTCTTGACCTGCGCGAGGTCGGTGCCGCACTGCGGCTCCGTGAGGCACATCGTGCCCGCCCACTCGCCGCTGACGAGTTTCGGGAGGTACTTTTGCTTGAGGGCGTCGTCGGCCCACGTGAGCAGCGTGCGGGAGGCGCCGAGGGAGAGGCCGGGGTACATGCCGAAGGGCCAGTTGGCGGTCGAGAAGAACTCGCGCGTGATGAAGCCGACGGACGGGGGCAGCCCCTGGCCGCCGTACTCCTCCGGCTCGTTGACGGCCGTCCAGCCGCCCTCAATGAAGGTCTTGTAGGCCTCCTTGAAGCCCTTGGGGGTCGTGACGGAGCCGTCCTTGAGCAGCTGGCACGGCTCGTCGTCGCCGCTCTCGTAGAGGGGGAACAGCTCGTTGCTCGCCAGCTTCGCGGCCTCCTCCAGCAGCGTGTCCATCAGCTCCTTGGTGACGGGCTCCGCCGACGCGCCGGGCTTGCCGGCCTTGGCGACCGCCGCGTAGTGGTCGTACATCTGGAAAACGTCCTCCAGCAGGAACTGCGGGTCGCGCACGCGCGGCGTGTAGCTGAGGCTGCGCGACGCGGCCGCGAGGGGGGCGGCGGCGGCCAGCGCGGCGGTGGCGGCGCGGGGGGCAAGCACGCGGCGGAACATGACTTGGTGTTGCGCGCTCGTGCGGGGGGTGAGGCTTGGGAAGGCTAGTGTACTTGTGTGTGTGTGTGTGTGTATGTGTGTATGCGTGATGTCGGTAATGAAAGGACCCTAGGATATATTTATAGTGGTTTTCTCTTCAGTTTTTGTTGGTGGTGGTGGGGTATTGTTTAGTTTGTCGGATATAGAGGGGTAGAGTGATTAGGTGTGTGTGTGCGTAGTGGTGATGAGTGAGGGCGGGGAAGGAGGGAGGGAGGAAAGACAGGGGTACATATGTCTATGAGTGTGTGTGTGTGTCTGTGTATGTGTGTGCATAGCCAAATCAACGCAGCGAGTGAGAGAAAACGCTAATAGCAAAAGTGGTGTGGGTGGAAGGAGGCGCAAAATTAGAGCATGGTAGCACATCAATCACCATTGAAGAATAATACTTAGCGTTTGATTTTCTTCAGTTACGATTACGCAGCAGTAACTCAACGAACACAATCGTAATTGGCCTCATTCGGCTTTCGTCGTTGTTCGTTTGATTGATTATTTTAATGTGTTTTGTGTTGTTGTTGTTGTGTGTGTGTTTGTTGTGTTAAATGGTCTTATCGCTGGCCAAGGGGCCAGGATGGTGATGAGAGCAATCTGATCGACTGTTGATGGGGTCGCAGGTTGAATAGCAATTATTGTTATCGCAAAGTGATGAAAGCGAACAAAACAAAAACAAAAGTGGAAGGAACGGGTTAGAGAAGCGAAACACGTACTGTAAACGAAGAGAGGCAAGTGCGTATGTGCGTGTGTGCGTGTGTAGAGGCAGAGAGAAAGAGAAAGAAAGGAAAGGGAAAGAAGAGAAGCAAACAGAAAAAGTTAGTTAGGAGAAAAGAGAGACCGACACCACCGCTGCAAAGACAGCCAGCGTACACCACTTCTTTTCTTTTTAAGACGTTGATGTACTTGGGTATCATTGCGTTCTATTGGTATTTATTTTTTCTTTTTCAACGACGTCCAACTATGTCTCCTGCTCGTTTTTCGATAATGCGTCTTCGTTCAGTTGCATCAGTGGGGGTTAGGTCAGGCCTAGCGAACGAGTGTCGTGGCAAAAGAAGCACTTTTTATTCACCCGCTGTTATGCCTACTAGTTGCATTTTGTTTGTTCTTTTTTTTTTTCCCTCCATTTCTCTTCTTCTTATTTTCGAAGGAAACGTTTCTCATACGCAGGTGCGTTTTCTCTCTGCCCTTCCTGTTTGATACTGCTATTGAAGTTACTTTCGCTTCTCAGCCTTTTTTATTTTTCCTCTTCGTCGTCTTTTCTTCTTCTTCTTCTTTTTTTTTTTTTTTTTTGGAGAAGAGGGCGCAGCTTTAATTGATGCAATATGTTTTGTAAGAATGAGAATGAAAGCAAAGCAGTTATAACGCATTTTTTTTTTTGTTATTATTATTGTTATTATTGTTCTCTTTCCGTATTAATTGTAGTTATTAGTACATTATACATTATTGTCATTAATGCAATTACTAGTGTTATTATCTCAAGCATGATCTATAATTAATCTTTGTTATTGTTTTGTTTTGTTTTGTTTTGCCTTTTTCTTCCCCTTTCAAAGATAAACATGGTATGAAATAAAACAGAGAAAGAAAGGGCATGGCCCTCTGGCGAAGGCGCCCCCTTTTCCTTCTGTTCCTTTCGTCTTGTCCGGGGGAGGAAGCGAGAGAGAGAGAGAGAGAGAGAGAGAGGAAGAGAAGAAAAAAAATGAGGGCAAATGAAGGGAGGATAAGAATAAAAAAAGAATAATATAAAATTAGAAATTAAACAGTAGAAGTTATAATTACTAGAAAATGGAATTAATGATAGATTAGTATTTAGAGAAAAAAAGGAAAAAAGAGCGGAAGCAAATAAAACAAAAAAGAGAAGGAGAAGGAGGAAAGAAAACAACAATAAGAATAAGAATATATAAATATATACGAGTATGTGTTAATACATACACTTGAGTAGAGCAAAAAAAAAAAAAAACCAGCTAAAGGAGGGACTCCCCATTAGCCCAGTCTGTACTATTGCTATGAATTGTACTGCTCTTGCAAGAAACAGTATCTCTCTTTCTCTTCATCTTTTTTTATTTTTATTTCCTTTCATTGATTGTCGTATTTTACATAATACGATTCACCTTTGTGTAATTATATGATCTCCTTCACTCCAGGCGTGGGCAGAAAGGGGGGAGAGGGGCGTGGTGCTCTTATTGTTGGAATTTAAGAAGAGAGACCGTTAAAAAAGAAGAAAAGAACAGGCGGAAATAAAAGGAAAAAAGTAAGTTAGCAGACAATGTGTGGTAAGTCTACATCCTTCGTGCGCAGACAAAGAGACAGATACGCACACGCGCGGGTATTTGAACGCCATACGTGCTGTCGTACGTTCCTCATTCCGCTTCGCTCTTTTTCTTCTTTTTATTGATTTCCCCCAACTTTTCTCACCTCTTCAGTTTCTTCGAACTGTTGCTGCTTTGTTTGTTTTTGCCGGTCTCTCTTCTGTTTTCCCCCTCTCAGACGCCACGAGCGCTCCCAAGCACAGCGTCCAGTTTTAAAGATTACAAAAGAATCAGAAGAAGAAGAAAAAACAAAGAGGGCGAATGATGTTGCTGCATAATTCGTTTCCCTTCCTTTTTTCTTTTTCCTTTTTTTCTTCTTCTTCTGCTTCTAAAACGTGAAAGGCCGGCGTCACCTTTGGAGGCGCCGACACGCGGGAGGCGAGCGACTTGGCGTGCCGCTGCGCCGCCTCCTCCGCCGCGATGATCTGGCTGTGCGAGAAGTAGTCGAGGCGCGCCGGCGCGTGCTTGGGCCCGAGCACCTTCCCCACGAGCTCCTTCACGCTCGCGGCGAAGGCGCGCAGCTTCGACGCCTCCGAGTGCGCCGTCCACAGCTGCAGCGTCGCCGGCTTGTGCGCGCGGAGCTTCAGCATGACGCCATTGAGCGTCGTGGGACCCTCCGCGAGCGACTCCCCGGCGGCGGCGAGCACGGCCGCCATGAAGACGTCGTCGAGGGCCTGGCGGTCGTTGAGCCCCGGCCGGTCGCGGTCAAAGACCACAATCGTGAAGCTCCCGCCGTTGCGGTTGCGCCCGTCGTGCCAGTCGGGCCGCACCCCTTGCCGGAACCACGCGTAGGTGAAGGGCGGCGCGGGCGCGGCGCTCGGGGGCGCGACGTAGCGCCACAGCCGCCACAGCGCCGCCACGTCAGAGGCGGAGGCGACCAGCACCATGTCGTGGCCCTTCTTGCCGTCCTTGCCGTCCTTGCCGCCGCCAGAGTTGTTGTTATTATTATTAGTATTGTTGTTGTTCGCGTTGGCGGAGAAGTTGCTGACGTAGAGCGACCACCCCGCGTGCAGCGGGAGGAAGGTGTTGGCCGGCTTCACGTGCGTGTCCTTGCAGCCGTAGATCTCCGGCAGGCGGCTCTCGTCGAAGGACACGGCCGGCAGCAGCGGCACCTGCGCCACGCGCTCCTCAATCGTCGGGCCCTCCGCCGCCGCGCCGTCCGCCGGCTGCAGCGCCGCCACAATGCTCCCGCCGGGGCGGCGGCGGCAGGGCGGCACTGGCGCTGGCGCTGGTGCTGGGGGAGGGCTCCGGGTCCGCGTGCACCGCCGGCGGCGAGGCGCTCGTCGTTACTACTGGTTCCCTTGGCGGACGGCGGCGCGTAGGCGGGGGCGTTTGGCGAGAGGCCGCCGTCGCGACTAGAGGAGTGGTTGTTGTTGCTGCTGCCGCCGCCACTGTTCTTATTGCTTTTTGCGGCGTCGATGGGGCCGCCGAGGGGCGGCGGCGGGCGCTGCGTCGCGGGAATAAAGGGCGGCGCACCGGCGTTGAGGTTGTTGCTCATTTTAGATATCAGCACGAGTGTGTGTGGTGTGTAGCGTCCAAGAAACACAAGAGAGTAAAATGTGACTTCAGGAAAGAAGTGCAAAAGATGGAATGTTGAAAAAAGAATGAGAGAGAGAGAGTGAGGAGAGAGAGTGGGAGAGTAGCGGCAGATGAAAGCACGAGTAATAAAAGATATTCAAGGCAGTAGCAGAAACGAAGAAAAAGGAGAAGAAAAAAAAGAAAATTAGTCTATCTAACTCTCTATTTTTTAAAAGGCTGTGTTCGGTAGCGTAATTGTTTTTGCGCCGGTTTCTTTTACCGCTAGTATTTTTTTGTCTTCTTTGTATGTTATTCCTCTTATGGAAAGGTGTTGGTGCGAGGAGAAAGTCGTGAGTTTCTGTGTCTCCCTTTTTTTTTCTTGTTCTAAGAGCTCCTAGCAGCAAATAATGAAAACTTAAGAATATGCGGTGTAAGTGTGTGTGTGTAGTGATTTTCGTGCTGTATAGTCGTACTATGTCCGGATGTATTCCTCTGCTTCGCTGCTGATTGTCGATTTCTTCACAAGAATTCTTTCCTCTTCTAAGAGATACTTAGTAATGACGTCCGTTACTTGCGGAGAACTTATTTCCACAGGAACACACGGAAAAACAGAGCAAGAAAGAAGGAAAGAAGGGAAAAGGAAGATGAAGAAGACTAGAACTGTAAAACCACTAAACCGAGCAAGATGATTTGATGATGATTGATAAAGGCAAAAGTCCACAACAATGTGCGTGCGTGTGTTGTTGATTTCTTTCCTTCTCTTCACCAATGAATTCAAACAGAAAAAAAAGGAGAAGAAGAAAAAAAAAACTAAATACACACCAGTATATACGTATGAACTATCGCGCGCTGAAACCTTTGGTGAGAACAAAGGGAGATAGTGAAAAAACAGCGGGAGAAGGGGGGAGGGAATGAAAAAAAAAGAAGGGCTAAAAAAAAAAATGACGGCTAGACCCGTGAAGTATTTCCTTTGTGTTTCTTGTCGACATGTTGTTGTGAGGGGGGGTATGAATGCGTATTTGAAAGAAGTCAATATTAGGCAAAGAAGACGATGAGAAAGTCAGAAGTTAAACATCAAAACGGAAAACAAAAGGTGAAGCTCAGTGCACATCCGAATATGTCACTTCTCACTTGTGTACGTTAATTTACATGCATCCGCAGGAAGGGCAACTCGTTTTTTCCTACTGTTGTTTCTTTTAGTGTTGGTGATGTCGTTCGTTATTCAAAGCTGTTATGATCATGAAAAACAAAAGCAAAAACAAATATGGCAGCCTATTAATTAGTCAGTTGGGTTATTCAATTAATTCGATTAAACGTAAAGAAGAAAAAGAAAAAGAGCACAGCATCAATAACAACTACAAAAGAATAGGGAGAGGGCAGGCCGTGTTGACACGCACACACCAGCACACTATACCTTTTTAAAACGACACAACTATCAACAAACACACGTACGAAGGAAACGGTGCGAGAAAACAGAGAGACAGAGAGAGACAGAGAGATGGAGAGAGTTGACAGGAATCACCCCCCTCACTCCCCCCCCCCAC
The DNA here is from genome assembly GCA_030347455.1 of Kentomonas sorsogonicus. NCBI lineage: Eukaryota > Euglenozoa > Kinetoplastea > Trypanosomatida > Trypanosomatidae > Kentomonas > Kentomonas sorsogonicus. The sequence continues at coordinate 723,703 of JAQOSZ010000292.1, read as the reverse complement.
TCCCTCCCCCCGTCGCACCTCACATGTCCATGACGACACCGTCGATGACGATGGGGCTGTCGCGGGGGCGGTAGACGGCGCGGAATATCTTGTGGAAGCGCAGCATGTCGCCGCGCAGCGCCGTGATGATGTCCGCGGGGGGCAGCGGCGGCTCGGCGCCCAGCAGGGGGCGCGCGCGGGCGAGGAAGTGGTCGGCGGCGCGCTGGATGGCGGGGTCGAGCTCCGGGCTCTCGCAGCACTCCACCAGCCGCGCGATGCACGCCATCTGCACCGCCTCGTCCAGCGCCGCCCCCGCCGCCGCGTCCTCCTCGTCCTCCTCCTCGTCGCTCCCGTCGAAATCGCCCAAGTCGTCCCAGTCGTCTGCGCCCTCCACTCCCTCGCACGCCTCCTCGCCGCAGGCGTTCGTGCTCTGAGGCTCGGCGACGGCGGCGGCGCCGTCCGGGAGCAGCGCGGCGAGGTCGGCGGGCGGCGGCAGCGCGCGCAGCACGGACGCCGCGTACTCTGGGTCAACGGCGGGGGTCGCCGGGCCGCCCCGCCTCCCGCCGCTCCCTTCCTCCTCCCCCCCTCCGCCTCGCCGTCGGTGTCGCCGGCGGAGGACATGAGGTCCGCCTCGTCCAGCGTCAGGCGGTACGGGCCGCTGCGCAGCGCGGTCACCACCTCCCCCTCCCCTCAACCTCTTCCTCCTCCCCCTCTGCAGTGTCGGTGGCCTCTGTCCTCGCCCGCGTCGACGGCCGCGTCTCCCCTTCCCCTTCCTCTTCTTCTTCTTCCTCCTCGCGGAAGCGGCGGAGGCGGCGCGCGCGCAGCGCCGACACCGGAATGCCCTCCGCCAGCCGCGCGCATCGGTGCCCTCCCACAGCCCCGGCGCCGCCACCACCGCCGTGCGCGTGCCGCGAGCGGTCGTGTCTTCACTACGTTTGTCCTCCGCCGCAGAGGCGGCGAGGTCCTCGCAAACGGCGAGAGCGCCGGAGGCGGCAGCGGAGGAAGCAAAAGCAGAAGCAGGCGGGGCGCCCGTGTCTGTGAGGCCCGGCGGGAAGAGGAGAGAGGGCGGCAGAGGAGGGGCGGGCGACGGCCCCTGGTGGGCGGCGCGCGCCAAGCTATCCGCGTCTCGCCTCATCTCCTTCATTTGACTGTCGCTCAGCGGAATCGCCGCTGTCGCCGCCACGACGCGGGTCCGCAGGCCGCTGGCCGACGCGTCGCCCGTTGGCTCCGCCGTGCTCGCCGTCGCACCGCTAGCGTTCGCCCCCCGCGGCCCTGACTCCCCCTTCTTCGCCTCCTCCTCCCCCTCGTCCTCGTCGCTGTAGTAGAAGACAATCTTAGTGCGCGCGGGCGGCGCCGCTCGTGCCGATGCCGATGCGGGCCCCGGCCGCTCTGCAGAGTTTCCCACATCAGCGCCGCCGCCGCCGCGCCAACTAGCGACACCGTCAGGTCTAGGGCAGCGGAGGCCATGATGTCCTCTGAGATATTCTCAGGCGCCGACGACATGGGGAATCGACGAAAAAAAAAAAGGAAAAAAAAAAAAAAGACGCCTACTAGTGTTGGCGGTGATAGAGATGCTGCTTGCGATGTAAGCTGTGTGATGTTTCCTTAGTCCAGCGGGAGATGAATAGGGAAGGAGTGTAAGGAATGCTCGTGATAATAGTGGGAAATATGAATGGTGGAAGTAGTTGGCAGAGACATCATAAAAAGTGAAGAGGTAAACTGAGTCAAAAAGAAGAAGAAGACATCTGCCAGTACACTCATTCTAATGAAGTGAAGAGTTTGGCTTTGCTGGGGGCGGTTATACACTTCATATTATTTTACATTGTCACCTCATTTACTGGCATTTTTTTTTATAATTCAGTTTTTTTTCACTTCTCCTAAATCCCTCAAGGAAGAAAGAAAGAGGGAAAACTTCTATTTCTCAACAGTCGTACATGAGCTGCGAAGAAGAGAAAAAAAAAAACAAATAAAAGAACAATAATGATGGTGCGGTGATTGTATGTCTAGCAAACAATTTTGCAGAAATACCTGAAAAATAGTATTTACTTTGGAGTAAAAACAAGAAACACGAAACAAAAACAATAGAGATATGAGAAATAAATAAAGAAATAACAGAAACGAAATTGCGCAGGAAATAGCACCATTGCGGACGAGAATGCGTGTTGTTGATGAATTTGTTTTCCCCCTTTCGTTTTCTCTTCTTTAATTGGCCTTCACTTTGCTCCTCTCCCGCTCGCACACATTTGTTGTATGCGAGTAAACGTACACATAATTTGGGCATGATACATAAGCCGAAAGAGAGAGGAGATGAAGAAAGAAGAATGGAAAACAAAGAGAAGGGGAGAAAAAAAAAAGAACACATGGCATTAAACGAAAGAGAAAAAGGGCAGCAGAGAAATTTGTTCTCTTTTTTTTTTTTTTTTTGCTGTGTGTGGGAGTGTATACGTATGCACGTGCGCATAGCCAGTGAGAGAGAGAACACGCACTGCTTCAAGAGCATGTCTACTTTTTTTAATACTATTATTTGTATGACAAGCGCCGTTTAGTCGTGCTCATGGCTGTCCTCAATAAGAGACTGAAAAAAAAAACGCAGCAGCAGCACACATACACACATACACACACGCTTACTTTTTCAGAATCGCCCGTCCGTGCACCTGCATGTATCAACGTTGGGTTGTACGTTGCGTAAAATTAGGAGAGAAAAACAGCAAGAATAATAATGACACGAATAAATTTTTGGAGCATGCGAGATTTTAAAATCACGAGTTGCTTGCCCATGGAGAAGAGGAAGAGAAAGAAAAGAGAAAAAAAAACAGAAGTTAGAAACTATGCAGCCATCAATCGGCTGCTTTTAAAAATAGATTTAAAAAGAACTGTGTGTGTATTGTTGTTTTTTGTTGTTGTTTTAAGAGTGTTTTTGCTCAGATAGAGCTTCCAAGACGCCCAATAAAAGATTCACCAGCATTCCCTTACATGCGGCGTGTGTGCCTGTGGGTGTTGTGCGTCCCCCCTCTCTAGCGCTGTGCGTTGGCGGCGGCAGCGGTGGAAGAGGCGGGGCGGCTCGCGCCGGAGGACTCTGACGTCGCAAAGGTGCCACCCACCTCCTTGTTTGCGTCGCCCGCCCGCTGCTCTTGCTCCTCCTCCTCCTCCGTCGTCTCGCCGGCCGGCTCGCGGAACTGCCGGTAGACGGCCTCGCGCTCCTCGGCGCGGCAGGCGGCGCGCTGGCGGCGGGTGCGCAGGGCCCCGGCGATGGCGTCGCGCGCCAGCGGCACGGCCTCGATGACGACGAGAAGCGTCATGGCGGCCGCGGCGATCAGGACGACCACCAGCCCGGGGATGACCGCTCCCGACACGGGCGCCGGCAGCGACGGCAGGTCGACGGCGGGGGCGCTGGTGGTTGTGGACATGTGTGGCGGCTGTGTGTTGTTGTTGCTGTTGTTGTTGTTGAGAGGGTGAGTGAGGGGGTCGAGAATGCGGGGAAACGGGATAGCTTACGGTAGGGATTGCAATGCTAAGAGATGTGAATCAGAAAAGAGGTGGGGGGTATGCTTGTTTGCTTGCTTGTTGAAAGTTGTGTGTGCGTGTGTAGGTGGGGTTCCTAGATGGGAGAAGAGTGAATTCGATTTTTTTTGGAGGGGGAGGTAACGAGAGTCAAGACGCAACAGAAAGTGATACAAAAAGAAAAGAGTAACGATACTCCATTATCTAACGAAATCAGGTTTAACAATAGCATAATGGATAATAGCAGTGTAATAATAAGATGTGTTTTTTTTTTCGCTTGCATGCATCGCTAAACAACCACAAACCGTGATGAGAACTAAAACTGTAAGTAATAAAAAGGTGTGAGGAACAAAGCAGGACGTCTGTTTGTGTGTGTGTGTGTGAGTGTGTGCGCGGTACTCACCAGTTTATGTGTCGATAACAAGAGATGCGCTTCGCAGTGAAAGTTAGACATGGAGGGAGGGGGGGGGGAAGAAGGGGAAGTGAACAAATAGCACGCCGCCCACCCTCTCACCCCCCCCCCACGCCAGACTCAATCAAAGCTCACCTGTGGGCCTCGGCGCATATGGTCGTCGGCGCCCGCGTCGCCAAAGCCACCGCTCGCGGGGTTGCTACCGTCGCTATTCCTGCCGCCGCCGCCCCCCTCTTCCGCCACGCGCGCGAGGGCGTCGACGATGGCGGCGGCGAGGTCGTAGTAGGGTTTCGCGGCGGGCATGTCGGGGTCGCCGCGCAGCGCGGGCGGCGCGCCGTCGTCGGTGTCCTGCATGATCTGGTGCAGGAAAGGAATCTCGGCGAGCAGGGGCACGTCCAGCTCGGCCGCCACGCGCGCGACGCCGCCCTGGCCGAAGATGTAGTGCCGCTTGTCGCAGCCGTCGCAGAGAAAGTAGGACATGTTCTCCACGAGGCCCAGCACGGGCGTGTTGACGGCGGCGAAGAGATCGATGCCGCGGCGCACGTCGATGAGGGCGACCTTCTGCGGGGTCGAGAGGATGACGGCGCCCGAGAGCACAATCTCCTGCGTCAGCGTCAGGTGCACGTCGTTGGTGCCCGGGGGCATGTCGATGACTAAATAGTCCAGCTCGTGCCAGTCCGTCTGGAAGAGCAGCGCGCGGAGGTACTTGTTGACCATCGGGCCGCGCACCGCGATGGCCTCGTCCGGCGGCACTACGAGACCCATGCTCATCACCTTCACGCCGAAGTTCATCGGCGGCGCGAAGCGGTCGCTGCCGGCGACGCGGTAGGTCTCGACCTGGGAGCTGTCGACGGCCATCATGGTGGGGATGGACGGCCCAGTGATGTCCGCGTCCACCAGCCCCACGCTGTAGCCGAGGTTCTTGAGGGCGAGCGCAACGTTGACGGAGGTGGTCGACTTACCCACGCCGCCCTTGGCGCTGCACAGCGTCAGCACGTGCTTCACGCCAGGGATGGCGACGCGCGAGAACTGGTGCTGCATCAGGTGAAATAGCACGTAGAGAAAGAGATAGAGAGAACAAGTGTGTGGTTGCTCTTGTGCCTGATGCGGTCTGTGTTTGTTTCCGTTGAAAGTGAAGAGTTAATCACTCCCCAGCCAATAGTGTCGTATTCCTTCCGTTGGGCTCTATTGTTTTTTGGAGGTGAAACCGCCGGGGGAGGAGGAGGGGGAACAGAGAGAGATGGAGGGTAAATGAATATGAAGAGGGAAAGTTAGAGTGCCAGGTAGTTATAAAATGGGCATGAAAACTACTCTTGAGCTTTCTCTTTTTTTTTTCCTCTCCCTCAATAGCAAAGAGCGCAGTTCTCTTCGCAAGCACTCTCACGCATGCATGCATTATATCACTCAGCTGCTGCTCAACTGAGGGGGGAGGAAGGGTACACCTTTACGGGTCATCAACAACGAAATGGAATTTTAAAATGGTGTTTTGTTGTCAGAATGAAATGAAGAAAAGTACTCGAAAAAAATAAGAAAGAAATATGTAAAGAAGCAGCATCTCCGAGAGTCGAGGAAGGAACTAAACGTGAGAGAGAGAGAGGGGGGAGGGAGAAAAAGTCTGACTACCAGGTAGCCTGAGACACTACTTCCTTGGCCGACCCATTTCTCTCTCTCTCTCTCTTGTTTGTTTGTTTTTTTCCTCCACCGTATCTTTATTTTTCTGTCGACCTAATCCTCATTTAAAGAAGAGAGGGATACAGACACGTGTGCGTGCGCGCGTGCGAGCGCGTGCGAGTGCGTTTTAGCGCAGCTTGGTGAAGCCGATGTGCTCGGCGTTCTCGCGGAAGCACTGACGGCAGACGTTGAGGCCGTACTTGCGAATGAGGGCCTTCTGGTTGCCGCAGATGACGCAGGAGCGCGAGCCCTTGCCCATGCCGATCTTCTGGCGCGAGCGCCACTGTTCGAGGTGACCCATGGCGTGCTAGACGGAAATGTTGCTACTTGGTGGGTGAGGGGAAGGAGGGGGAGGGGAAGGGGAAAGGGAAAGAAAAAGAAAACGGTAGGGTACAATAATAATAACAATAATAAAGTAGAAAGAGAGAGCAGCACAATACACTCAGCAAAAAGGAGAAAGAGAGAGTCAGAGCCACAAGACAGGTCAACAAATCTCTCTTCCAGTCTCTTATCCAGTGTAATACGCGGAGGAATCAACACACATCCGAGGTCAGACAGGTTACAAGGAATGCAGAGAAAAAGCAACGTTACGAAGAACAAAGTGCAATAGAAGCAAGGAAAAACAGAATAGCAACAAAAGAAAAAGAACAGGTAATGCAAAAAAAATTCAGTGCAGATAGCGAGGGAGGGGGAGGGGGAGCTACGAAATCACACTCTCTTTTCCTCTACCCCCCACCCACCCACCCACACACTCACACATTTGCGCCTAGTGGGGGCTCAGCGTAGGGCACGCTCCCAAAGGTCGGCGCGCGCCTCGCGGCAGCGCAGCACGGCGATGGGGAGTCCAATGCAGACGAGCAGCGTCGCCCAGATGACGACGGCGGCCCACACCAGCCCCTGCGGCGGCGAGCTCACCGCCAGGCGCCACGTGTCCACATCGCGCGAGGCAAGCAGCGTCTCGGCCCCGTAGACGGCCAGCGCGTCCTCCCTCGCGCCGTCGCCGGCCGCCTCCGCCAGCTGCACGTGTGCGTGAACGTTTGTGTCGACACGGCCGAAGACGCGACGCAGAAAGGTCACCCGCCGCCGCCGCCGCCTCGCCGGCTGTCGCTCCTTCGCTCGGCTCCCCGGCAGCCTCGGCGGCGGCGGCGGTGAAGGCCTCGAGGCTGGAGAAGGTGCTGCCGACGCCGACCACCACGTGCGGCCCCGCGAGGGTGTGCGCGGTGTAGTGCGTCTGCAGCAGGCCGCCGCCGCCGCCGCCGCCCGCGTGCCACCGCCGCCGCCGCCCGCTGCGCTCCTCCACGGTGTAGTCGAAGCCGACCGTCAAGAGGTCAAAGTCAACGCTGGGCACAAAGAAACGCCGGTCGCGCGCGCGGGCGGCGGCGGAGGCGGCGGAGGGCACCAGCGCGCGCGGGGCGGCGGCGGCGGTGGCGGGCGCCAGCACCACGCTGGGAAGCGACGCGCGCGGGTCGCTGGTGGTGAAGCCGAAGGCGGGCAGCGCGAAGGGCGTCAGCGCGGCGCGGTCCGCCGCCGTCTCGTTGCCCGCGCTGGACGCCGGCGCCGGCGACACGGCCGCGAGAAGCCTCTCGCACACAAAGGGGGCGCGGTACTCGGCCTCCGGGGCGCTGAGGGCTGCGGTGGCGCGCAGCAGCAGCGGCCCGGCGGTGCTGGGGGCCAGCAGGTCGGTGGCGCCGCCGCGCATCACGTCGGCGGTGCGCAGCACGAGGGGCACGCCGCGCGCCGCCTCCCGCAGCAGTGGCGCGCTCTCGCTTGCGCTCGCGTTGGCGTCGGTAGCGCCCCCGCACAGCGCGCTGAGCAGCACCAGCCGCACGTGCGCGGCGGCGGGGAGAGCATCCCAGCTGGCGGCGGCGGCGCCCCTCTCGGTGGCATTGTCGCTGCTGGAGGGGCGGTAGAGGGCGATGGCGTTGAAAGTGCCGCGGGGGGAGGCGGCGGGAGAGCCCCACGCCTCCGCGCGCCTGTCGCCGTCGCAGCCGCCCAGCGCGCCCGTCTCGCGGCCCTCGCCGTCAACGCTCGTGACGCACGCGGCGACGGCGTAGTCGTCACTAGTGGTGCTGTCGCCAAAGAAGTTGCCGTCCGTCAGCGTCGCGCCGTACCGCAGGCGGTAGCGGCCGCCGGGGTGCGCGGCGAGCGTGTCCGCCGGCAGCTGCGCCCGCAGGTCGCCCGCGAGGGCCGACTGCGCAGCCGCGTCAGCATCAGCGGCGTCCGCCGCGAGTGAGACGGTCTCCGGCAGGCGGACGGCCAAGTGCATGTCGGGCAGCACCAGCACCGTCGCGGCGCCGCCGCCGTCGGTGAGGGCGTAGCGCAGCAGACCGCCCCGCAGCCCGAGAGAGCCCTCCACCACGCGCGCGGGGCCCGGGAAGCCGTGAAACACCTCCGCGCGCGTCAGCGCGGCGCTCACGTTACCCACCAGCGGCGGGAGGGCCGCAAACGCCGCCTCCCCGCCCCGCGTCTGCGCGCGCGCGAGGGTGACGAGGTGGTGGTGGCGCAGCCCCTGCGGCCGCCACGCCAGCGTCGCCGCGGACACCGACGGCACCTCCGGCACGGCCGCTCCACCACTTCCCCCGCCCCCGGAGAGGACGCTGCGCGCCTCCCCGTACTCCATCATCAGCGGGCGGTACCCGACGCTGCCGCCGTCCGCGCTTTCCTCCCCTCCGTCTCCCCTCCGTCTCCGCCTCTGCCCCCGCACGCGGCTCAGGAGGGCATAGACGCGTCCGTCGCTGCCGACGGCCGCGAGCCCCACGCACAGCGACGGCGCGGGCAGCAGGGCCGCCACCGTCACCCCGCACGCCGCGGCGCTCGGCGGCAGCGCCAGACTCGCCAGCGGCCGCATCGCACTCGAGTACACCAGCACGCGCGCGGGGCTGGAGAGCGCGACGCCGGCAAAGGCAATCGCGTCGCCGCCGCCGTCGCCCCCCGCGGAAGTGGTGTCGCGGCTCTCAGATGCGGCGACGGGACGGAGGCAGCGGTCCGTAGAGGAGTCGGAGAGTCCCGCGGCGCGCACGACGGCCATCGGTCTGAAGCCCGCGGGCGCCGACGGAAAGAGTTCTTCGGTGCCATCCACCCAGTTGCTGCTTGGCGCGGCAGAGGCAAAAAGAAGCGGAGGGTGGCACGCGGACACCAACAAGAGAGAAAGGATTAGGGAGAAGACAAGAGCGAGGGATGTTGGTGGCATTGCTGACGCTGCCGTTATCGACCGGTCGCACCGCAACCGTCGAGTGGTGAGTCGCATAGTTCTCGTTTCCTTTTTTTTTCCTCCGTCTCTCTGAGTGAATGAAGTATTGCTATCTGTATGTGTGTGTGTTCCTGGATGTTGAAGAGAAGAAAGTGGTCTACGCTTTTGCAGTTGCCTAGTACTACTGTTCCTGTGAGAGCAAGGCACATAAACATAATATGTGAGACAGAGCGGGTAAGAGGCGAGCAGATCCATTAGGGTTTCAGTAATGGTCATATACTCCACGCTGGACACTCACGCAGGCAATTTGGCGGACATGAGCAAGAATCTAGGGTGAAAACAGGACGGGGAGCAGCAGCAGTAGCAGTACCGCTAAAGTAGAGAAGAAAGCAGAGAGGAGTACACACCCACACACATGCACGCGTACTATTCCAAGGACCCCGTGACAAAGCCGAGGAGGTCGCCGACGATAAATTCATTCACAAAGCCGAAGGCGCGCGGGTCGTCGCACGGCGCCTTGCAGATGACGGCGCGGTGCGGCCGGCGCAGCGCCCCTCCCTCCAGCATCGCGCGCGACGGCGGCGGGGGTGCCGCCACGACCCCCCTGCTGCTGGGACCTTTAGACGCGTCCTCGCCCAGCGTCAGCAGCGGCCGGAAGTCGACTCCGTACACCACAAACGGCCCCGCGCCGTCCACAATGCGGTCCGCGGCCGCGCGCTCGGCCGGCAGCGTCCCCGGGGGCCACAGCGCATCCGGCACGCCGCCGTGACAGGCGCGCAGCTCGTAGCCGTTGCGCCGCAGCCCGGCCCTGTCGCTGGAGAAGACGAGCGGAAAAGACGAGTCGCGCGAGCCGGAGGGGGCCGAGGGTGGCGGATCGTCGTCGCAGCCGCAGACCCCGCGCTGCTCCTCCTTCCCTCTTGCGGCGGTGGCGGCAGGCTCAGCATGCGAGTGCGGCGGGTCTCTCGCGTCTTCTGCGGCGTCTGCCGCGCACCCCGCAAAAGCCCGGCGCAGCTCCGGCGTCACGGCGAGGGCGGCGCTGTAGGCGGCGACGGTGTTGTCGTTGGCGACGGCCAGCAGCACGCGGCGACGGAAGGCGCGCCAGGCGGCGAGGAAGCGCGGGCGGGTGAGCGTCTCCAGCACGGTCGGCGTGCGCAGGAAGAGGTCCGCGAGGGCCGGCACGACGCAGCCGGCCGTCGCGCCCACGCGCGCCTTGAGCGCCGACGGCATCCACGCAACGCCGACGAGCGGGGCGGCGACGAGGCACGCGACGCCCAGCTCGAGGCGCAGGCGCGGGAAGTTGCGCGCGAGAAGCGCCGTCAGCGCGGGGAGGGCCGCGCGCACCACCAGACCGCCCATGGAGTGCGCCACCACGTCCAGCCGCAGAGTGACGGGGCCGACGGCAGACGCGGCGGGGGTAGGGGCGCTCCCGCGGCTGCGGGCGTCGCCGTCGCCTGCACCCGCGCCGCCGCTGTGATGCCCCTCCGTTTCGTACAGGGGCCACGGAACTTCGTGCAGCTCCTCCTCGCCCTCGGCGCTGTAGGCCTTGACGAGCGTCGCCGTGTCAGGGTGCCTCCTCCCGCCTCCTTTTTCATCTCCGAGCGGCTCGTCCACCGCGGAGCCCGGCGTGTGCGGCGCGCCACCGCCCGCGTGTCTCACGTTGTTCGTGTAACTGCCGTGCGTCGCGCCCGCCGCCGCCGCCAGCTCCCGTGGGTCGGCCGCCCCGCAGACGCTGTCCAGGTCGTCGCTAAAGTAGCGGCGCACGCACAGCAGCAGCTCATTCACGAGGCGCCGCGCGCACGTCAGCACGCCGCTGTTGCTGCGGAGGCCGCCGTTGCTGGACGGAATCACCACCAGCGCCGCCGCGTCCGCGCAGGCGCGGCTGCGGGAGAAGGGCTGCAGCTCCACCACCATCCCGCCGTCTCCCCACCCGTCGGCGGCGGGGGAGGAGGCGGTGAGGAGTACCAGGCGCAGCGCCTCGAAGGTGCTGGGGACGGCACCCAGATAGCCGTGCTGCAAAATAATAAAGCGGTGCCGCCGCTCCGTCATCTTTTCTTTTTTTTCCAATTGTGTTTTCTTTCGTGTGATTTCTATTTCTTTTTTTTTCTTTCCAAAAGGAACCGAAGGCGGCAACAAGCACGCGACCTATTTCCACTAAACGTTGCTGGAAAAAAAAAATGAAGCGGTTGGGTAGGTAGTATATATGTGTGTGCGTGAAAACTATAGAAAGCAAAGAGAATTATAAAGTAGAAACTATGTGGTGGAGCAGTAAAAAAAAAAAGACAAGGAAGGAAGAAAAACAGTAGCAAATAAAAAATGTGAGAGTACTTACGAGTTTCCTTGTGAAGAATGTGATGGGAAAAATAAGAGAGTTTGCGTGATATGTCATACGGAAGAATCACCGATCTATAGAATGGCTCACGTTGGAAAGTGTCAAAGACACTAATAGAAGCCAGGTGTGCGCATCACATGATGTTTTTTTTTTCTTGTGTTGGGTTATTCAATGAAAGCGCAGCACGCGCTGCACACGAGTATAAACACAGAATTTTAACTGCGCAGGTAGCGCGTCGTCTGCCCCGGCAGCGTACCCTGCCGCTCGCTCTTGGAACACAGGCTTTATTACTGTTAACTTTTTTTTCTTCTTTAGAATCAGCATATATATATATATATATTAAGAGCGCGATGGAATGCGAAATGGAAATGGCATTCAAATGGGCGCAAAGGTAAAGAGAAAAAAACTAGGCGCAAAAAAATAGCATGTAGTAGTAGTAGTAATATTAACGGCAGTGACGATTAAGAACGAAACGGAGCGCAGCACCATGAGGGAGAGAAAGAATGGAAGAGAAAGAGAAAGAGGGGGGAGGATCAGCCCACGGGTGAACCTTTCGCAAACCACTCAGCTTTCACCTCTCTAACACTCGGCAACACTCAGCGATGGTAAATGTCACCGCCGCCCCGCCCCCTCTCTCTCACTCCTCTCTCTCACTCCTCTGCGCGGATATGCAGCTCCTTTGCGTCGCGGGTGACGTGTGCGAAGGGCTCGACGACGCAGCCGCGCAGCGTCACGCGCGGCGCCACCACCGCCCCGCGCCCCAGGAAGCAGTCGAACACCTGCGCGCCGTCGCCGAGACTTGCGCCGTCGAGCGCGACGCTGTTAGTGAGGCGCGCGCCCTTGCCCAGCTGCACGCCCTCCCCAATGACGCTGCTCGTCGCGTACACGTCCAGCGGCACGGCGGTGCGGCAGAGGCACCAGCGCACCCACAGGCGGTGCCCCGCCGCGCGCTCGTCGAGGTAGAGCGCCGCCTCCGGCACCAGCGCGGCCAGCGCGGCGGCGCACGGCGGGGCGGCCGCCATCTCCGCCTCCTCCGCCGCCGCCGCCGCCCCGAGGGCGTAGAGGTCGTCGACGGAGCGCCCCTCCGCCGCCGCCGCCGCGCGCGCCGCCGCCGCCGCCCGCGCCGCCCGCTCCTCGCACTCCTTGACGTGCAGTATCTGCCGGTGCGCGGCGGCGACGTTCTCGAGGCAGTCGAGGCGGCACACGCGCGCGGGCACCGCGGGGCGCTCGTCCAGCACCGCCGCGAAGACGCGGAGGCTGTCGGCGGCGGGCGGGAGGCGCGGCCCGGGGGCGGAGCTGAGGCCCTGCGCGCTGAACACCCCGCCGGCCGTCGCCCAGTGCGGCGGGATGGCGTGGCGCACGCGCGCGTCCGGGGGCGTGAGGGCGCGGGTGCTCGGGTCGACAAGCGCGAACTGGCACTCCGCCAGCGCCGCCAGCACCTCCCCCACGCTCAGCGACGCGTCGGCCGCGACGGAGGGCTGGTGGCGGTACGCGGCGCCGGCGCCGGCGATGTCCCCCGCGGCCCCCGCGGGTGCGAGCAGCTCCAGCACCCACTGGCGCACCATGTACACCTGCGCGTCGGCGAGGTCCGCGGCGTAGGTGAGGTGCGGGCGGCGCGCGACGAAGCTCATCGGCACGCGCGCGCGGTGGTCGCCGCTGCCGAGGCGGTGCAGGCGCCGCAGCTGCACCGCCTGCTTGACTGCCTTCTGGGCCGCGTGCGCGGCGACGCCCCCGGGCGCCAGCGCCGCGTCCTCCCCCTCCCCCTCCTCCTCGCTGTTGCTGCTGCTGCTGTCCGCGCTCTCGGCGCCGTCGCTCGACTCCTCGCCCGAGTCCATGGCGTGGCGGGAGCGGCGGGCCTTTTTGAGCGCCGCCCGGCGCCTGCCCATTACCGCCGCCGTCGGTGCCGGCGCGCTTCCCGGAGGCGTTGGCGGCGGAAAAGGACGGCGAGGCGCACGGCGGCCGCATCGCGCTCATGGCCGCCACCACGTCGTCCTCCTCGTACACGGCGTCGCTGCAGTGGTGCGTCAGGCGCGCCGTCAGACCGCTCGCGGCGGCGGCGGGGGCGGCGGGGGCGGCGGGAGCCTTAGCACCGGCCTTGGCCTTGTCGCCGCCGCCCGCCGCCGCTGCCGACGCCGCGGGGTCCGCGAAGACGACGGGGCGGTGCAGCAGCAGCGTGGCGGAGGCGAGGCTGGTGTAGAAGAGCCGCGCGAGGGTCTCGAGGTCGACGCCGGCGATGACGGTCTCGCCGCTCACCAGCACCGCGTCGCGCGGCACGCCGGCCAGCGCGCGCCGCTCCAGGCCCAGCGCCCGGTCCGCGTCCGCCACCGCCGCGTGACCGCCCCCGCCGCCGGCAGCCGCCGCCGCCACCGCCGCCGCCGCCGCCTCGCGCAGCTGCGCCTTGTACGACATGAAGGCCCGCACGGCCGCGCGCGAGGGCGACTCCCGGCCCGCGCCACCGCCCACGCCGCCCATCATCATCTCGGCAGCAGCGGCGGCGGCGGCAGCCTCACCCTCACCACTGGCGGCGCCGCCGCGGGGGCAGACGACGTAGTGTATCTCGAGGCCGTGCAGCAGCGGGGCGGACGCGAGGTACTGCCGCAGCGGCTCCTTGTGCTCCTCGTCGACGCAGAGGAAGAAGCGGCGGCACCCCGCGCGCACCCACGGCAGCAGCGCGAACCACACCAGCGGGCGGTTGCAGAGTTTGGTGAGGGCGGGGCAGGCGTCGGGGCCGCGGGGGAGCCGCGCGCGCCGCCCCTGTGGCCCACGCGGCCCGCCGTCTGAGAGAGGGAGGCGTCGCCGTTGAACACAATGACGACATCGACGGCGTGCGCCAGGCAGTTCTCACTCATTGGGAAACGGGGGGAGGGGGGAGAAGGGGAAACGCAGAAGTGGTGAGTCGTTCAGCGATTTATTTAGTTTAGAAATTTAATAATGCTATAATCTCTTTTATGGTTGAATAAGCAGTTTTAAACTATTGGAATGAGCCTAAAATATATATTTGCTCGAAGAAATAAAAAACACTAGCCAAGTTAATTGCACTAAAGAATGAAATAAAAGAATCAATTAGGACGACAGAGGAGGAAAGTGATGGAGGTTTTGTTCTTGACTCATGGGCGTTATTTTATTATTTATTTATTTTGCGATTCGCAACTTTCATCTACCTCTCTCACACTTCACACATTTGTCTGTGCGTCTGCGCGCTCACACCATATGAATGCGCGCGTTAGCAGTTACAAAAGAGGCAACGGTGTAAACTCGCACGCGCAATTGAAGAGAATCAGAAAATCACTTAATGAAAAAAAAAATAAGAATATGGCGAGCTGCGTGTGCCTAGTAAAGTGAACTGACACATCAGCGCCTGTGTTTGCCTAACACCACAGCAACAGAACGTGATGGTGCATTGGTTCGTCTCGCACGAAGCGAAAGTTGTGATCAACACTTTTTTTTCAACATTTTTTTTAAGAGAATGACATGCGGAACGGTAAGGAAAGAAAGGAAAAGGAAAAGGAAAAGGAAAGATGGGAGAAGACAGTAAACGTTATGTTCTCTCTTGTTGTTGTTTTTTCTAATCCATTTCTTTCATTGAATGAATGAATGATTTTTTCTCTCTCCCTCTTCTTTTAGTGACGATAATAGCAAGGATGGTAAAGAGAAAGAAATGAGAAAGAAATGAGAAGAGAGAGAGAGAGAGAGAGAATAGAAGAGAGAAAGGGGGGAAACAGCGAACTAGAAATAGCAAATGCAGCGAGGTGCATGTGTATGGGGAATATTCTTTTTCTTTTCTGATATGTGAATCAGTGCCTTCTTTCATTGTATTAAACGTCTTTTTCATTTATTTCATTTTCTTCACACGAGAAAGAAAACTAAAAGGAATAATACTAGCAACGATAATGTATATAAATTCGAGAGAAGAGCAGCAAAAGGTTTCTAGTCGTGATAAATGGCAAAAGGTAAACGCGGAGGAAAAACTGAAAGGATTTGGCTCTCCTCTTTTTTCTATTTTTCACTCTCTTCCTCGATAGCCTTTTTTTCCAATAGACTAATCAACGCATTCTGCATATTATTCGACTCTTGATGTTTCCCATACACTTTTATTTCGTCAATTTTTTTCCCGTTCTCCCTCTCTTCCTCTTTCTCTACCTCTTTCTCTGTGTATGTGTTTGGATGATTTATTTTTCTTTTGCACGAGTATCCACTTTTTGTTTTGCTTTTTTGTTTGTTTTAAAATGCACATGACCCCTATATATATGTGTATGTGTGTCTGTGTGTTTATATGTGTTACTTGCGGTTGTAATACTCGTCGCGGGTCTTGATGTCAATCTTGTTGAGCATGCTCTTGGGAAACGTGCGGAGGAGCTCCCAGCAGAGGTCGAGGCTCTGAAAAATGTCGCGGGTCTCGTAGAAGCCCTGGCAGATGAACTTCTTCTCGAACTTGTCGAGGAACTCGAGGTGGAGGAGATCCTCACTGCTGAGCGCCTCCTCACCGACGACGGCCTTCATCGCAAGCGTGTCGCGGCTGATGGCGTACGCGGCGTACATCTGGTTGCTCACGCCGCCGTGGTCGCTGCGCGTCATGCCCTCGCCGATGGCGGACTTCATCAGCCGCGAGAGGGACGGGAGAATGTTGATCGGGGGGTAGAGCTGGCGGTTGTGCAGCTGGCGGTCGATGTAGATCTGCCCCTCCGTGATGTACCCCGTCAGGTCGGGAATCGGGTGGGTGATGTCGTCGTTGGGCATCGAGAGAATCGGGATCTGCGTGATGGAGCCGGCGCGGCCCAGCACGCGGCCGGCGCGCTCGTACAGGCACGCGAGGTCGGTGTACATGTAGCCGGGGAAGCCGCGGCGGCCGGGGACCTCCTCGCGGGCGGCGGACACCTCGCGCAGCGCGTCGGCGTAGGAGCTCATGTCGGTGAGGATGACCAGCACGTGCTTGCCGCAGTCGTAGGCGAGGTACTCGGCGGTGGTGAGCGCGAGGCGCGGCGTGACGATGCGCTCGATGGTCGGGGTCGTTGGCGAGGTTCAGGAAGAGCACCGTCTTCTCCATGGAGCCGTTCTGCTCGAACTCGGTGCGGAAGAAGCGGGCGGTCTCCTGGTTGACGCCCATGGCCGCGAAGACGACGCAAAAGTCCTCGGGCTCGCCCTCCTCGCGCTTCACCAGGCCCGCCTGGCGCACGATCTGCGCGGCGATCTCGTTGTGGGGGAGGCCGGCGCCGGAGAAGAGGGGGATCTTCTGGCCGCGCGAGATCGAGGTCATGACGTCGATGGAGGAGATGCCCGTCTGGATCATCTCCTCGGGGTACACGCGCGCGCGGGGGTTGATCGGGATGCCCTGGATGTCGCGGTACTGCTCCGGCAGCACCGACGGGCCGTCGTCGATGGGGATGCCGGAGCCGTTGAAGACGCGGCCGAGCATGTCCTCGCTGACGCCGAGCTCCATCACCTTCCCCGTGAACTCGCAGGTGGAGTGCAGCACGTCAATGCCGCTCGTGCCCTCGAAGACCTGCACGACGGCCTTGGTGCCGTCCACCTCCAGCACCTGCCCGCGGCGCAGGCTGCCGTCGGCGAGCTGAATGCGCACGATCTCGGCGAACTTGGGCTTGCGGACGTCCTCGAGGATAACGAGAGGCCCGTTGACGGCGCGGATGGTGCTGTACTCGAGGTGCGGCTTCACGGAATAGGCCGTCGTCAGCTGCTTGATGTGGGTGTCCAGCAGCTCCCGCTTGGAGAGCGTGCGCACCTCCTGCTGCTCGTGCGACATGGGGCCGTGTGTGGGGGGGTGGTTGGTGGGTGGGTGGTTGGTGGGTGTGTCGTGGGGAGAGAAGGAAAAGAGAAAAAGGGAGCTGGAAAAGGATGTTTTTTTTTATTGTTATTGCTATTCCTTTTTGTCTTTTAATTCCTCGGCGACGGGAGAGAGGAAAACAAAAAGAGCAAAGAGGGAAATATAAAAATAAAAAAGAAACTCGGTAGTTGAGGGAGAGAGCTTTTAGAAGAAGAAAAAAAAAGCTATCACCAAAAAAAAAAAGAGAGAGAAAAGAATAATAATAGACGGAGGGCTACTTTTTTTCGTTTTTTGCTCCATTTTTTTTTTTTGATTGAATGAACCGGATCAAAGGAAAGAGCGGGAGACAGCAGAGCGATGTAAAAGAAAGGAGACGGTCACACGAATGAGTGGAATACATCATGCTGGTCTACATTTTTATGTTTGCGTTTCTTTTCTGTTCCCAACTAGAAAATCGCATCACCCCATCTCTCTAAACGCTCGCATGAATACACGCACGCACTAAGAAAAAAAAGGCGGGGGTAATCATAGCGAACGAACTCTCTACCGTAGTAGTACCGTTTTTTCCAATACCGCAGAGTACAAAGGCTTTTCTTTACCAAACGACTACCCAAAAAAATGAGCATAAGCCGCCGGAAGCGATATAGCTCTGTATATACGTAGTATTGTTGGCTGCATATTCCATATTTTTTTCTATTTATTTTTATTTTCTTTTAAGGTTTCAAAACCAAGAAAAGTTATGCACACTACAACGTTCGTGTGTATGTGTGTATGTGTGTAGGATGCGACTAATATACTGACGATAAGAGCGAAATAAGGAAAATAAAAACTCAATGATGACAAGTGAAACAATGAAAAATCGCAATGAATTTGTTTTAATATATGTGATTTGTGTACTCTGTTTATGTGTTTTGGGGTTTGGTGTGTGTGTGGGGGTCTTTCTTCAAAGATACAAGTACTTAAGAATAGTAGTAGCATGGCCCGTGACCGCAGGTCCTTTCGTACCGTTCTTCTTTTCTGTTACTTCTCTCCAAAAAAATTATTCTCTTTACCTCTTCTTTTTTTTCTTCCGATCCTCTGGTTGTGAACTGGCGTCTCACTTCAGATAAAGATGAGAAAGTTGGGGAAAAACAACAGAGGAGGGGTAACAGTGTGTAAGGGACAACACACGTAATAGACGTATATATTGATGTCGTTTCTTACGGTTTTCTTCTTCCTTCGATTTTCCCAACATTTCACGTTCCTCACGTATCATTCATCATAAGAGAAAGGAGAAGAAAATAAAAGTTTGTCAAGGAGATACGTTTAAAAAAAAAAGTGGAGAAAAGAGAGAAGTCTAGGGGTTTTCATTTGTCCCAGCACATAAACAAGTGACGATAGCAAGGAATAAGGTTCTGTGTGTGTTAAACAAAAAAAAAAAGGAAAAATGAGGAGAAACAATAATTGTCAATAAATAAATGGGGCAAATAAACAATAAGAGAAAAAGAAAAATAAATGGCACCTAATGAGCCCCCTTAGATTGCGTATAAATATTACGGGAGACACGCATCGTATATGGGTGTATAGCTTTTGGTGATTCTCTCTCTCTCTGTCACTCTGCGCGTTACGCTGTGTGTACGGTGTTTCCTACTAGTAAGCAAATGAGTAGCCACTTGCAAAACAATATGAAATGGGGGTCAAAAGATACGGATAACAAACGATGCGAGGGAATGAAATGGAAAAGCATATCTCTCTCTCTCTCTGGGTGAGTGGGTCTGAAAATCGGAAGGGGATTGGACAAGAGTTAGATACACTTCACTGAAATCGGGGGAAAGAAAACGCAGTGAAGAGGGGGGGAAAGAAGAGGTCGGGAGGTGGAGCAGAGGAAAAAAAAAAGAGGAAGAGAAAAGCAAAAACAGAAGAAAGAAAAAGAGGGTGTGGGTGAGAGCGGTGGAGGACGCACAAGTGTATGCGTCGCTCATTCATCTCTCTTCCCCTCCCCTCCTTTGTTGAAGTCTTTATTCTTTTCTTTACTGTGTTTGTATTTGCTCACTGATTTCCTTCACTGATGACGAGAAACGCTCTTCTTCTTTTTTTTGTGTCGCCCTGTCCCTTCCTGCTCTCTAGCTCCCCCCACCTTACTCCTTCCCTTCCTAGACCCTACACACGCACGCACACACGCGAGGGGTGTGTGCGACTTAGGAGAGGTCGAGCACCATGCGGGCGGGGTCCTCGATGAGGTTCTTGATCTTGACTAGGAAGGTGACGGCGTCGCTGCCGTCGATGAGGCGGTGGTCGTAGGTGAGCGCGACGGCCATAATGTCGCGAATCTCGATCTTCCCGTCGACCACCCACGGCTTCTTCTTGATGGCGTGCATGCCCAGAATGGCGCTCTGCGGCGGGTTGATGATCGGCGTCCCCATCCACGACCCAAACACTCCGCCGTTGCTGATGGTGAAGGTGCCGCCGGTCATCTCGGCCATGGTCAGCTTGTTGATGCGCGCGCGCGCCGCGAAGTCGGCGATGCCCTTCTCAATGTCCGCGAGGTTCATCTTCTGGACGTCGCGCAGCACGGGGACGACGAGGCCGCGCGGGGTCGCGACGGCAACGGAGATGTCGACATAGTCGTGGTAGTCGATGGTGTCCTTGCCGAAGCTCGCGTTGACAATCGGGACGTCCATCAGCGCGATCGCGCTCGCCTTGACAAACGGTGACATGAGGCCGAGCTTCGTGTCGTGGCGCTTGGCGAACTCGTCCTTGTAGGTGGAGCGCATCTTCATCAGCGGCGTCATGTCGATCTCGTTGAAGGTCGTCAGCATCGCGGCGGTGTTCTGGCTCGCCTTGAGCCGGTCCGCGATGCGCGCCCGCATGGACGAGATGCGCACCGACTTGATGCGAGGGTCCGCGCCGCTCGCGACGCTCACCGACGGGGACGCGGGCTTGGGGGCGGCGGCGGCGGCGGCCGGCTTGGCGGCGGGGGCAGCAGCAGCGGCAGCAGCGGCGGGGGCGGCAGCGGCAGGCTTCTCTGCAGCGGCAGGCTTCGCGTCGCCACCGGCGGGCTTGGCGGCGGCGGCGGCGGCGGGGGCGGCGTCACCCTCCTTCATGGTGGAGAGCTCCGCGCCGACCTCGACGTCGGAGCCGTCGGGGAAGTTGATCTTGGTGATGGTGCCGTTCGCCGGCGCCCGCACGTCGACGTTCAGCTTGTCCGACTCGATCTGGCAGATGACCTCGTCCTCCGCGACGGGGTCGCCGACCTTCTTGGTCCACCCGATCACCTTGCCGGTCGTGATGGACTCGGCGATGGTGGGCACGTTGATGCTGAGGCAGAAGCGCATCATGTTGAGGCGCGCCGTCGGCAGCGCGCGGGAGGTGACGCGGCGCAGCATTTTGGGAGAATCGCGGGGTGTGTGTGTGTGTTTGTTTGTGTCGGTGGTTGTATTAACTCAAACCTTTCTCTGTTTCTGTTGATAAAAGAAGAAAGGAAGTAAGGGACGAAGCGGAAAGAATGGGGAGGGTGAAGCAAAAGAAAAGCGGTTCGAGGCGCTTGACTGTGTGTGGAGCTTCAATGATCAAAGACGAGCGATGCAATGGCCAGGCTGAACTAGCGCAGGCAAACACTACAGGGCGAGGAGTCTTCGAAGCTGTGCGGAGAAGCAGTTGACTAACGGGAGCAGGGTATCCTGAATATCGAAATAGACCTAGAGGTGGGTGAAACAAAAAAAAAAAGGAGGAAAAGGAAAAGGATAAAAGAGAGGTGATAGGAAAAAAAAAGACAGAGAGAAGAAAGGCAAACCTCAGATAGCTGTTGTTTTGTTTTTTTTTTTTAAGACAGTAGTAAGTGATATGAGAATGATTTTTTTTCTTTGATGTGAGCATCCGGGAAAAGCAGAAGTGGAGGAGAAGAGAGTGGGCAATTCAGTGATAATTAATTAGTGCTCAATCCACCTTGAGCTTCGCGCGCAGACGCCCCGGCACCGCGCGGAGGGCCAGGCGACGCACCCCCGTGTCGAAGCCGAGAATGGCCAGCACGTAGCAGGCGCACAGCAGCGCGAGCGCGGGCACGCTGCGACTGAAGACCGGCACGAGGCGCGAGGCCGCAAAAATGACTGTGACGGCACACACGAGGGCCGCCGCGCGCAGCTGCCAGCGCTCGCCGGCTCCCCCGTCTGCGTCGCGTGGTGAGGGCCACAGCAGATGTTGCGGCTCCTCGCCCTCTTTCGCATCTGCCGCAGACGTTGCTGTCGTCGTTATCGGCGCCGCCGCCTGTCGGTACCGAGAGTCGGTGCACAAGCGGAGGGCCACCGCGCTGCGCCATAGCATGTTGGCAATGTTCAACACCACCAGCGACGCTACCACGCGCGCCGCCTCCGCCGCCTCCGCATCCGCCGCGCTGGGACGGTCGCCGGGAGCACTGCCGGCGAAGTTCTCCGCGCCCCCTGCGGCGCGGCCCACAACGACGTAGCAGAGGGCGACGTACACGAGCGTGGTGGCGACGGCGGCGCGCTGGTGGGCGGCGAGCGCGGCCGGCCCCGCGGTCGCGCGCAGGTACGCCTCCATGAGCCCGTTCACCGCCATGCACGGGATCGAGTAGCAGTACCACTGCAGCGCCGCAACGGCCGCCGGCGCCGCCCAGCCGCCCGCGTACAGCCGCCGCAGGAAGCGTCCCGCCAGCGGCGGCCCCGCCAGCGCAAAGGCGGCGCCAAAGTACAGCGCGACGCGCAGCATGAGCCGCAGCAGCGCCGCCGCCCGCGCCCGCCGCCCGCCGGCCGCCTCCCGCGCCCACCGCGCGCCGCACGCCCGCTCCCACACGCGAAACACGAGGCGCGCCACCAGCGCCCCCAGGCCGCCGAGCGTGCTCTGGTAGCCGCGCGCCGCCGCGCTGCCCAGCGCCGCCAACGCGAAGCCCTCGCCCTCCGTCAGCACCACGCGCAGCACGCTCTCCCGCAGCAGCGCGGCCAGCAGCGCCGCCCGCCGGCCCCACTCCCGGCGCGCCGCCCCCGGCGACCGCAGCAGTAGACCCCACGGGTAGCACGCGAGGGCGGTGGCGGGCAGACGGCCGTGGCTGCCGGTCTTTTCTAGCTCTCCGGCCTCCGCTGCCTCCGCCTCCGCCTCTGCCGCCGCGCGCGCCTCCGCAGCCACGTCCGCGCCGCCCAGGAGCCGCCGCACCCAGCGGTGCCGCCTCCCGCCTCTGTAGGACCGCCCGACGCCGCCGCCGCAGGCGCCGTAGTGGCAGGCGGCGTACACGACCGCGTAGACCAGCTGCCCGCCTGCGAACATCATGCGCGTCAGCCAGCCGCCGACAGCCTCCGCAGCGGTGGCGGTGGCGGCGGTAGAAGGGGAAGTAGCGCTCCTTGCTGCCGCCGACGACGCCGCGGCGGCGCCGGTTGACGGCAGCAGCAGCAGACGCACGAGGAGGATGCAGGCGAGGAGGCGCGCGGCGAGGGAGGCGAACTCGGCCACCACCGCCACGCGCAGCAGCTCCAGCGCGCTCGCCAGCAGCGCCAGCGGCTCCGTCATGGCCAGTAGCACCACACTGGCAGCCACCGTCGCCTCCGGGAGCGCCGGCGCAGAGGCCGCGCACCAGCGAAGAACAAGAAGAAATGGCGCAGTGCTGTCGCTGGCTATTACCTCCTTGTACGTGTCCGCATACACCGGCACGCGCGCGGACTGACGGTAGTGCCGCCACAGCGACGGCAGCGGCAGGCGACTTCCCAGCAGCGCCGCCGCGGTCTCCACCAGCGCCATGGCCGCCAGCGCCAGCGGCAGCGACAGCGCCCCCAGCCTCAGCACGCTCAGCGCCGCCGCCCCGCTCACCACACGCCCGCCGGGGGGCGCCTCATCCTCCTCTCGCTTGCCGCCCTTTTCCTTGTCATCTGTTGTGTGTTGCGGAGCCTCGCCACGTGCACGCTCCTCATTTAGCGCTGCCGTCCTAAACACGTCCACGCGGGCCGCGGCGCCCTGCACCGCCTCGCGCGCTAAAAACAGCACAGAGTCCATGTACAGTGTGTAGTAGAACCCGACGCCCGCCTGCGCCGGCAGCAGCAAGCGTGTCAGGGCGGTGTTCAGGACAAAAGTGACGAGCTTCAGCGAAATGTTCAGCGCGAGCGCCACCGCGAGGTTGCTGGTGAAGGAGGAAGACTCCGTCGAGGAAGAGGTAACGGTGGAGGTGCCTGATGTCACTGCCGTCGTTTTCCTTATTGTTGTTGCTGGTACAGCAGACGACGAGTGAGCAGTACTCCTCGTGTCCTCCTCTTTTGTGTGCGGCATGTTTTTTCGTTGTTGTTTGTGTGTTTTCTGTCTTGATTTTTGACTTGGTGTGTGTAATAACGTGTGTGTAAGGGTAAGTTTACTGTGGGAAAAATAAAGTGTTAAGGGAAGAGTGAATATCAGAAGAGTTCCTTAGTGAATGAATGCACAAAAATGTCTGATCGATCGGGATTGTTCTTGATCTTTTCTTTTCCCCTTCACGTTATACAGAGAGGAAGAGCATAGAAAAATGTTTCTATTTCCTTGTTAATATTGATGTTGTTTCCTTAGTGTTAATGAGCAATGAACAGTAATTTATTCGAAAACAAAAACTACGAGAGAAAGAGCATAGTCAGAGGGGAAGCATATGTCGCTACTCGGTCGTTGGCTCCTCCTTCTGCTTCTCCTCGTCCTTATCCTTATCCTCCACCTCACCAATGATCATCGCCGCCGCCGCCGCCCTCTCTACCGCCGCTTCCTCCTCCTCCAGGTCCTCCGGGGCAACATCGTCGGCGGGCGGCAGGCGGCGGCGCGCGAAGGTGAGGTACGCGCTGTGGCCTTTGCTGACGGCCTGCGGGCGAAACTTGAGGACGTCGCGCTCGACAGCCACGCCGCCGCCGCCGCTGCCGCCCGCCGGCCCCTCCACCCTCGCGCGCTTGCGCACAGGCTCCATGTAGGTGGAGAGGGCCTCCACGGTGCGGATGTCGACAAAGTCGTGCGGCGCGCGGCGCAGCTCCTCGGCGGTGCGCTGCGTCTGCTCGATGCAGGGCGAGAAGGTGCAGAGAATACCGTTGGGGCGCAGCACGCGGCGCACGTTGTCCACGGCGGCCCACGGCGACGGCACGTCCAGGAAGACAGCGTCCACAGAGGCGGGCGGGAGGCCGAAGCCGGGCAGCGGCGCCTCCTGCGCCTCGACGTCGGCCTCCGGCCACTGCTGCTGCTGCTGCTGCTGCTGCTCGGCGCCGGCGCTAGCGTCGCTCTCCCGCGCGCCCGGCGGCGGCAGCGGGAGGTCCTCTGCGTCGCTGGTGATGCAGACGTCGCGCCAGTTGCTGGAGACGAGCGACGGCGGCAGGCCGTTGAGGCGGAACTCCCCCCGCGCCTCCAGACAGCGCCCCTTGTGGAAGTCGCACGTGAAGACCGTCCCGTGCGGCGCGACGGCGCGGGCGAGGGAGTGCGTGAGGCTGCCGCTGCCGGTGCCGGCCTCCACCACCCGCGAGCCGGGGCGCAGCCGCAGCTGCAGCACAATCACGGCAATGTCGGTGTCGTAGATGATCTGTGTGCGGTGCGGCACCGCGTGCGTCCACAGCTCCGCGCTCGGCCGCAGCACCAGCAGCCGCGGCGGCGGCCCCCGGTCGTCCCGCCGGTTGCTGACGCCCGTCACGTAGCGCCCGAGGGGCCGGCCAATGATGCTGTCGTGCGAGAACTTGCCGGCCTTGCAGTGCAGCGTGGCGCCGGCCGCGAGCTGCAGCGGCACCACGTCCATGTGCCCGTAGTACAGCAGGACCGTCTCGCCCGCCTTGGCCGGCTCCCGGCGGCGACACAGCATCAGACGATTCTGGTTTAGGGTGGGGGAGAGAGCAGTTAGACTCTTTGTTATATGCAGACCTGTATAAATCTGCTCTTCGTGATAGTAAGAATAGTACCAGTTGCCGCTACAATTTCCCGTTGTAAAGCGAAGACGGCAACGGAAAAAGAAGAGACAAGAGAATAAACAGAGTAGAGAAAGTTGCGTGTCCTCGACGCGGCTGGAATAAAAGGAATAGGAGAGAAAGAGAGTTTTAAAAGAATGAGGTGGATAGGCATTGATGCACCTGCGTAATGCAAGCAAGGCGAGGTACAGGGGGGTCACACGTCACAGTAGTAGCGGAGTGAGAAAGGAAGAGAGAGAGAGAGAGAGACGTCCGACGCGTCGTTATGGGCACAACACAAAACAAACAAAGAACAGTATTAAACGGTCCAATTTCGGAACAAGGCATTTGAGAAATGGTACACACAAACACTGTCATTATAAAGCTAAACGCGCCTCCGGAATGAGCCACTGTCAACCAAAAAAGACAAGCGAAAGAGGGGAGGGGAGGGGAGGGGAGGGGAGGGGAGAGGGAGCGAAAAAAACCTGCAGGGATCGCGAGGGCCCGTCGCCGCCGCTACGACCGGAGGAAGCTACTCGAGTGCAGCAGGTCACGCCACTTCGCCCGCATGTCGCCGCCTCCCCTCCCGCCCCCGCGGCCGCGGCCGCCGTCGTTTTCGTTGTCCCCGTCGTTGCCGCCATTGTCATTGTCGCTGCCGTCGCCCGCGACCGCGTCCGCCAGCCGATCGATCCGCTGGCTGAGGGCACCGACGGCGCTCCACACGGAGGGCGAGGCGGCGCGGCGGCTGCGGCTGCCGACGTTCGCGCCGCCGCCGACGCTGTCCAGCCCGTCGTCGTAGCCGGGAGAGGTGGCGAACAGCGCCTGCGAGGAGCCGTAGGGGGCCGCGGCCGGCGAGTACTGCTGCTGCCGCTGCTGCTGGTGCTGGTGCTGGTAGTACGAGTGCGCATACGCCCCGCCGCCGCCGCCGTGCTTGGTCGACGCCTCCCGCGCCGTCGCGGGTGTGGCCGAGTGCGCGCGCCGCCCCTCCGAGCGCTGAAAGGAGGCGCGCATGGCGGCCAGCGTCTCCTGCCGCTCCAGCACGGCGCGCTGCTGCGACTGGAGGTAGCGCGTGGTGTCGTGCGAGCGCGTCTGCGCCGTCGGCACCGTCATCACGGGGTACGCAGGGGCCGGCGCCGGCGGCGGCGCGTAGGCGACGAGCGGGGAGGGGTACGCGGGGCCGGGCGTGGCCATCAGGACGCCGGCGGAGGGAAAGACGCCGCCGCTGACAGGTCGGTCGGGTGTCGAGGAGTACTGCCCGGCCGCCACTGCGGCGGCGGGCACCGCGGCGGCGGGGGCGGTGGTGGGGGCGAGGGGGACACCGGGGCGGCTGGCGGCGCCCGCGGCGGTGGCCGGTTGCGTGGAGGCGACGGTCGAGCAGCGCGTGCGCCACTCCTGCAGGTCCTTCTGCAGCGCCGCCTCCTGCGCCTTGAAGGTGTCCTCGAGGGCGGCGATGCGGCTCGCGTGCTGCGGCCGCGGCTGGCTGTCCGGCGGCGCCACCTTGCGGGTCACCACGCGCACTACCGGCTCCGGCGTCTCCCCCTCCCCCTCCCCCTCCTCGCTGGGGGTCGCCTCCGCCTCCGCCACCTCAGCCGCCGCCGGTTGGTTCGCCTCTTGCGCAGACTCCTCCGCGGCGGCGGCGGCGGCCTCCCGCTTGGCGGTCTCCACCAGCCGCCCGAGGTCGGCGTCCTCGCTCTGCTTGCTGTTGACGCTGCGCTGCAGCTCCGAGAGGGCCGCCGTGTGCTCCGCGCGCCGCGCCAGCACCTTCTTCTGCGTCGCCGTCAGCCGCTCGCGCTGCTCCTTGTGCCTCGCCTCCATCGCCTGCCGCTCCTTGGCCGCCTCCGCGTCGCTACTGGAGGCCGCGGAGGCCTTCTCCTCTTTCTCTGCTTTCTCTGCCTTCTCCGCCGCCTCTTTGGCGGCCTTGGCGGCCTTGGCGTCCTCCTCGGCCTCGATCTTGTGCCTCTCGGCGGCCGCGAAGGCGTCCATCTCCTCGTCGACCTCTGCCTTGAGTGCCTGCTGCTCCGCCGTGAAGCGCGAGAGGCGGCGCGCGGTGACGGCGGCGTCGGCCTTCTCGATCTCGGCCCTCTCCTTGGCGACGAGCGGCTCGAGCTCGCTGGCCATGAAGGTCTCCTTCATGTCGCGCTCCTCCTCCTGCCGGGCGCGCGCGCTCTCCTCGACCTTGCGCTCGTAGGCGGCCATGGCCTGCTCGTGGTCGTGCAGCACCTTGGCGCGCTTCTGCTCCGCCTCGGCCGCCATCCGCCGCCGCCGCGCCTCCACCTCCGCCACGTACACCGCCATCTCCGCCTCGATGGCCTCGTCGACGGCCGCGTCGGGCACGGGCGCACCCTTGCCCCGCTCCTGCGCCGACTTGAGCTCCGCCGCGAGCTGCGCCGTCAGCTGCTCCTCCATCGCCTTGTACGCCGCCGCGGCGGCCGCCTCCTCCTTCTTGTGCTCCTCCTTGAGCGCCGCGATCTCGGGCAGCACCGTCGCGACGACGGGGGCGTTGCGTGTCGCGCCACCGCCACCGCTGTTACTGTTGTTGTTGGCGGAAGTGAAGACGCTGCTAGAGTTGGCGCTGTTGGCGCCGCCGCCGACGAAGCTGTTGTTGGCCGTCGTGCTGGCGGTGTTGGAGGCGGAGGCGGCGGTGCTGACGGCGCCCAGTCGCTGCTCGCGGTCTTTGAGGACCCCCGCCATCATCACGCGCTTCAGCTCCGTGTACTTGGTCTTGAGCTCGTTGAGGCGTTTGGTGTACAGCGCCGACGGGGCCCCGGCCGCTGGCGTCGCCGCCGCCTGCGACGTGGTGGGGGCGTTGACAGCCTCCTTGCCCTTCTGCACCGACACCACCACCGGCCCGTCCGCCGGCGAGGACTTGGCAGCAGCCGCGGCGGCGGAAGAAGGGGAGGAAGAGGAGGCCTTGTCCGCCGCCTCCTTCGCCGCCGCCGCCTCGCGCCGCAGCCGCTGCACCTCCCGCTCCCGCTCCTGCCGCAGCTGGTTGATCTGCTGCTGGCTGCGCTGCGCGAGCTGCCGCACGTCCGCCGCGTGCTTGTCGTTGAGCTGTTTCAGCCGCTTCGCCCGCTCGGCCGCCGCCGTCGCGTCGAGGACGCTCGCGTTGGCGGCCGCGTCGGCCTTGGCCTTGGCGCTCGCGGCGGCCGCGGCGGCGGTGTCGGCCTGCACCTTGGCCAGGCGCTCCACCAGACTCTGAAGCTCCGCCTCGAGCTTCTGGCGCTCCGCCGCCTGCGCGGAGGCGCCGTCGCCCGACTCCTTGTCCTGCTTCTCCCGCGCCGCCGCCAGCGCCGCGCGGTTCTGCTCCTCCAGCTCCGCCTTCTTCTTCGCAAAGGCCGCCTCCGCCTCCTTCACCCGCGCGTCCTTGCCGGCGCGCACCTGACGCTCCAGGGCGGCGGTCTTGGCGGCGAGCTCGTCGGCGGCGCGGCGCTCCTCCTTGGCGCGCTCCGAGGCGCCGGAGAGCGTGCGGGCGCGCTCCGCCTCGAGCTTTTTCAGTCTCTCCTCCAGCGCGTCGCGGCGGGTCTGCGCCTCGGTGAGGCGGTCGCGGTACCGCTCGTCGCACTGCTGCCGCGCGGCCGCGAGGCGCCGCTCCCGCTCCGCGTTGATGTCGGGGAGCGCGCGCCGGCGGGCGTCGTCGGCGGCGCGCAGCTCGTCCATGTCCGCCTCGTGCAGTTCCCGGAGGCTGGCGAGGCGCGCGGCGAGGCCGTCCTGCGCCTTGGCGCGCTCCTCCTCGAAGGCCTTGCGCACCTCTGCGCGAATGCGGGTCTCCATCGCCTGCTCCGCCTCGGACAGCATCGGCGCGGCAGGGGAGGAGGAAGAGGAGGCGGCTGCCGCAGCGGCGGCGGCGGCAGCCACGCCGGGAGACAAAAAGCTGCTGCTGTTGTTGTTGGTGGTGGTGGCGCCGAGGCCGCCCGCCTTGGGGGAGCCGGCGATTCCGCTCGCGCCGCCAGCAAAGGAGCTGCTGCTCTTCTGGAAGATGCCGCTGGTGCTGCTGCTGCCGGGGGGCTGGTGCATGACGACGGACCCCTCGCTGCTCTCCTCCTCCTCTTCCTCTTCCTCTTCCTCATTGTCATTGTCGTCGCTAGAGTCCGGCACCGGCCGGCCCTCCGCCTTGGCCTTGGCCTTTTGGAACTTCTTGCGGAACACCTCGTCCAGGGGGTGGTCCCAGCTGCTGTCGCCCGTCTTGAAGTTGAAGTAGTAGACCTCGCCCTCGTTGGTGCGGCACGCCTTCCACTCCGTCGGCAGCGGCGTCTTGAGGCCCTCCTTGGCAATGTGCAGGAACGCGCGGTCCTGCGGCAGCTTCATCCCGAGGAACGTCGCGTACTCCTCCAGCTCCTCCTGCGACGGCTCGTAGTTGGGGTCGACGGTGTCCTCTAGCACCTGCGACACCGTGCCGTCGTCCGCCACGTACGTCTCGCCGGCGTTGGGCAGCGCAAAGCCGCCGCCGGACTGATTCTTGGGAGGCATCCAATGGAGTGGAGGGAGCTAGAGAGAGAGAGAGAGAAAAAGAGAGTGAGAAAGAGAGCAATGAGAACGCTCTTTGCTCCTTGTTGTTGTTGTTATTTAATTCTTTTTTTACGGATGGGGAAGTGTAATTGAATCTAAGAAAGGGAAAGGAGAAGAGAAACCAAAAAAAAAAGGTAATCTAGCGAAGTATTGGAATAGAGTTTCGTGTGTTGTTGTTGCTTTCCTAAAGAGAAGATGAAAAGAAAATATGTCAACTTCCAGAGAAAAAACAAAAGGAGAGAGCAGAAACAATACTATGCTCCTTTATGAATAGTATTAATAATACAAGCGAAAACGATTGAGAAAGGGGAAAAAAAGAAAGAAGGAAGTACTGCACGTATTCCCTGTGTGCTTGTTCGCTCTGCTGTGAGTAGTTATCAATCGAGGGGGGGGGAGGGTAGATGGTGTTGGAAACAGACGCACACGAGCATATCTTATGCACTTTAGAGCTAATCGGGGGGGGGGGGAATCTTATCAGAAGCGACACTCACAGCAGCAGTACAGAATATTCGTTTCCATGCAAAAGACCCTCATCTTTTTTTTTTTTAAACCTGGCACAATACTTCAGAATACAAAGGTTGTAGCAAAATGAATACTTTAAGCGCTCTATATATATATATATATATATAATATATATATATATATATGTATGTATCTATGACACACCAGTCAGCACTCTCACGAAGAAGTGAATGTGAAATAACAAAAAAAACGAGAGAGAAAGAAAGAGAGAATCTACACGTTGTTGTTGTTGTTGTTGTTGTGTGTGCTCCCCCCCCCCCCCCCCTCGCCCCCCGGGGCCCTCGTCACCTCTGCGTGACGTCGGGAATGTAGTTGGGGTCGAGGAAGATGCGGGGCACGTCGCCGTCGCCGTCGCCCATGCGCACCTCCAGCACCTTCCCCTCGCGAATCATGCGCTGCAGCACCAGATTAGCGAAGCGCAGCTCCGTCTCGAGCTGCGCGCGGTTCAGCGAGCGCACCTGCTCCAGGTACCACGCCACGAGCTCCTGCCGCGTCGGCGCCGCCGCCTCGCCCAGCGCCACCAGCCGCCCCGTCAGCTGGTTGACGATGCTAAAGTAGTGGTCCGAGGTGATCATCACCTTGCGGGACTGCTGCTGCTGCTTCTGGGGGTGGTGGGGGTGGCTCGCGGCGACACTCTGCGTGTCGCCCGTGACGCCGCTGGCGACGCTCTCAGCCCCTGCCCCCTCCGCTCCTCCTCCTCCTCCTCCTCCCGTGGCTGTCGGGGCAGCGGAGGGGTCCGCCCGCGGTGGCCGACGCCGACGACGAGGCAGTCGCGCCCGCGTGCGGCTCCTTCTTCACCTCAAACGACGCGCCGCCCGCCGAGCGATGCCCCCCGCGCGCCGCCTCCGCCGCCCTCCTCCTCCTCCTCCGCCGCCCCCCCTGCGGAGTCCATGTCGCCAACGAGCTCCACCTCGGACATGTCGAGGGTGGAGAGCGACTGCCGCATCAGCTCGAGCGCCACCGCGACGTGCGACGGCAGGACGTCGGGGCTGAGGTGCAGCTTCGCGGTCGCCTCCGCCAGGCGGATCATGGACTCGAGCAGGCGCGTCGTGACGCGGTACACCTTGCTGCGGTTCGACAGCGAGTCCTGCAGACGCATGTCGCGGTACGCGGCGACGATGAGCTGCGACGCCTCGGGGGTCAGCCGCGGCGAGAGCGAGCGCGCGTAGCGGAGGTACAGCTGGAAGTCCTCGGTGGAAAAGGGCGAGCGCACCGCGGCGCCGCCGAGGCGGTGCAGCCGCAGCAGCTGGTCGGCGACGGCGTAGTCGGCCTCGTCGCCGCCGTCGTCGACGATGACGAACATGAGGTCGAAGCGGGACATGATGGGCGCCGTCATGGTGATGTTCTTCTGCAGCGTCTTGCGGCGGTCGTAGCGGCCCCCGATGGGGTTGAGCGCGGCAAGCAGCGAGGTGCGCGCGGAGAGCGTCGCCTTGATGCCCGCCTTGGCGATCGAGATGGTCTGCTGCTCCATCGCCTCGTGGATCGCGACCTGGTCCTTGATCTCCATCTTGTCGAACTCGTCGATGCAGCACACGCCGTGGTCCGCGAGCATCAGCGCGCCCGCCTCGATGGTGCGCTCGCCCGTGTCGGCGTCGCGCGTGACGGTGGCGGTGAGGCCGCTGGCGGTGGAGGCCTTGCCGCTCGTGTAGACGCCGCGCGGCATGTTGGCCGCGACCCACTTGAGCAGCTGCGACTTGGCGGTGGAGGGGTCGCCGACGATGCACACGTTGATGTCACCACGAAGGCTGATCGACTCGAGCGTGCGCTTCGGCACGCCGCCGACCATCTGCAGCAGCAGGCCCAGCTTCGCCACCTCGTGCTTGAAGATGTTCGGCGCGACGCAGAGGGTGAGCGCCTTGAGCAGGCTGTCGTGCGAGCGCATCTGCAGCACCTTCTGCTGCTCCGCCGGCGTCAGCACCACCTCGGGCCGCATCGACGCCCCGTCCGGCGGCGCGAAGCCGCCGCCGACGCCGCCGCCGCCCTCCGCCGCGGCGTCCTTGACCGCCTCGGTCATCTTGCGGGGGTCGCCGGTGGGGTCGGTGATGGTGGTGCCCAGGAAGCACATGCGGTAGCTGAGCTCCCGCACGCCGAGCGCGCGCAGCCCCGTCGCGCCCTCGAGGTCCGCCTGCGCCTCCTGCTGCGCGCGCTGCGCCCCGGTCATCTGCCGCTGCACCTCCCGCCGGTTCGCGATGTTCATCAGCTTCGCCACCTCGGGCACGACGATGGGGCACCCGACGGCCACGACGCGGTCGCCGGGCTTCGCCACCTCCACCGCGTCGCCGCGGACGATCACCTCGACCGTGCGGGGCATGCAGCCGGCGGGTATGTGGTTCGCATCCTCCTGCATGCGCAGCTTCTGCCAGTCGCCGAAGCGCGTCTGCGGGTGCTGCGGGACGAGCTGGAAGCGGATCTTGTTCTCGCACTGCGGGTTGCGGCAGCTGGGCGGCTCGGTGTAGTGGAACTGCTGCTCGACCGGCAGGCTCTCCGTCCCGCAGTCGCCGCAGCGGAAGACGCCGGCGAGCAGTTCCGGCCGCACCTGCGACGGTGCGCGTCACCACGCCGCGGATGCTGCACAGGTGGCCCACCAGCGACGCGCGCAGCGAGCGGATCGTCAGGCACCGCGGCACGCGCGCAAAGACGAGCGCCGGGCGGCACACGCCGCGGTTGCTGTAGTCCTCGGCGTAGTACTGCAGCAGCACGCGGTGCAGCGCGTCGTCGACGAACGGGGCGAAGCGCTGGTAGTCGCCCTCGATCACGAGCGCGGCCGCCTCGTCAAAGGCCATCAAGTCGCTCCACACGACGACGCACGTCGCCCAGTCGGCAGAAGTCGAGATGCGCCGCATCTGGTCCAGAATGTACGTCAGCTCCCCCGCCGCCGCCCCTCCTCCTCCTCCTCCTCCTCCCGCCCCCGAGCCCTGCTGCTGCTGCTGTTGGCGGGGCAGGGGGAAGCTGGCCTGCACAAAAGGGTCCACGAGGCGGCTGAGAAAGAGATAGATGCTGTCGCGCACCCGCACACCGTCTGCGTCAACGTCGACAACGGGAGGCGCCTCCGCGGCCGGCGCGGGCAGCGCGGGGTCGTCTGTTATCTCCATCCGTTGGGGGAGTGGGGGAGGGGGGGGGGGGCAAATGATGCTGATGATAGTACACGTACTTTTCTTTTAGCTCTATGTTTCGCCTGTTAGAGGCTTTATGGGAGTCGCTGTGTGCGAGTATGCTTCTCCTCCAGAAAGAGTTGAGGAGATGGGTCTATGATGATAATATGCTGTGTTCAGGCGTTTGTAGCTGATAACTAAATTGGGAGGTGAGGTGTCGCTCTATGCGGATCGTTTCAGTCTTTCCTTTTTTTCTGCAGTAGAACCTTGCATGCTATAGAGAGGGTAGATAAAGAAGGGGAGAGAGGGTATTGCAATATGAAGGAGTCAGAAAACCACATTTTTCTCGTTGGTGGAGAGGAGAGAACACATATTCGTACAATCGGTGCCGTACTGACAGCAATTGGGAAGCGGAGTAGGAGGGGAAGGGGTGACACAAGACGCTGCCGAAGAAAAGAGCGAAGAGGAACAAGAGCAGAGAGGTCACAGCGGAGCACACGCAGAGAGAGCAAAGATGCGGTCAGTCTTCTACACACTCAAACAGAACCGCTTGTGTAACGCATTGCTTTTTTACTTTTCTCTCTCTCTCTCTCTCTCTCTCTCTATCTGTTGGGATGAGAAGAAAGAAAAGAGAAGAGGTGTGGCCCTCGCTCGCTTCGATTAATCGATTTCTCCTTTTAGTCATTTCTTTTTTTTTTCGTTTAAAGGTATTCACAGTGTGTAATAAAGGCACGCGAAACAATGTGAAAGCGTGTGTAATAATGATTTAATACTTGGTTTGACGTAGCGTGTCCGCAGGGAACAATTGGAAAGAGGTGACAGTCACTATTTTGTTGTGTTTTGTTTTTCCGTCTAAAACATGATGAATTTATTGAGATGAATGTGGCAAGAAAAGAAAAAAAGCAATATTGAATATCAAAACTAAAATCGCGGGGAAAGGAGGGAAATAAAGCTGAGCTGAGATAGAATGAGCTTAAGAGTCACCAATGAGCCATTGCGATGATGACGTATATATATATATATATATATGCAAACATGCAAGCATGCGCATAGGATAAATGATTATGAAAAAAAAAACGCAAGAAGGAAAAAGAAAACTTTATTTGTTTTCTCTCGCCTGCCTCCTCCCCCCCCCCCCTCTCTCTCTTACTTGTCAGAACCGATGATGCGCTCGCCGGAGGGGCTGATGACACCGCCCGCGGCGTAAATGCAGGCGACCGAGACGCCGGCGAAGAGCACGCACAGGAGGCACAGCAGCGACGACAGCGTCCAGTGCCGGAAGGACTTCATAGGGCCGACGGCGAGCAGCGCGCCGCTGAAAAGGAGGGTCGCGATGAGGATGAAGAGGTGGGTGGTGATGCACAGCTGGCCCATGCGCTGCGAGGGGATGAGGCGCGAGACGTTGAACATGATTGAGGAGAGAATGACGCAGACGACGCAGATGCAAATCGAGGAGAGCGTCCGCAGCATCGCCCCCTGCACGGCGGTGCGGCGCGTGACGGTCTTGGCGAAGAGGTGCGACGTGGTCGACTGCAGATAGTCGTAGTAGCCGTTGATGATGTGAATGGTGTACTCGATGCCGATGGGGACGGTGCAGCACAGCCCCACCTGCGTGATCGCGTCCAGCCGCCACCCCAGCATCAGGCACACCGTCACGCTCCCGAAGCACACAATGCCGGCGGCGACGGTGCCGGCCACCGCGATGCCGAGGCTCACGTAGTAGACGAGAATGGCCACCGCGCAGACGGCGAGGCCGATGCCCACGGCGAACCAGAGGCTCTGCCGCGACAGCTCGCGCGCGGCGATGGAGGGGAACTCGGGGCCGGTCGTCCACGCCCGCACGCGGCCGCGCTCCGCCGTCGAGAGCAGATTCTCCGCGAACGGCACCACGACGCTGCGGACGCTGTTGATGAAGTCGTACTGCTCGTGCGGCGACTCGCCGCCGACGTCGGCGACGCCCGCGGTCTGGCGGTACGTCATGAAGGAGACCGACTGGGCGCGGCCGCCCGTGTCGAGGACGAAGCCGAGCTCCGAGAGCCGCCCGTTGTCGCGCGCCCACTCGTAGAGCTGCTGCGCGCCGGCGATGTGGTCGAGGCCGGTCGCCGTCGCGTAGTCCTCGAGGACGCAGCGGCGGTCGCGGTAGCCGGAGGTGAAGAGGCGGAACATGCGGCAGACGATCCGCATGTCCTCCAGGAACTGCGGCAGCACCAGCTCCTCCGCGGGGACGGTCGAGAGATCGACGAGGTAGTCCACCTGCAGGCGCGTCTCCTGCGCCGCGCACTGCCCGTCGCCGCCGCACACGCCGCAGATGTCGAGGACGAGGCCGCTGCCCACGAAGCCATCGCAGCCCGCGCAGATGCCGTCGCCGCCGCACACGCCGCACGCGTCCACCGTCTTGGCCTCCGCGGCGCTGCCGACGTTGGCGCCGTCGCAGCCCGTGATGACCGGCGTCGTGTCGGAACAGGTGGTGCCGTTGCCGCCGAGACACTCCTCGCAGCGCGCGCCGCCCCACACACTCGGGTACGTGCAGTCGCACGTTGGCGGCGTCGCCGGCGGGGCGCTCCTGTAGGCCGACACGCACGCCGTGCCGTCGTGCCAGCAGTCAAGGTTGCGGGCGCACATGGCGGGGTCCGTGAAGGCCGCGCACACCGCCGCGGGGCTCGGGTTCGCCGAGGTGTCGCAGGCGGCGCACGCGGTCTCGCTGGCGATGTTGGCGGCCGGGCACGAGTTGTAGATGCACGTGCGGACATTCTGCTGCTCCGGCTCCGGCGCGACGCAGGCGCCGTGCCGCAGGCAGTCCGTGGCGCACACCTGGCAGCGGGGCCCGGAGAAGCCGCCGACGCACTCGCACTCGCCTGTCAGCTCGTTGCACATGCCGCCGTTCTCGCAGTCGCAGAGCTGGCAGGACGCGCCGCGCCAGTGCCCGCGGCAGCCGCACATGTCGCGCCGGTGGGCGACTCCGACGCCGGGATCAGCGGCCCGCGGCCGAGGCACGCCGTCGACACGTCGCAGAGAGCGCCCTCCCAGCCCTCCTCGCACGTGCAAAAGCCGAGGCCGGAGAGCGTCCCGTGCACGCACGTGGTCGGGGTCGCCTCGCACTGGCCCGTGTAGTTGTTGCACGCGTAGCCCGGCGTGCTGCCGCAGGACCTGGGGTCGCAGCGGGTAGCGCAGCCGTTGCCGCCGCTGCCGGCCGGCTCCCCCAGCGCGTAGGCGCAGTAGCTGCAGTCGTGCGTGGAGGCGCAGCTGCAGTCGACGGAGCCCGGGTCCGCGCACGTGCCGCACTGCGACGTCTTGCCGCCGTTCCGGTCGCCGAGGCAGTCGACACAGCTGTTGGAGCCGTAGCACACGCCGCAGAGGTCCATGCCGATGTTCATCTGCGGGGGCCGCGAGGGCACCTGCGTCGCGCACTGCTGCGCCTGCGCCACCGGGGTCGCGCCGTTGCGCGCGTTGTTGTCGTAGTAGGCGCCGCAAAAGTAGCAGTTGCCGCTGAGGCCGAAGGACTCGTCCAGCGCGGCGTAGCGCTCCGCGCGGTCCTCGTCGCCGCGCGACAGCGTCAGCGGGACGCCGGCCGACTTGACAAAGGAGCCGGCGATGCAGAGGGCGACGAAGAGCAGCAGCAGCAGCGCGAGCAGCACGTAGCGCGCCCTGTCGACGGCCGGGATGTACCAGCGGAGGATGAAGCGCTCAAACAGCGTGTAGCCGTCGTTCTTCACCTTGCGCGACATGAGGCGTTCCATGCGCTCCTCCGGCGTCTCGTCCCGCACGCGGCCGAAGAGACCGCAGCAGCACGAGCGCGGGCGGTCGCGGCGGTGCCGCCAGTTGTGCCGCAGCTTGCGCAGCCCCACGCCGCTCGTGCCGGGGTCCACGATCGCCGCCGAGGGGCGCGCGGCGCTGGCAGCCCCGTCGTCCCCCTCCTCTTCGTTCCCACCGTTGGCCGCCTTGTTCTCGCTGCCGAGATGGTTCTGCGGGGTGGACGAGCCGTCGTTGGTGAAGTACTCCTCGCGCCCCACCTCCGCCTCGGGCGCCGCGCCCAGCGTGTGCGACCGCTGCCGCGCGAGCAGCCGCCGCCGCCGCGCCTCGGCCGCCTCCGACCTGCCGCCCGCAGCACCGCCCGCAGCGCCGCCGCCGCCGCCGCCCTGGCGCGGGGCGACGATGCGCTCGGGGTCCATCGCGCGCGCGACGCTGCGGACGACGAGCGGCGGGGCGTCCGCCATCTGCAGGCGCGCCCCGACGGCCCCCCACTGCTTGGCGAAGCGCGTCTCGGCGGCGGCGGCGTCGGCGTCGGGGAGGGCGGCGAGCGGCGGCACCTGCGGCGGCAGCAGCTCGTCCGGGTTCTCCTGCCCGAGGGCGGCGGTCAGCGCCTCCCAGCAGTCCTCGCTGCGCGTCACCAGCGCCGGCGGCACGTGCACGATGTGGTCGAAGCGCACCATACGGCGGCCGCAGTAGCGCGGGCGGCGCTCCTCGCCGTTCTCGGCCGCGACGGCGGCGGCGGCCTCGTCCTGCCCCAGCGGGTTGGCGGGCCCGATGTCCATGAAGTCCTCCATCTGGAAGGTGGGGAGCTGCTCGGCCGGCTCGCTCGACGACTGCCCGTCCACCACGCGCCGCTTCGTCTTGCGAACCTTGTGCAGCGCCCCGGTCACGTCGGTGCGCGCGGTGCGCAGCTTGTCGAAGCCCTCCATGAACTGCTGTACAAAAAAGTCCCCGACGCCCTTGTACTTTTTGCTGTTCACGCCGCGGCGCGCGCCGATGCGCTCCCCCAGCAGGTCCGCGTCGAGCGAGTACACCCGCTCGCCCTCCGCCGCGTTCTCCTGCACGAGGCGCAGGCAGGTGGCCACCTCGGGGTCGCGCCGGCAGTTGTCGGCGACGTGGTTGAGAATGTCCCGCTGCTTCTGCAGGTTGCGGCGGCGGCCGGAGAAGTGGAAGTGGTGCAGCGCCACAAAGGCGGGCGTCGCGAGCAGCACCGCGTACATGTTCCACAAAAAGGCGATCATCATGAGGACACTGAAGTCGTGCACCGAGACAAAGGCGGAGGTGGTGTTGATGGCGAAGAGGATGATCGCGAGGATGTTGGCCGCCCACACGCCCATGGTCGCGCGGCGCAGGCAGAAGGAGACGCGCTGCGGCACGCTGAGGTTGTTGCGCCGCCCTTTTGTCGCCATCACCCCGCTGTACACGAAGGTGTCGTAGAAGTTGAGCGTCGCGTGCATGCAGAAGGTCATCACCCACAGCACCGCGGACACCGTCATCAGAGGCAGCTGCTTGTAAATGACGGCGTAGAGACCGCACGCGCCGAGGTAGGTGCACATGACCAGCAGCGCGGTGTAGGTGGCGAGGGAGAGCGAGAAGGAGTGCCAGTAGGAGAAGAGCAGGCACAGGATGGCCGCGATGGCAATCTTGTACAGCTCCCCGCCGGCGGCGCGGCGCGCGACGGCGTTGTCGACCGAGGCGCCGCCGAGGACGTAGTGCACGTACGGCGTCCGCACGCTGTCGCGGATGAAGTTGAGTCCGTCGGTCAGAAACTCCGCGGTGGTCTTGTCGAAGCGCGCGGCGCTCCAGCCGAAGGGGCGCGAGAGCACAAACTGCGCCCGCAGCTGCGACGCGACGCGGTTGTTGGGGTTGAAGGCCGCGTCGGTGAACCACGCGTAGCTGGGGTTGCGCAGCAGGCGGTCGAGGTAGGCACTCTGCAGGCCGCCGCGCCCGTCCAGCACCCACTGCTGTGACGTCGTGTTGATACTGGGGAAGGCGTACCCGATGAGGCTCCCCGGCGGCGCGCACTCGGGCCACCAAAACTGCGGCCAGCCGTACATGAGATCGTTGGTGAAGCACGTCTCGCGGAACGAGGGGTACGTCCAGATCTGCCGCTCGATCGCGCCAAAGGTGAGCACGTTGCTGTCGTCAAGGAGGTTCGCGCGCGCCTCGATGGTGGCCGCCGTCCACCCGTTGGCGCGGCCGTACTCCACAAGCGCGGGGCGGTCCAGCACCGCCCGCAGCTCCACCGTCGCCTGCGGGATGTTGCGGTCGATCGTCGGGTCGAGGCGGAACTCAATAGCGTCGCTGGAGATGGTGTCGGCCCACGCGAAGGTGCGCTCCCGGTACGCCTCCCGCCCCTGCATCACCCACGTGTGGTCGCCGAGCTGGAAGTCGGCGACGGTGTAGACCATGCTCCCGCGCAGTTTGACGCACCCAATGATGAAGAAGACCAGCAGCGGCACCATGGATAAGGTCAGGAAGAGGCAGGGGCAGCGCGCGACGCCGCGGCCGAGGCAGCCGGCAGGGTAGCGCTTGCCCTCCACCCCCACGTCCTCGCTCGCGTCCACCGCGTGGTCCTCTGTGGTGTACACCTTGGTGTTGGTGCGCGTGAAGAAGCGCATCGCTGGCACCACAGATTTCTCTTTATTTATTTTGCTGTTTGTTGTTGTTATGTTATTACTGTTACGACTTACTTTCTCTCTCTCTGGTGTGGAGAGGGTGTGGTGATGATGCGTTTACCTGGCTAGCACCACAGTCACGCCCATACAGCGCTTTGCTGAGAGCTTCTAATGAAAGGGAGGCAGATCAAAGAAAAAAAAGGCTGGAGTTCTTCTTGAGTCCTACTCTTTTTTGGAGAGGATCTTTTTTCACCTATCTGTTATTTACCTGCGCGAGTGACAATAAAACAGCTCCGCTTCGCTGCGAATGAATTACAGTGACAGAAAGTTTTTTTTTTTTACTCTCCCCTCTTTCCTGGTTTCGGTGTAAAGAAAAGGAGAGGGTATACTTGAGGATGATTAAAAGGGGGAAAAAGAAAAAGTACT
This sequence comes from Kentomonas sorsogonicus, assembly GCA_030347455.1. Lineage (NCBI taxonomy): Eukaryota > Euglenozoa > Kinetoplastea > Trypanosomatida > Trypanosomatidae > Kentomonas > Kentomonas sorsogonicus. Next base: position 684,075 of record JAQOSZ010000292.1, on the reverse strand, counting down.
ATAAATGAAAAAAGCAACAAAAAAAGAGAAAATTGCGGATGTGAGAGGATGAGCAGCACTTGGCGGGGGGGGGGATAAAGAGGATGTGAGACTCCTCAAGAGATTTGCAGATGATTAATATAGAAATATACTTGAGATGAGAGAAAGTGAAGGGTTATACACAAGTAGGGGAAAGCAAGGGGGGGGGGGGAGTAATACAATAGAAGAGTGAAGGAGGAGCTCTGCGCCAGTCTTTTCAACGGGCGCGTGAATATAAGTATGTGCCTTGGCTGCTACTTCTTTGCTAGGTGACTCTAAAGTTGGTTGGTTTCCGTCAATGTGATTATTGGCGTGACGGCGGTGATGATATTATGAGTCGAGTGGTTTAAAGAGAATGCAGGGAAGAGAGAGAGGGAAGAAGATTCGTTGTGCAATAGGACACACAGAACCGGGACAAAGGTAGGAGAGAAAGAGAATAGTAGTAATAAGATTAAGAAGAAACACCTCAGACTCACCATCGGCGCGGAACAACACATAGTAAACAACGAGAGTCGATGACTCATCAAACGTGAGGGTGAGGGCCCAGAAATGTGCATCTTGATAATGAATAAAGCAGAGAAAAAAAAGAGCGAATGGCGTTCTTTTGCTGTGGCATAATCTGTATTAGGTTTATGGCATTCATTTTTTAATGTGTGAGTTCTTGTTTGTTTGTTTGTTTTTTTTTCATTCTTCCTTCTGAAACAAGATCGCTGGCAGTGTGTTATAGTAAAAGGAAGAAGAACGAGAAAAAGAAAAAAGGGCAGTAAAGCTCAACAATAAATGTGGTAAACGGAGACAGGGGAGAGAAGAATTAAAGAATGGGCATCCGAGAAAAAAAGAGGGTAGAACAAAAAAAAAATGAATAGCGGGAAGGAAAGAGTTAAAGTCAGATAATAATAATAAGAAGAATATGCGTGGGAGTAGCACGAGTAGAGCAGCAAGTTGCTTCCAAATTAGTATTCTTTCTTTTTTTTCGTGTGTCTGTGTGCGTGTGTGTGTGTGAAGAAAAAAAATGGATTCGTATTAGATATGAAGGCACGAATGCCGCCGATAGGGGGTTAAAACTGTTTATTTATTTTTCATTGATCAAAATTGTGTGTGTGATTGCGTGTTTATCGATTCGAATTGCTTTCTTATACTTTTCTCATATACGCTCTTCTCCTCCTTTGTTTCTTCTTGTTGTAGACAGTGTTGGTTGTGTGTGTGTGTGCGTGTGTGTGTGTGTGCGCGCGCGCACCCATGTGTGTTTTACCCTCCCCTACTGCCTGAGGGCTTCAGGGGTCAGGAACACGAGCAAGAGATGCAGGAAGAGCGGGAAACAAACAAAAAAAAAAGGAGAGAAGAGAAGAGATCACGTTAGAGATAAAGAAAAGAATTGATGAAAAACAGGAAAGAGCTGTGTGTTCAACAGAGAAAAAACAAAGGGAAAGAAAGAGAGCGGAAGTGAGAGTGAGTGAGTGAGTGAGAGCCTTGTGTAGGAGAGAGAGAGGGAAGGAGAGCCTCTCGTTCTGTATGTATGTCCAGGGGTGTGTATGCCTGTGTTTGTGTAGTGCGCGGGGGCAAGGCACACCAACAAAGTTCGTATTCATTTGTTTGTTCACCTTACCTCCCTCCTATCTCTCTTTATATTTATATCTCCTTCCCTGTGTTGTGGCCTGTTCTTGGCAAAGTGCCAGTGCACGCAAGTGGTTGTCGGCTGCTGCGCAACGGCGAGCCACAAATCTGTACACGGCACAGCAGTAACAGCGACAAGAAGCGAAAATGAAATAAAAAGAGGAGGGAAAAGGCTAGAGAGAGGGGGAAAGAGTCAGGTTTCTTCCCCCTCTTTCCTCACATCTCATTATCATTCACGCTCTCCGGGGCCAAAGAGAACAAACGAAGAAGGAAAAAGAGTAACTAAACGTTAAGCATACGAGGTGATGTAAAAAAGAAGAAGAAAGAAGAGAGAAAGAAAGAAAAACTACAACATCAACAGGGGTAAAAAAAAAAAGAAAGAAAGGAGTAATAATAATAATAAACTTACTCAGAGGTCAGGCAGATGGGTCAACAGATGCGACGGATAGGAATAGAACACTATATTCTTTGTCTTTGATTATATATAAATATATACCGGCGATAGGTAACAATAACAGTAATGAATGACCAAAGCCGTACCTTTTGCGACAATGAGAGGAGAGAGAGAGAGGAAAAGAGGAAAAGAGAGGTGTCGAATGCCTAGCTCTTTTGGACGGGAAAAGGGTCCTCGAGGCCGGGGAAGGGGAACTTGAGCGCGAACTCCTTCACCTCCGCGCCGAGCTTCTCCAGCTCCGGGTGCCCCTTGCAGCCCTTGACAAAGTCGGCGAGCTTGCTGGAGCCCGCATCCTTCTGGATCTGCACCCCGAGGCGCGCGCCGCGCACGAGAAACTCCGCAACGGTCTCAAAGTCGCTCTCCTTGAGGCCGCGGGTGGTGAGCGCGGGGGTCCCGAGGCGGATGCCGTGCGGCGCGAGCGCCGACTTGTCGCCGACGATGGTGTTCTTGTTGGTCGTGATCGACACCTCGTCGAGCAGCTTCTCCAGCTTGCTCCCGTGATGCCGTGCGGCCGCAGGTTCCACAGCATGAGGTGGTTGTCGGTGCCGCCACTCACGAGTGCCTCGCCGTGCTTGGTGAGCGCGCGCGCGAGGGCGGCCGCGTTGGCCTTCACCTGCGCCGCGTACGCCTTCCACTCGGGCGACGCGACCTCCTTGAGCTGCGCCGCGATGGCCGCGATCTGGTGCATGTGCGGGCCGCCCTGCAGCGCGGGGAAGACGGCCTCGTTGATGCGCGACTCGATGTTCGTGAGGGTCTCCTTGCCCTGCTGCACGCTCTTGCGGAAGAAGATGAGCCCCGAGCGCGGGCCGCGCAGCGTCTTGTGCGTCGTCGTGGTGACCACGTCGGCGTGCTCGAAGGGCTGCGGTGCTCGCCGGCGGCGACGAGGCCGGAGAAGTGCGACATGTCGACCATCATGAAGGCGCCGACGCTGTCGCAGATGGCGCGGTAGCGCGCGTAGTCCCAGTCGCGCGGGTAGGCCGACCCGCCCGCGATCACCAGCCGCGGCTTGTACAGCGTCGCGAGCTCCTGCAGCCGGTCGTAGTCGACGATGCCCTCTGCGGTCAGCGAGTAGGGCAGCGACTCGAAGAAGAGCGAGCTCGCCGAGATGCGCTTGGTGGCGGTGTAGAAGCCGTGGGTGAGGTGGCCGCCGGCGGGCAGGTCGAGGCCCATCAGGCGGTCGTGCGGCCGCAGCAGCGCCGTGTACACCGCCATGTTGGCGGGGCTGCCGCTGTACGGCTGCACATTCACGCCCCACTCCGCGGCGGAGAGCCCAAAGGCCTGCAGCGCCCGCTCGCGGCACAGGTTCTCCAGCTCGTCGACCACCTCCGTGCCGCCGTAGTAGCGGTGGCCCGGCAGGCCCTCGGCGTACTTGTTGGTGAAGATGGAGCCGAGGCAGTCCAGCACCGCGCGCGACGTGAAGTTCTCAGAGGCGATGAGCTCGAGGCCGGACACCTGCCGGCGCAGCTCCCTCTGCATCAGCGCGTGCACGGCGGGGTCGTGCTCCGCCAGGGAGCGGTTGCCGGGCAGCAGGGGGGCCGCGGCGTAGGCGATGACGGCGCGACGGAACATGTTTTTTTTTTTTTCTTCTTTCTTGTTGTTGTTGCTAAGAGAGCGGAGGATGTGTGTACAGTAACTAGTGTGTTTGTTTGCTTGCTTGCTTTTTTAAAACAGGTATTCGTTTTGCTTTTTGTTTTGTTTTTTGTGTGTGTGTGTTTCTTCTAAAGAATTTTCTATAGACAGTTTAAGATAAAGGAGGCAAGACGAAAAGAAAAGGGGAGTGGAAAAAAGGAGTTCTGTGATACCATATAGGAGAGGGTTTCGTGAGGGTGATGGTTCGACGAAATAACGGACTTGAGTGTGAGAGAGAAGTCTCGGAAGCAGCAGCGGATGTTGCTTGCCTTTTTCAAGGTCGAAACAGCACTTAATACCACTCCTGTTCTCAAGGAACGATAAAAAGTTAGAAGACGAGAAAAGTTCGCTTCATTGCAAGAAAAGAAAAAGAGAGAAAGAGAGAGATGACTATTTTTCATCTATACTATTCGCTTTCTTTCAATCATTTTTGATTAGCAAGAACTACACAGAAGTGGCGGAAGTGCAGTAAACCAGATAGAGGAAAAAAAAACGAGTCAAGTGAGACTCAGCTGAAGGTCGTGCAGAGGGCGGAAAATACGCATTACCCCCTCCTTACTCGGCAAGGAAGGCTTTGATGTTGATGGTCTGGATGGGCAAGTCCCTCGCGCTGGTGAGCGTCCCCTGGTTGTACATGGACTTGACGCGGTTGACAAGGACCTTGCGGTTCGACCAGAAGGTGTCCTGGACCTTCTTGAACTGCATGTAGCGCGCCTCCTCCTCGGCCTCCTTGATACGCTTGGACATGCCCACCAGCGAGCGGTTCACGTTGATCCACCGCGAGCGGTAGTCGCGCAGCGCCTTGGTCTGCTCAAAGTCCACGTACAGGTGCGGCTCCTCCCAGTTGGTCGCCGGCCTGTCGCGGCCCCCGAACGGCCAGTGCACGCGCGCGAGCTGGCACTGGTAGCGCAGCGAGTGCAGCGTCCAGTAGTTGCTGTACCACCGGCCCACGACGCCCTCCGACTGCGCCCGGATGCGCTGCGGCGGCCGCGGCACGTCGGCGGCCGCGAACCCGGGAGGCACCATCGCGAGCGCGGCCTGCAGCGCCTGCGGGGAGTACTGCCGGCGCAGCACGGGGCTCACGCCTTTGCCGAAAGCGCCCCAGTTGCTGCGCTCGAGCCACGACTTCTCGCGGAAGCGCGCGGTGTAGGGGCTGCGGCGGCCGTTCCACCACATGGCGTTCTTGATGTTGAGCATGTGCGGCGTGTACTTGACGGGCGTCGTCTCAGGGGCGATGCCGACGCCGGGGGACGCCGCCAGACGCGCCGGCGTCGCGCGCAGCAGCGAGGAGGACATGAGATATACGACGCGACGCGACGCGACGCTCGCAACGGTGGTGGTGCTGTGAGAGAGGAGGGCTTGCTAAAAGAGCGAGCGACGAGAGTTACGGTGTATTGTTGTTGTTGTTGATGTTGTTTCTTCTTCGCTGTCTCCTCTGTGTTGCGACTATTCCCCTTCTCCGTAGAAACGAGGAGAGAGAGAGAGAGAGAGAGAAGAGGAGAGATTAGCAGAGAAGTACTACCTTGATACAGGTGAAGAGCAAAGAAAGAAAGAGGGAGAGAGAGAGAGAGAGAGAGAGGAGAGAGAGAGAGAGATTTATTTAGAGAATGATTCCAGTGATTACCAAAGCGTTACACAGTGATTTAAAAAAAAAATCCCCCCATCAATTCACGCGTCGCCTCTGTCAATATTGCTTCCCAACACGCCACACACAAAGAGGAGCACTCATTTCATTCGATGCTAGTGCGCACACGACGCACACAGCGCATTTGACTCTCAACTCAACGTCATAACCGCTCTGCATCGGTATGCATTTAAATTGTTATTATTATCATGTGTGTTTTTTTGTTGTTGTTTTTTTAATGCTTGTTGATGATGATGATGCCATGTCAAATGGACAGAGAGGGGAAAAAGGCGCGCAAAGGAACTAAAGTACTAGATGCGTTTGTGTTTTGTTCTGATCTTCTCTTTCTTTGATAGCGGCGATGGTAGAAAAAGACAAGAGGCACATGTAGCAAAGAGGAATGAGGAAAAAAAGAAGCAGACGATATGTGAGCACTTTTTTTCAAGAGGCCTGTAAACACAACGAAAGAGAAGGAAACAGATGTGGGGAGGGAAAAGTCAGCGGAAAGGCAAAAATAGTAAAGGAGCACACAGACAAAACACCGTATGGTGATGTTGGCGTGTGTGTCATTTCGTGGTAGATGGAATATGAAATGAGTGACGAGGAAAAAAAGAAAAGAAATATACAAATGAGTCGACTCACTTCTTGGGCTCCGGCTTGCTGGGAGCAGCAGCAGCGGCAGCAGCAGCGGCGGCGGCAGCGGGGGCGCTAGACGAAGCCTTGGCAGTGCCGGCAGCGGCAGCCTGCGAGGTTGCCTTGGCAGCAGCAGCAGCAGCAGCAGGCTTCGCAGCGGAGGCGGTGGCGGCGGCGGCGACCTTGGCGGCCTGCGTGGCCTTGCCGGCGCCGGCGGCGGCGGTGGCGTGCCAGAGCGAGCGGAAGGCGTTGCGGGCGTCCCTCGAGTGGGCGTTGCTGCCGGTGTAGTCGATGCGCTCCGTCCCCTTCCACTTCCAGTCGGGGTCGCCGACGCGGTGGTTGGTGACGGGGTCGGGCGTGTAGTAGAACTTGTGGGCGTAGATGCCGTGGCGGTGGTAGCGCGCCATGTCGACCGACGGGCGCCGCACCTCGTCCTGCACGATGAACTTGACGCCCCACTGCTCGAGCTGGTTGATCGCGACCTGCTTGTCCATGGCGACGTAGTGGCGGCGGAAGACGGGGTACATGAGGTTGGTCGTCGCGCTCATCTGATCCCACGTCGTCTTGGTGACGCCGCCGGACTGGTCGTACTGCGAGCCCGACATGCGCACCGAGCGGATGTCCCACTTGTTGCTGTGCGCGCTGGGGTGGAGGAACTGCGCGCGGGTATGGTGCCGCTCCACAATGTACCGCGTGCCGCGCCCCGCGGGGCCGCCCATGGCGTTGTAGGCCATGGCGCGGTCGCCGTAGTGCTGGTAGAAGGCGCCGTTGTGGTACGAGTTCTTGTACTTCTCGCGCAGGCTGATGTGCGCGAGGGTGATGCGGTGGCTCGACACGTAGTCCAGCACCTTGGGCATCTGCGGGTCGCTGAAGTTGGTCAGCGCAACGGGCGTCCGGCGCAGCATGACGAGTGCAGTGTGGGGGGGGGGGGGGTTGCTAGTTAAGATGTAGGATGGGCGGAGTGGGGCCTGTAATCAAGACGGGTGTAGCCAGTGTGGTGGTGCTAGAAACTCTCACTAGAATTGATTGCTTCTTCTTTCTTCTTCTTCTTCACAATTTCGATAAAGAGGAAAGAGATTAGAAAGAAAAAGAGAGAGAGAGAGAGAAGGACAAAGAAAAGACAGACAGCAAACTTAAAAAAGGGGGAGACCAGAAGCAACAATACAGATAAGGGGGAGGACGGAAAAATGACGACAAGTGGCAACAATAATGTGTTACGTCAAGGTGCGTCTGCGTAATTGAGTAAAAGCGGAAAATATTTATGGATATATATACACTCCTACTACTTTGGTCTTCTACGGCTGGCGGTGGTTGTGCTAGAGGCAGGCTAGATGCTATACGAGAGAGCTACGTTAACTATATATGAAAAAAAAACTTACGAGATAGGAATGCTAGGGAGTCAGAGATAGAAAAAAAAGTGTTACTGTTGAATGCTAAGCGTGTTTTATGTTTTGTTAGTTTGAGTTTTGCTATTGCTGGAGTGGACGTATGAACGAAAGAGAGGTGACAGAGTGAAAAATGATGTAAACTGTAAATGTATGGTGCGAGATTTCCGAGAGCTGCTCTCCACACATACACGCAGAGAATGCATAAAGTGTACATGAAAACTTTCAATCGTGGTGTGTGTGTATGTGTGAGTTTTTTTCCTCCAAGACGAAGTAGAAGAGGGAAAATGACAGATACAATTTAACAGGAAAAGCAGATTCAAAATGGGGGTAACAGGAAAAGACAGCAAGCGAACGAAAAGAAAAGAAGTTCAAAGAAGAAAAGGAGTGGAGAAACATCATCATCAGTCACCCTCCCGAGACTTGCCGCTCAGCGGCGGAAGTTGCTGTGCGCAAAGCGGAAGGAGAGCTTGAAGGTGCCGTCGGCGTCGAAGCTGATGCGGGTGCCGCCGCGGCGCCTGTCCCACGCGCGCTTCAGCACGCGCAGCGCAAGGTCCGCGTAGGGCGGCCCGGGGCTGAAGACGAGCACGCAGTACTCCTGCCCGTCGTCGCGCGGGCCCCTCTGCTGCTCGGAGGGCGGGAGGTTCTCGAGACGGAAGATGCGGCTCATGTCCTTGCGGGTGTCGGCGAGCAGCGGGTAGAAGATGGTGAACTCGTAGCCGAGAATGGTCTGCGGCGGCGGGTTGCTGCGGTCGTAGTGGATCTTGTTGTAGCTGCTCCACGAGTAGCCCTTGCGCACCTTGCCGTAGTAGACGGGCTTCACCAGCTCCGCCTCCTCGCCCGCGCTGTTGCCGCCGCTGCTGCTGCCGTTGGTGTAGCTGCCGGCCTGCGGCGGGCGGCGGCGGGGACGCGCGACCATATCCGCGGCGCCCAGCAGCTCCTCGTCCGCGCCGAGCGAGCCGCCGTGGCGCCGCAGCACCTGCTGGAAGTACTCGGTGTCGGGCACCACGTCCTTGGGCATTCCCCGCAGCTCCAGCAGCGCCGCCGGCCGGCCCGGCGCCCCCTCCTCCGCCGCCGCGTCGGCGTCGCCACCGCCCGTAGCGTCGCCTTCTCCGTCGCCGTCGCCACCGTCGCCGGCCGCACCCCCGAAGGTTTCCATCGCGCGCACGTACGCGTCGCCGCCGGCGCGCAGCTGCTCCTCCAGCGCGGCCTGGCTCGCGGTCAGCGGCGGCGGCGGGCGGCGGCGCGCGGCCCCGAAGCACTGCAGGCGCCGCCGCGCCACCATGATCCCCAGCCGCGCGTGCACCATGCGGAAGTAGTCCGAGTTGATGTGGCTCAGCCGCGCCGCCACCGCCGCCGGCACCTGCAGCAGTAGCGCCCTGCCTTGTTTTGTCTGGGCACTCGTTGTGGTTGTGTTTCCGTCGTGGACGTGCGAGAGGGCCAGCACGTCGCCCAGCAGCGCCGCCGCGCGCTCGTCTCGGTCAGCGTCCGCCAGCGCCTCCTCCTCCGCGCTGAGCGCATTTCCCGTATTGCTGGGGGTCGTCGTGTCTAACAGTTGCGGGCGGCGGCGGCACTTCGTCCGCCTCGTCCGGCGGCTCTGTCTTGACGCGCGGGTCGGCTGTTGCGCCGTCCACTGCGTCAGCGCCTCCCTCCTCCGCCTTGACGGCGCCCGTCACGGGAGGGTCCTCCGCGGCCTCCGCCTCGCCACTAGCAGCAGCAGCAGCAACGCCGCCACCACCGCCCGCGTTGACGGCAGCACTACTTTTGCTGCTCGTCGCACCTGCGTGTCCGTCGACGCTGACGAGGCGGTGCAGCAGCGCCGTCAGACGCCTCTCGTAGGGCGGCTGCAGGGGGACGGCGACCATGTCCGCCTTGCCGGCCGTCAGCGCGTTGAGGAGCGTCAGCACGCGCTGCCAATACTCTAAAGAGCTGTGCAGCACCGACGCCAGCGCGAGCCCGGGGGTGAGGCCCCGCCGCCGCCGCCCCGCCTCCTGCGCCCGCCCCGCTGCCGCTCCGCCAGCAGCCCTTCGTAGGTGGCGTGCCGCGCGTCCACCGCCAGCCCCGTCAACTCGCTGTCTTCATCGGCGGCGGCGGCGGCCCCGTCCTCCGTCTTGACGCGCTTGAGGGGTCTGTCGCCGTCACCGCCGTCATTATTATTGTTGTGTTATTGTCGTAGAAGTCGTCGTCCTCGGGGTCGTCGTCGTCGCCGCTCGCGCCGTCGCGCCCCTCCGCGGCCTCGGCGAGCCACAGCCCCATCCTGTCCCGCACCTCCAGCAGCGCCTCCGCGCCCGCCACCGCCTCCGCCACGTCGGCAGGCCCGTAGTCGCGCAGAATGCCCTCCACCAGCGCCGGGAGGGACGGGCACGCGGCGAAGAGCCCCGGGGACAGCAGCCGCTCCGGGCTCGCCGTCACCGCCTCGCGCGCCAGACGCACGTAGTGGTGCGCGGGGACGAGGGCGTCGACGTCAAGGTAGTACATGCAGTACTGCACGAGCAGATAGTCCATGGGTGTCATGCGGGGGCCGCCGCCGCTACTACCAGTAGTATTATGTGTGCTACTGTTATAGTTGCTATAGATGTGCTGCTGTTGGTGGTGGCTGCTGTTGCTGTTGCTCATATTGTTACTATTACTGTTATTATTAGTGTTGTAGTAGCCGCCCGCGTCGCCGCCCCGAGCCGCTGCGAGGTGCTGCCGGCAGAGGCGGGCGCGCTGCACGGCCCGCGAGGCGCCCTGCCGCAGCAGCGACGCAAGGGACTCGAACACTTCATTGTCATAGTCGTCCCGCCGCGCGCGCTGCATCTGTGGCGATACGCTACAGTGCACGTTGTGTGTGTGTGTGGGGGGGGGGGGGGGGGGGGGTATTGTCTCTGCTTTCTTTTTTTTTATTATTATTAACTATTTACGATCTTGTTCGTGTTACTTGATTAATTAGCTGCTTAGTTTGTTAATGTTTTCGTGAGGAGAAGAAAAAGTGGAAAAAGTGGAGGCAAAATATATGTACATAATGAAAAGCTCAGAGATACGCGCAGGAGTAAAGTAATGCAAAGAAAAGCTCAGAAAGGAGTTCAGATAATAATAGTAAAAGATACACAGGGAGCAGCAGCACCGCCAACAATAGCAGTCACCGAAAGAAAATCCTATCGACCGCAATGAACCGAATTCGCATGTGCGCACATCTCCTATTAAAAAATGAAAGAGGAAAAAAACTCTCCACCTCTGAAGTCGTCTACGTTATTGCACTCCACAGCTTTTCCCGCGTTGTAAGTACAGCGGAAATTAGTTCTTCCTTTTTTTTTTTTCGCACGTTTTTACAAGGTGGAAGAGAGACAAGTGAAAGTGATGAATGCAGAAGTGTAAATATGTACAGGGAATAATGCAGGCACCGTAAGGCGCTAGAACAGAAGAAAAAATAATAATAGTAAGATATGATAACAGAGAATAAATCATAATTGCACAGTGTGGAGAGCAAAAAAGAGAGAGGAAGAAGGAAAAAGAAAAAGAAACCTCATTAAAACAAGAAAAAAAAGGCAAAAAGCAGCAATGAGTAAGTTTTGACCAGTAGTCAAGAGGAATGGAACGGTGCTAGGAAACATAAATTCTAAACATAGAAAGAAGAATCCTGCAGCCCCGTTGTCATTGCCATCATAATAATCCTACTTTCAAGTTTTTTGTTTGTTTGCTTGTTGTTTTTTGTTTTGAGGCCCTTCCTTTCCGCACTCGCACACGTGCTGGGTACAGGAATAAGAATAAAATGTGTGTGTGTGTGTATATCACGCGAGAGATCACGCACAACAGAGCGAAGAAGATGACGATAAAATCGAGTTGCATTCTCTGTTTTTGCGATCATAATGTGTATTTTTGAGTCGTTGTTATTGTTCTTTTTCATTACTGTTTCCTCCTTTTTGTAGATGCGCTTTCAATAATGTGTGATATGTTGTAACAAAAAATATTACATGAGAAAAAAAGCGGGAAATTTTCAAAATAAAAATAAAGCGGCCTTCCTGCGAAGCCATGTAGTTTACATATGTGTATATATGCGCGCACACACACGCACACAGACAGAGGCGCGAGAAGAAGTAGTAAGCGGAAAGGAAAACGAGAGGGCACGCGTGTATGAATGATGCCAGATAGAGGAAAAGAGAGCCATTTGAGACGACAGCAGTAATACTGTTACTATTATGATTATTACGTATTTATTTTAGAAGTCATCCCACGGAAGAGCGAAGCCGTCTCCGCCGCCGGCCGCCGCCTCCTTTGCCTCGTCCTGCGCCGCCTGCTTGCCCACGCCAGCGACCTTGTTCATGTCAAATGTCTCGTCCTCGTCTATAACCTCCTCCTCGGCGTTATTGTTATTGTTATTATTGCCGCCGATATCGCCACCCATGCCAAACAGCACGTCCTCCTCCGGCTTCTTGTCTGCGGGCTTGTTGGTGTCATTTCCTCCGCCAAAGTCCAGAAAATCCAGGAAACCGCCGCCGGTCTTGTTTTCTCCACCCTCACCCTCCTCCGCCTTGGCGGCGCTTGCCGCCTCCCGCCGCTCATCGGCGAGAATGGCCTCAAAAGGGTCCGACGGCTCCCCGTGGTGGCTGTTAACCAGCTCGTTGTTATTGTTGTTGTTATTATTGTTATTGCTGTTATTGTTGTTCATGTCGCCAAACAGATCGTCTAGTTCGGTGTGGTTGTTATTGTTATTGCCGCTCGTGTGGTTATCTGCGGCGCCGCCAGCAGCGATGCCCTCATCCCACGGCAGGTCCGCACCACCACCACCAGCGTTGGTGTTATTGTTATTATTATTATTATCACCAAAGTCAATGAGCTCGGCCCCTCCCTGCTGCTGCTGGGCGCCGTTGGCTGTGGGCTCGCCATCAATGCTGAGGCGCTGCCGCTGGTGCTGCTGCCGCCGCCGCAGGCTTTCGGAGGACATCTGCCCTGAGCCGGGGCGCGGCGGCGGCGCGGGAGCAAAGTGGTTGTAGTCCTCCTCCGCCGCAGCCAAGTTGTTGTTGTTACTATCGGAGGCGCCGGCGGCGGGGTATCCGGAGGTGGCGGCGGTGCGGTGGGCGTCGCTGTTGCGCTGCTTCTGCTGCTGGTACGCGCGGCGCACGGCGCTGTTGGCGTTGGCCGGGCTGGGCGGCGCGGCGCTGCTGCTGCTGCTGGCCGTGCCGGGGCGCTGCCCGCCGTACGCCGCACTGCCGCCGCCGCCAGCAGCGGAGGTGCCGTTGTTGCCGCCGGCCCAGCCGTCGGCGCCGGTCTTGCTCTTGTACGGCGAGTCGGCGGCGGAGGTGTTGCCGCTGGCGTACGCCTGGCCCTGCGGCTGCTGCTGCTGCTGCCCGCCCGCCCTGCGCCGCGCCCCGCCGCCCGCCGCCGCGCCGGCCTTCTTGGTGCCCTTCTTCTTCCTCTTGACGCTGCCGCTGCGGGCGGCGGAGGCGCCGCGGGACTTGGTGTTGGCGCTGGACCACTTGACGCGGCGTCCCTCCCGCTCGCGCTCGTCCGCCTCCGCGCGCTGCCGCAGCTTCTCCTCGTAGGCCGTCTTGCGCTCCCTGAGGCTCTGCAGCAGCGCCTCCCGGCCGCTGGCGTAGCTCTCCTGCGCGTCGGCGGGGCCGTCGCCGTAGGCGCCGCCGTACTGCACCAGCCGCTGCCGCTCCGCGTCGACCGAGACGGCCGACAGCAGCCGCTGCGCGTCCAGCGGGCTCTGCGTCGCCAGCAGCTGCGCAAAGACGCGGCACACCTCGCGGTCGTCGCGCGGCAGCGACTGCAGAATGCCGTACGTCTCCTGCACCTGCTGCAGCGACGCCTGCTGCTGCTGCTGCTGCTGTTGCTGCTGCTGTTGCTGCTCCTGCTGGGGGTCGTCGACGTAGTTGTTTGTGCGTCCACCACCACCAGCGGCGGCGCTGCGGGGCTGGCGGCCGGGGGTGCTGCCGCTGCGGTCCGCGCGTCGGTTCTGCCCGGCGGTGTAACTGTTGTTGAGCTGCGTCCCGCGGGCGCCGGCGAGGCCGCCCTTCTCGCGCTGGCCGCCGGGGTTCGTCTGCGGGCGCGTGTAGGTGTCGCCAAAGTACGCCTCCGCGCTCATGGTGCCTCGCGCCCGGCCGCCGGTGTTGGAGCGCGCGCGAGTCTGCGTGCGGCTCATGCTGCCTATTGGGGGCTCTTTTTGTTGTTGTTTGGTAGTGTTTGTTGTTGATGTTTGCTGCTGTTGCTGCAAATGAATGAATACTTCTTCCTCTGTCCTCCTAAGTATTATCGTTTCTAATTTTTCCTTCTTTTTTTTTTTTGATAGGAGAGGTGTGGCCTAAGCCTTGACTTGTTCTGATTCCTACGATAGTGTTTATCAGTTTTCTTTTTTTCTCTCTTCCTCTTTCCTCTTTACCTTTCAATGTGTGATGAATCTCTTCCTTTTGTTTTTCTCCCGTTAGTCAACTTCTTCTCCGAGAAAAATGATAGAAGTTGCGTTTGTGAAAGAAGAAGAAAAAAGTGGCAAAACACAAGAAACGGAGACTCTCTGAGGTCGACGAAAGAGAATAAGAAAAGGAAAAAAAAAGACAAATGGCACGGTCTGACCCTTCGATACTTATTGATTGATTAGTTATACTTGGTTCATGTAGAAAAAAGGAGGCAGTAGAAGACAGTGAAGATGGGAAGAGAAGGAGGTATATAAACATCAGTAGAGTGAATGCAGCACAAAAGGAGAGAGAGAAGAGAGAGAGAGATAAAGAGCCCCAGCGATGGGGAGTTGCCCATATCAACGCAGAAAAATGACACAAGAGGTCACCCGTGCCCACAAGGAGGTAACTCCCGCGTCACAGCTCAGTTTCATGTGTGATTGCCGTCTTGCATTTCCGCCTCAACCACCCACAGCGCGTCCTCAGCACTAACTGCTACACTCATTTGATCTCAGCACGATTTAGTAGTATTTTTCATTCTTTTTGCATTTTGTTCTTTTTCTTTTTGCGGTGTTATGGTGTTACGATTAAGAGGAGAATAAGAGAGAGTGAGAGAAATATGGTAATGGTAGGAACAATAGGATTAATCACAAGTAGCGCAAACGGAGAACGTCGAGTAGGAAAGAGAGAAACACGAGACAGAGAGAGAGAGAGAGAGAAGAGAAAAAGGGAATACGCATGAAGCTGTGTAAGTGCTCCGGAGAAAACGCAAAAAAAAAAAAAACGGTGATGTATGGGTGTTGGAAGAAGTGAGTGGCAGAAGAAGAAGAAGAAAAAGGACAAGGGAAAAAAGGGGATAACTGGATAATAACAACTGTGCTGGACTGATTTACAAGAAAAAGTGAACGTAGCTGTCTACTGCTATAGTGTGTCCCACAGACCATTGCTTCTTCTTTTCTACCAAGGAGCGAACTCCTCGCTTCCTTCGCACAGCTCTCAGAAAAAAAAAAAAATAGAATGAAGAGCACCATACACACGCGACTAAGCAGGGCCGCATCGTTTCCCTTTGCATCCCTCGCTCCGCTCAACAGCAACAACGACGGCAGCGGAAGTAGCTCCATTTCGTGTCAGAAAGTGCTGTGTGTGTGTGTGTCTTACTCTTTTTTATGATGATAATAGTTAATAAGTGTTTTATTTCATTTCCTTTTAAACGCTGCTTGTTGGGTGTTTAGTTGTTCGTTTGTGTTTATTTTTACTATTACTTCTTGATGACGGCGTCGAGCTTGTCGAGGACCTTTTGCTCAATCGGTCGCGTCTGCGGCTCCACCAGCAGCTGCTGCTTCACCGAGTCCACCTTGGCGCGCTGCTTGCTCTCGCTCACGAGCTCCGCGATCCACATCTCGGCCTCGGGCAGCCCCACCTGCAGACGCTCCGCGACGAGGGCGATCGAGACGCGCGAGTGGGTGGCGATGTAGCGCATGAAGATGAGGCGCCGGACGCGGTCGAGGAGGGTCTCCGCAAAGTCGGAGAGAAAGAAGTCGCCCTCGACGAGCTCCTTCACCTCCGGCAGCAGCTCAAGAGCCAGCTCGAGGTCGTGGCTGCGGATGGCGCAGATGCTGCGCGTGAGGGCGTCCGAGTAGAGGTGCGCGACCGCCCCCGCGATCTCGGCGGGCTGGCTGATGTTGCGGTAGTGGCTCGGGTTGAGCAGCGAGGCGGCGCAGACGTAGCGCACGAGGTGCGGGCAGGCGGTCTCGATGGCCTGGCGGTAGGCGATGTTCTGGCTGCCGAAGGTCCAGAGAAACAGCTCCGGCGGGTACTGCGCGCCGCCCTTGAAGAAGGGGAAGAGCACCCAGTGCAGCAGCCACACGCGCGCGCGGGTGGGCGTCGCCTCCGTCGGGCGCAGGCCGCCGCCCTCGATGCCGTTCTGGTCGTTGCGGATCGCGTTGGCGACGACTTTGGCGGAGCTGTAGTTGGCGGCCGCGGTGTCGCACACGAGGCGGCCCCACGCCACCTTGTCGCGCGGCAGGCCGAAGCCGTTGAGGTTGTAGCAGAGGTTGAGCAGCTCCGAGGCGTTGATGTAGCTGCCCTTGTCGTAGTAGAGGTACGCGAGCTCGTAGACCGCGTGCATCGCCTCCTTCCCGATGCCGTACTTGGGCTTCAGGTACTCGAACGACAGCTCGCCCTGTGCCCGCATCGCGTCCAGCTCCGCCGCCGACAGCCGCAGCTGGTACGTCTTTTCCTCCTCCTCCTCGTCCTCCTCCGGCTGCTGCGGCGCCCCCTCCTCGCCCGCGCCGCTGCCGCCGCGGACGTTGAAGAAGTGGTCGAGCGCCGGCTTCGCCTTGGCGGTCGCGTCGGCGATGCGCTGCTCGTACTTCTCGCCGGCCATCACGGACGTCTTGGCGAGCATCGCGTTGTACGCCTCCTCGACGTCGAGTCCCTGGCCGAGGTAGAAGCCCAGAAGACCCAGCGCGAGGTGCTTGTCCAGGTGCGGCAGGAAGCGCGTCAGGAGATCCGTCATGGTAGCAGCGGTGGGGGTGGTCGGGGTGCTGATAACTGGGGAGTTTAAAATCAAAGGGATGTGTGCGTATGTGTGTGTGTGTGTGTGTGGACCGACACGGCAGCAAGGCCAAGAAGCTTACGCTTTAAGATTAAAGTGAAGCTTTTATAGAGTAATCTCCTTTTTTTTTTCCTTGTTCGCGGTGGAGGAGAATGTTGTAGGCAAAGGAGAGAGAGGAGAGCAGGAGGAGTGAGGAAAAAGAAGGAGAAGGGGAGAGAGAGAGAGAAAGAGCATGATTCCGTCGGGTAAAGACAGAGTGATAACAGTAAAAAAAAGGCAAAGCACGCTATCCAGCGATACCATAAGCACTGTCATTCTAATGGTCGCTCTTCAGTTGTTGTTGTGTTTGTTGTTGTTGTTGTTGTTATTGTTGTTTCGTTTATTGTTTCGTTGTGTGGCACGCTCCCATCATGCGGTTACTGGTTCGAAATACTGGTACAGGAAGAGAGGGAGAGAGGGAGAGAGAGAAAAGAGAGAAAAGAGAGAAAAGTAATAATAATAATAAAGGTGAAATGCGAAAATGCAAAAGAAGGAAAAAAGGTGATTGTGACACGTACTCTATGAGATGATTTTCAAGGAAGGTGTGTGCCTGGTAATGAGCGTCCGCTGGTTGGGATGGTGACGTCAGTAGGCCAAATATGAATTCTTCTATTGGGAGGGGGGGGAGGGGTACATGTGTGGCTGGGCGCAGCGTAAAGGCAACGACGAGGGAGGCAAGAGCACATCAAGGCACGCGGCGCGATGACGGTTGCCTACCGCCAGCAAGAGACGAGAGCGTGTGCGGCTGCTGCTGGGAGTGAGGCAGAGGGGGAGGGGCGGAGCGCACCACCTCTATCAGCGTCCGGTACACCTCCCCGCACGGCCGCTGCCGCCCCGCTCCGCCGCGGCCTTGCGTCCTTTTTCTCCTCTCCTCCTCCTCCTCCTCCTCCTGGCGCGCCAGCACGTCCCACAGCCGCGCCGCCCGTGCGTCGGCCTCCGCGACGCGCCCTGCGAGGACGGCGAGCTGTCGCCGCTTGCGCTCGAGCGCCGGCAGCAGCTGCCGCATGCGCTGGCTGGCGGCGACGGTGTCGGCCGCGGGGTCCCGCAGGTCCGCGCGGCAGCCGTCGTACTCTTCCTCCAGCGCCGCCAGCTCGCGGGCGAGACTGTCGTGCGCCGCCCGCAGCGCGCGCGTGCGGGGGGACTCGGTGGGGTTGTCGCGCGTGAGGGCGCTGCAGACGCGGCCGGCGCCCGAGACGGGGGTGGTATTGTCCCCGGTGGCGAGTGAGTCGGGGTGGCGTGCCGCGTGCGGTGGTGCCGCGGCCGAGGCGGACGAGGTGCAGTGGTCACTGTGGTGCGTCCTTGCAGCGGCGGCAGCAGAGATGTGTGAGCCGAAGGTTTGGGGAGCGTAGGAGGACTTCCCGTCGTGCCGGTGGCGAGTGCAGCTGCCGCCTGCGCCGCCTCGACTCGCTGACCTCCCGCGGCTGTGGTGGCGGCGCGGCGAGGGCCGAGAGTGCTGGCGCTGCTGTTTGGCGGAGTCGGGGCTGAGGTAGCGCTGGCGCTCGTGGTAGGAGAGGAGCGCCAGGGCGTGGTGCGTCGCGGCCTCGCAGCAGTCGCCGCTGATGACGCCGCTGCTGGGCAGGAAGAGCCGCCGGCACGCCTCGCAGCCGCACTGACGCCGCGCCCACTGACGCCGCGCCCACCGCCGCCGCTGCGGGCTCCCCGCGCACCTGCCGCCGCGCTGGTGGTGGTGGTAGTCGTCGCCGTCGTCGCCGCTGTCGGCCTCACTATCACTCGCGTAGCGCTCCTCACGGGGGTCGGCGCCGCCGCCCAGGCGGCCTCCTCTCCGCCCGCGCTGGCGGCGGCGAGGCGTGAGCGCTTGGCAGACTCCAGCTCCTCTTGCAGCTGCGCCTGTTCCAGCAGCGCGCGCCGCAGGTCCTCCTCGGCGCCGAGCTGCCCCGCGCACGCCTCCCGCAGCGCCACGTGCGCCGCCGCCCAGTCGCCGCGCAGCGCCGCCACCTCCGCCTCCAGCGCGGCCGCGCCCGCCGACCCGCACTCCCGTGCCTCCCGCAGCCGCCGCCGCAGCGCCTTCTCCTCCTCCGCGCGGCCGGCGCGCAGTCGCTCCAGCAGTGCCGCCTGCGCCTCCAGCGCCGCCTGCAGCTCCGCGCGCGTCGCGTCCTCGGCGGCGCGCCGGGCGGACTGCTCCCGCGCCGCCAGCTGCGCCAGGTCGCCCCTGTGGCGCCGCACGGCCGCCTCGGCGTCGCGGCGGAGGCCCCGCAGGTGGTCGCGGTCGCGGCGCAGGGAGTGGAGACGCACTTTTAGCTCGTCCAGGCGGGCGGCGGCGGAGGAGCCGGCGGAGGTGGCAGCGCTGGCGGTGCTGGTGCTTGCACTAGTACTGGTACGACTCCCGCCGCTGCCGCCGCTGACGTCGTCGCCTGGGCTGCGGTCGCTGTGTTTATTGAAGTGACTCATTGCGAGTTGGGGAGGGGGGGGGTAGATCTCTATGGATGTTGATGTATAGGAGTGCTGATGAGAGGGGAACGGGTAAGCTGTGTGAAAGGAAAAAAAAAAGAAGGCCGAGAAGAAGAGCCAATGTGGCGTCAGCTTAGGCGGTCGAGTTCTTGTACGTCCTTCCCGCGCCCTCTCTGCTCTTGTAATAAGGGTTGTTGGCGGTTCCAATACTAAAGTAGTAGGTGAAGGGAAACAATAGAGAGATAGTGAAGAAGATGAGGAGAAGACGAAAAAAAAAAAAGAACACTTGTTTCTCTATGAAAAACAAGAGCCTTTATGTCATGAGGGCCCACTGCAGCAATAAGCCTGAACATTGTGTTCCGGTTTGCTACGTCTCTTTAGCTCTGGTATCATTTGAATGGTAACTGATTAGTTGTTTTCCTTTAAAATCGCACACACACAGAGACGTATGGTGGTTCTCTGCTCTTTCCAAACACAAGAAAATATGCGCCTCATTTCACTTCAGTGATTGAAAAGACAAGTAGTATTAGCAATGTTATTCGAAGATAAGCAAAATGCGTGTATATTAGCAACACAGGAGAGAGAAAGAGAGAATGAGAGAGAGAGAAGAGAAGAAAACTTGTCAGAAATTTTCTCTTTCACTCTCTTCCTCTCTCTTGTTGGTACCTCTACAAGTCATAATCCAGACTCATGCTGCTGCTGCTGCTACCGCTGCTGCTGCCGCTGCTGGTGGATTCACTATCGTCATCCTCCTCGTCATCGTCCTCCTCCTCCTCCTCCTCCCTCAACACCTCCTCAAAGTACGGCGCGGCGCTGGCGACAAAGTCGACGCGGCGCTGCCACTCCTGCACCCCCCTCCACTCCTCCTCCCTCTCGCGCTCGAGGGACAGCGCCTCGCTGCTGCTGAGGCTGTCCTCCAGGCCCGCCGCCGCCTCCTCCTCCTCGTCCCGCCGCAGGTCCTGGATGTACTGCGCGAGGTTGGCTGCGTCGGCGGCGGCCTCCTGCTGGAAGCGGCGCAGCGCCGCGGCGGAGACGGCGCAGTAGCCGCGCTGCGCGTAGAGGGCCGGGTCGGCGTCGCGGTGCAGCAGCCGCAGCACCTCCGCGCCGCTCGCCGCCAGCGCGTGCCCCTCCGCGCCCATCGCCTCGGCGGCCCCGGCCAGCACCGCCACCATCGCGTCCTGCGACGGCGAGGAGCGGTTCTGCGCCAGCACGTCGTTGAAGAGCGGCTTGCAGAGCCACGACAGGACGTCGCCGGCGGCCCGCAGCGTCGCGGCGCGCCCCTCGCCGCGGTGCGCGCGGTGCAGCTCCAGGAAGAGCGCGCGCGAGACGTGGCGGGCGAGCACCTCGCTGCTGTTGAGGCGCGCCTCGACGCCGGCCTCCGTGAGGCACAGCGTGCTGATGTCGGTGAGCAGCGTCGTCAGCTTCGCCTGCACCAGCCCGCTGCCCTCCATGACGCGCGCCAGACGCGCCTCCACCGTGCCGTCGTCGCCGCCGCCGCCGCCGTCGCTGTCGCTCTCCCCGTCGCCGTCGGTCGCGAAGAGCTCCTCCAGCGGCCGCTGGTGCCGCTTCGCCAGCGCGCACGGCGCCGCCCGCGCCGCCAGCGCCATCCCCTCGATCGTCGGGCCCGGCGCGTCCCCGGCGCCCGCCGCGGCGGCGGAGGCGTCCACCGAGGCGCCGGCGCACACGACGCAGCCGATGAGGGACACGCCGGGGGCGACGCGCGCGCCGGGCCCGACGACGCAGTCGCGCAGCGTGCAGCCCTCCCCGAGCGCGACGCGGTCCATGACGACGCAGTTGGTCAGCGCCGCGTCCGCGCCGACGGTGACGCCGGCGCCGAGCACCGTGTGCTTGAGCGCCGCCCCGGGCGCGACAACACTGTCGGCGCCGACGACCACCAGCGGCCCCACGCAGCGCGTCGGCACGCGCGCGGTGTCGTGCGTGTAGACGGAGCCGCCCGTCGCCGACACCGTGTAGGACGAGCGCGCCTCGGCGAAGCAGCTGTCGCGCGTCATGGGAAAGAGCACCCGCGCGCACACGGCGGCGCTGGCGGCGAGGTAGCTGTGCAGGTCGGTCACCGGCAGCACGACGGCCGCCTCGGGGCCCAGCTCGTAGACGCCGAAGGTGTGGTGGTGCAGCTCCTCCTGCGCGAGCACCGACTTGTTGAGGAACGACACCACGTCCACGTCGTCGTCCTCGACGTCGGTGAGGGCGCTAAAGTCGAGCACGAGCATTCCCGTCGGCACGAGGTCCATGCGCGCGCTCATCGCACGCCGCGCGCGGAAGGACACGACCGGGGCCTCCGCCATGGCCGCCTCCTCCGCGTACACGCTCATCGCCGCGACGACGCCGGTGTCGCGCCCCATGACGATCAGCAGCGGCGGGACGGAGGCGTAGGCGGAGGAGTGCGCCGGCACGCGGCGGCGCTCCGGCAGCGCCGCCGACCACGTCGGGAGGAAGCTCTCGCACAGCAGCCCGCTGTGGTTGGCCACCGTCGGCGACAGGCCCTCCCCCGCCGAGTCCTCCGCCGCCTCCGCCGCGGCCTCCTCGGCGGCGATGAGCGCGTTGGCGTACGTGTCGCGCAGCAGCTGGCCGCCGGTGCCGGCGCACACAAGCGTGGCGATGTACTGCGTGCCGGCGGCGGCGGCGGCGGCGCGGCGGGCGTGCGTCGCCATGACGTCCCGCAGCGCCGTGCAGAAGACCAGCTCGTCGACGGTCGCGAGAAGGAAGGCCCCGGTGGCCGGCACGACGTTCTGGTTGCGCACCTCACCGATGGCGGCCGCGAAGGAGGTGATCGCGCGGCCGCACACGTGCACCTTGACGCGCATCCCGTCGCACCGCTCCCACGGGCGGCCGCGCGCGGTGCGGTTGTCGCGGATGTGGCCCGCGACGGCGGCCTCCGACGACGGGTTCACGAGCACCAGCACCTCGTCGGCGCCGTTGGAAAAGAGATTCTCGAGGGCGTAGTCGAGGAGAGGCGTGTTGCACACGGGAAGCAGCGCGAAGGGCACCTCCGGCGAGGGGGTGAGGGGCGCCAGGCGGTTGGCGCTCGTCGGAAACGGCTCCGCCACCAGAATGACGTTCAGGTGGCTGCTCTTGTGCCTCTTGGGTGGCATCGCTCTATGATTCTTTGTTTGTTATTGTTGTTCAAAGGAGAAGGGAGGAAACGAGGAGAAAACACAATGGAGTAAAATGGTTTAAAGAGAAGCACTAGAAAGGTGAACGGCAGTGGGGTTGGAACTAAGAAAGCGGAAGAATGCAAGTGCCAAAAAGACGAAAAGGAGAGTAGCAACCAGAAGTTTAAAAAAAAAAAAGAAGCTATATTTACTAAGGTTGAACGATCACTACCCGTCGAACTTTTCCTTCTTTTCTTTTTCTGTTTCCGCAAATTAGACTAATTACTGTTGTCCGAGCGGCAAGAGGGAAGTGAGAGACAAAGACACCAGGGGTAAGAAGCAAGGGTAAGAGAAAAGATGAGGAAAAAAGAGGAAGGAAGAAATGCAACAGAATGTGCAATATGGTGCGCAGTCGCTCCCTGTCAACACACACGCGGATGCAGAGTACGTGCGTGGGGCGCGAGGAAGAGCAGCAGTGTACATGCAAATGCGAGAAACGGCAAACGGCATAGCTTAGGATCCTAATTAACAGTTTGAAGAAAAAGAAAAGGAATCGGATGATTAAAAGCAACACAAGGAGTCGCAGGGTTAAAAAAAAAAAAGAGGGACAGAGGATTGTTACTCACAAACATGGATAAATCACTCCGTTTTTTTCTTATTTATTCTTTTTAGTATGCAAGAGACCTTGTTTGTTTTCTTGTTCTGAAGCGAGAATATTAGGGAGTGTCTATGCATATGGTATCTGCCTTTAAAAAAAAAAAAGAATAAAGATTGGTCATGTATATAAGAAGAGAAAAAGTAAGACGGGGAAAATAGCACTGTAATTGGATCGGTAACGGGAGCAACAACAACAAAAACAGCCACGTTATAGTATTATTATCGTGCTTCAAGAAGGCGACGAAATCACTTGAGGCGGAGTTTTCAGCACCCGCGTCGGGACGCTCTGTCTCTCCCTCCCGCCCTCTCCCTCCTTCTAGTCACTAAAGTCGTAGGACTCGTCGTCGCTGTCGCTGTCGGAAGAGTCAGAAGAGGAGCCAGAGTCGGAGGAGGAGGAGCTGTCCTCATCACTCTCATCGTCGTCGTCGTCGTCGTCAGAAGAGTCGCCGCCCTTTTTCTTGCCCCTTTTCTTCGCGGGGGTCGTCTTGGACTTGGCCGATCCCGCGGAGCCTCTCGCCGCCTTCTTGCCAGCGCTTGCCGCCCGCTTTGCCCGCGGCTTGGGGGCCGCCGCCTTGGCTGGGGCGGAGGAGATCATGTCCAGCAGACTCGGGCCCTCGTCCTTAACGGCGGTGCCGCCAGCACGGCCATCGCCCTCGTCGTCGTCGTCGACCATCATGGGGGCCTTGGCCGGCCTCGCCGGGCTCCTGCGGGCGGGCGGGAGGGGGGCCGGCACGCCCGCGCTGACGCCGGAGGGCCCCGTCACGCCGGGCGCCGTCAGCGCGTCGAGGCCGAAGCCGTCGAAATCGAACAGGTCGTCGGCGGCGGAGAAGGAGGGCGCGGCCGCCTCCTTCTTGGCGCGCTTCGCGGGCGGCGGCGCGGCCCCGGAGCTGGAGGAGCGCTTCCCGCGCGGCTTCTTGGCCGCCGCCGCCGCCTTCGCTGCGGTTTTGCTGCCGGCGGCGGCGGTGCTGCGGCTGCGCTTGCGGGCGGCCTGCAGCGCCTCCTCGTCGTCGCCGAGGCCCACGATGCTGTCGCTGCCGTCGCTGCCGTCACTGTCGCCGCTACTGTCGAACGCGTCGAGCGATATGTCGTCGTCGTCGTCGTCGCTGTCCTTCTTTTTCTTCTTCTTGCGCGCCGCGCGCTTGGGCTTCGGCTTGGGGCCGTCCCCCGCCGCGGACGCCGCCGCCGCGGCCTCGCCCGCCGCCTCGCCGCCGCCGGGGCCCGCCAGGCCCTTCTTGCCCGCCTCCTTGGCGAGCGCCTTGAGGGTCTTGTCGGAGAGAATGGGCACCTTGAGGCGCCGCACGTCGAACTCCCTCTTCTTCTCCATCTTCTTGCGCTCCACCGAGGCGATGGTCGCCTCGCGCTGCTTGAAGTAGTCCACCAGCTGCGGGCGCAGCGCGGCGAGGTCGGTGAGCCAGAGGTCCCGCGGCGACTGCGCCTCCAGCCGCGCCAGGTCCGCCAGCGCGCGCTGCATCTGCGCCTCCAGCCGCTCGATCATCTCCTGCGTCAGATTCCACAGCTTCATCCCCAGCAGGTAGTCGTAGTCGCGGCTCGCGCGCTGCACCTCCGCGCTCGCCGCCTCGTCACCGCCGCCGCCGCCGCCGCCGCCGCCGCTGCCCATGGCCGCCAGCAGGTCGTCGTCCTCCTCGTTGCCGGCGCCGCCGGTGCCGCTGCCCGGGTCCGCGTCGGCGTCGGTCTGGATCGTGGTCGCGGACATCTTCTTCTTGGGCTGCGGGGGAAACGGGGCGTAGTGGCGCTCGCGCAGCTCGGCGAGCAGCTCGGCCTTTTTGCGGCGCGTCACGACCAGCGTGCCGCCCACCACCTCCCGCACGAAGCGCACCATGTTCTGGATCTTCTCGCAGGCGCGGCGCAGCTCGGCGAGCATGTAGGCCTTGCGCTTGTCGTAGTACTCGAGGCGGATGAGGTAGAACTCCTTGAGCACGCTCTCCGCGTCCTTGTACTTGGTGATCTGCCCCTCCCGGTCGAAGGCGATGATGTTCGTTGCGTGGATGTAGTCGCGCAGCTTGAGGCGCTCCTCCAGCACGTCCTGCGCGACCCACTGCTGCAGCACCTGCGGGTGCAGGAAGAGCTCAAAGTCGACGGTGACGTCGGTGTTGTGCTCGCGGTACTGCACCAGCAGCTCCCGCTCCCGCAGCTCCTCCAGGAACTTCTTGTACACCTGCGTCCACGTCCCGATGGGCAGCTCCGTGATGCTCACCACGCCGTCGGCGCGCACCTCGTAGCGCCCGCGCGAGACGAACTTCCCCGGCTCCTTCTCCTCGATCTCGCCGCGGAAGCCAAAGTACCACGGCTTCATGTGCACCACGTCCTCGCCGCGCAGCAGGCGCTCGAGGTTGTCGATGATCTCGAGGGGGTCGTAGTTGGGGATGGTGGTGCTGAAGCCGGTGCCGATGCCGGTCGTGCCGTTGACGAGTGCCATCGGGATGACCGGCACGTAGTAGTAGGGCTCCACCGACAGCCCGTCGTCGTCCTTGTAGTCGACAACGTAGTCGTCGGCGGGGTGAAAAATGCTCCGCGCGAGGGACATGAGGCGCGTGAAGATGTAACGCCCCGCGGCGCTGTCCTTGCCGCCCTGCAGCCGCGTACCGAACTGGCCGTCCTGCCGGAGCAGCGGCACGTTGTTGCTGCCCACGTAGTCCTGCGCCATGCCCACGATCGTCTGCACGAGCGAGGTGTCGCCGTGGTGGTACGCCGAGTGCTCCGCCACGTAGCCGCCGAGCTGCACGACCTTGATGGACGTCGTCAGCTTGCGCTTGAAGCTAGCAAAGAGCACTTTGCGGTGCCCGGGCTTGAAGCCGTCGACAACGCTGGGGATCGAGCGCTCGCAGTCGGCGATGGAGAAGAGAATGAGCTCCTTGTCGACAAAGTCCGCGTAGCTGACGCGCGGCACGCTGTAGTCCATCAGCTCATTCACGTTGGTGTTCGCCTTGAAGTTCGTGATCCACTGCTTGCGCTCGTCCACTTTGTCCTTGGCGAAAGCCATGACGATGCGCTGCGGGTCGGCGTCGCTCGTCTGCACAAAGTCGAGGCGGTGGCGGTCGATGTTCTCAAAGTATTCGCGGCCCTCGGCGGCCTTGGAGGTGCCGAGACCCTTGTAGTAGCGGATCTCGTAGTTGGACAGGTTGCCGCCCATGCTGTTCTTCCACTCGAGGTAGTTGGGCATCGAAAAGAAGGACAGCGTGCGGCTGTCGTCGTCGTCGTTGTTGCCGCTGCGGCCGCCGCCGCGGCCCTTGCGGCGTGCCTTCACAATCGGCGTGATGAACTGCTGCAGAAACCCCGGGATGCGCAGCAGATTCGGCCAAAAGAAGTGAATAAAGTTGATGATGAGGCCCTTGATGTGGGACCCGTCGGTATCCTGATCAGACATGATCATCAGGTGCCCGTAGCGCAGGCCCTCAACGCTCTCGTAGCGCTTCTGCACGTCCAGGCCCATGATCTTCATCACCTTCTGGATCTCGTCGCACTGCCCGATCTTCTTGAGCGACGCCTCCCGCACGTTGAGCACCTTGCCGCGCAGCGGGAACACGCCAAAGTAGTCGCGGTCCTTCACCGCGAGGCCGGCCGTGCACAGCGTCTTGGCGGAGTCGCCCTCGGTGAGGATGAGGGTGCAGCGGTGGCTGTTCTTGCCGCCCGCCTCGTTGGCGTCGTCCAGCTTCGGGATCCCGAGGATGGTGCGCCGGTCGGAGGTCTTCATCTTGGCGGTCATCTCCTTGGCGAGCTTGCTGTTGGCCATCTCGACCGCGCGCCGCACGAGGTCGCTCTTGACGATGTAGTCGATCATGGCGTTGGGGATGTCGCAGACGGAGCCGAACTTGGACTTGACCGTCGTCAGCGTCTCCTTGGTCTGCGAGTCAAAGCCGGGGTTCTCGATCAGGCAGTTGATAAACACAAAAAGGTGCGGTTTCACCATGTGCGCCTTGACCTCCGTCTTGGAGGTCTTCATCGCCTGCTCCGCGACGCGGCTGATGATCTGCTCCACAATGTACTTGACATGCGTCCCGCCGCGCGTCGTCGCGATGGAGTTGACGAAGCTGACCTGCTGGAACCCCACGTTGGAGATGCGCACGCAGAGCTCCCACCGGTCGTTGACGCGCATGTAGCTGTTCTTGTGCTTCTCCTCCCCCATGGTGGGGTAGAGGTCGACGTACTGCGGGAACGTCGTCGCGGGAATGAGCTCCTTGTTGAGGTAGCACTTGAGGGACTTGTCGGTGCAGCCGGCGATGTCATACACGCGGCGCTTCATCAGCAGTATCATGTCCTCCGAGAAGCGGTCGGTGTGGAACTTGGCAAAGTCCGGGTAGAAGGTGACCATCGTGTAGTCGGGGCCCTCGCTCGGGACGATCACCGGCTCGTCGTGCGTCAGCATGTTGTCGCGCCACTGCATGTAGAACTTCTTGCGCGAGCGGCTGTGCACCGTCTCCAGCTCGAAGCGGGTCGAGAAGACGTTGGTGAGCTTCGCGCCGTAGCCGTTGCGGCCGCCGGTCACCTTGGCCTCCTCGTCGTCGTAGTTGGAGGAGGTGAGCAGGTGGCCGAAGATCATCTCGGGGACCCACATGTCG
Organism: Kentomonas sorsogonicus; assembly: GCA_030347455.1. Taxonomy (NCBI): domain Eukaryota; phylum Euglenozoa; class Kinetoplastea; order Trypanosomatida; family Trypanosomatidae; genus Kentomonas; species Kentomonas sorsogonicus. The sequence continues at coordinate 656,992 of JAQOSZ010000292.1, read as the reverse complement.
TGCTCGCGGTGGCGCTGCACGGGGATGCCCTCGCCGTTGTTGAACACCCGCACGCTCTTCTCGTCGATCCACACCTTGATCGTCGTCTGCCCGGCCGGGTCGCGCACCTTGTTGTCGGCCGCGTTCACGAGAATTTCGTCGAAGATCTTGTAGAGTCCCGGGATCCACGTGCAGTCGCGCAGCTTCATGATGTTCTCCGCCTCATCAAAGACCCACACCTTGTCGGTCACCGGCTCCGTCGTGCCGATGTACGTGTCGGGCCGCGCGAGAATGTGCTCATGCTGCGTCTTCTTTTGGTAGATCTCCTCCACCGTCTTGCCCATGGTGTGCAAAGGGGGGGATGTATATATTTGTGTGTGTATATATATATATATATATTACTTTAGAAAACGTAAAGAACGAATGTATAGTGTTTGGTTTGGTTCTTTTCAGAACGGAAAAAAAAACAAATTGTATCAGGAAATATAAGAAAAGATGGGAAAAGCGAAGCAGGCGGCAAAAGGAAAAAAAGAATGAATGTAAAAGCCTGCCTCGTAATCTTATTTGCTTGCTTGTTCTCCCTTCTGGAATAAGTAGCTCTATGAAGCGAAAACCTCTTCCCCCCTCCTTGAAGCAATGAAGGAGAAGAAGGAGAGAGAAATAGATAAAAAAGAAGGTGGCAATACTTTTCTGTATAATGCTGTTTCTGATTGGTACTGTGATGCGTTCTAACAGTGTGGAGGGGCTAAAAAAAAAAACTAAACGTGCTTTTCACTTTTCCCACTAATGTGTCAAAGACTCAAATTGTTTTTTCTGTTTAGAAATAAACACGAAAAACCAAAAATGTGAAATAATAATTATTATAGTAATAATAAACTTAAGATGAGGTTGAGGTCGACAACAGGAGAAAAAGACGCACGGTGCTCTTGATGAAGTCACTTGTGTGAAGGCGCAAAAAGGATAAAGAAAAAAAGATAGATAGAAGGAGAGAGAGAGGGAGAGGAGGAGAGGAGGTGGAAAGAAGTGCAACGGAGTCAAAAGAGAAGAAGAAAAAAGACATTTGTTTGGATGCACAAGGCAATATTTATGAGCACAAAATTGCTCCTTGAGTGAAAACAAAATAGAGGGTACAGCATTCATTGGATTTGATAGACTCGGCAAGGATAAGATCTAAAAAAAAAAAATCACTTGCTGCCGCTGTCGCCGCGCCCCCTGCCGCCGCCCGCGCGCCGCACGACGAGCAGTTCCGGGCGCATAGTCGCGTAGTCGAGACGCGCCTCGCGGGCCTCCGCGGCGGCGACGGTGTGGCGCACAAAAGCGGCGGGGATCATAAAGGTGAGGCTGCGGTCGTCGGAGAGGTGGTGGAGGAAGCCGGCGGCGAGCAGCGCCTCGCGCGCGTCGGCCTCCTCCAGCCGCAGCTCCCGCGCCAGCTGCCGCAGCGTCAAACTACTGCTTGTGTTGTTGTTGCTGGTGTTGTTGCTGCTGCTGTTTCCGCCGTCGGCAGTGTCGGTAGTGGCGCTGGCGTCGGCGGCCGATGCGTGCGACGACGCCCCCACTCCCGCCGACTCCCGCGGACGCTTGCCAACGCCCAGGAGGCTACCACCGCCGCCGCCACTGCCGCCCTCCGCCAGGCTCGCCTGCGCGGCGGCCCACCCAAAGAGGCGGCGGCGCCAGAAGCGCTGGTAGGCGGCGGCGCCGAAGTCGCTCAGCGGCCGCTCCGGCGTGCCGATGGGGCCGGAGCCGCGGCGGGCGGCGAGCTCGTAGCTGAAGGCGATCATGAACTGGCCCAGGTTGCGCGGCACGGCGGGGGCGGCCGCGTCGGCGGGCTGGCGCGCGGGGGCGGGGGCGCCGCCGGCAAAGCACGGCAGCGTGACGATGCACGCGAGGTTGTTCTCCGTGACGTGCTTCTCCTTGCTAAAGTACCCCGCGACGTACAGAGCGGAGGGGTCGTCGACGTAGGCGGGGAAGTAGCGGTGGTGGAGGCACACAACGTAGAAGAGGTAGTTCATCGCGTCGTGCCCCGCGAGCTTGTTCTCGAGAAACGACTTGCCGACGAGAAAGAGCTGCCGGCAGAAGGTCGGCTCGCGGCTGCCGTTCACCTCCAGCACGCTGATGCCGCGCTGCTCGTCTCGGTAGATCTCCGTCCCCGGGGGCCGCAGCAGCGGGGAGGGCGAGGGGGGCGAGCCGCCGCCCGCGCGGTGGCCGCCGCGCCACTGCGCCGTCTCCCAGGCCAGCTGCGCCGGCGTGCTGTAGAGGCGGAGCGAGAACGGGCACAGAAACGCGTCCTTGATGCACCCCTGCATGCGCGTCAGAGCCCGCGCGTAGGCGTTACCAGCGGCCGCTGTGCCGCCCGCGCCGCCGCCGCAAAGGGAGGCGCCCCCGTACTCCCCAGCAGCAGGGCCCTTGCCGCCGGCGCCCGCCTCGTCGGCCCCCGCGTGAGGGAGCGGCGCGATGCCCACGACGCGGGGCGGCGGCGGCGGCGGCATCGGGTCGTACTCGGGGTTGAGCAGCCCAAACGGCGCGTAGTACCACGGCGCGAAGGTGAAGCGGTGCAGGTAGACGAGGCGGCGCACGGTGGTGGGGGTGCGGTTGTCGCGTAAAAGGCGCTCCTCCATAAAGTCCCCCACGCGGTGCCCCGCCGACTGCGTGCGCAGCATGCCGTCCGTCACCTGCGTGTACACGGGGCTCAGCACCGCGCGGGTGATGTGGAGGTCCGCGCGGCGCCACAGCACCGCCTCCTCCTCCGCCGACAGGCCGCTGCTAGTACTATTATTACTACCACCATCACCATTCTTGCTGTTATTGTTGCTGCTGCTGTTACTTCCTTCTTGTCCTTCTGTCTCGCCTCCCTGCGGGCAGTCGGTGGAGGAGGAGGGGGAGGGGGGAGGGCTGGGCCTTGGCGTCCTTGCCCTTCTCCTCCTGCTCCTCCTCCTCTTTTCCTCTCCCTTTACCCCGTGGCCTCCGTGGTTCTCTCTCTTTGCCCTGTTGCCGGCGAGGGCGGCGAGGGCGGCGAGAGAAACGCCCGGGGGCAGCGGCGGGGGGTCTATCAGGAAAATGCGGTGCAGCGGGTGCCAGCCGCTCTGCCGATGGTCGGCGTGCTCCACGCGCACGAAGCCGTAGAGAGGGCCCTCGACACCATCCGTGTTGCTCTTATTATTATTACTATTATTGCTGCTGCTACTAGGAATGTTGTGGGGGGGCTGGTCTGCAACGTCCGTCGGAGCGTACACGGCCCCCGGTGGTATCCACAGCGGCCGCACCTCCAGCAGCGTGCCCCGCCGCCGCCGCGCCTTGCTGCTACCGGAGGCACCGCCACTCGCGCTGTGGTGGGTGTTGCCCTCCGCCCCGGCACCGGTCTCCAGCAGCTCGCAGGCCGCCTCCAGCCAGCTGGGGGGAGGGCCGGCACGCTTGCCGCTGCTAGAATGGTTGTAGTTGTTGTTGCCGCTATTGCGGCCGCCGACCATTGGGAAGAGGGGGAAACGTACTCTTTTATTTTATTTTTAATTTGTGTTTAGTTTCTTGGTATGCTCGTGGCTAATTTTAAGGAGAACAAAAGACACCAGCTTGGAAATGTATGTAGGTGCAGTTACGGGCGTGTTTGTACTGTTTGCACATGAGAGAAGAGAGGGGAATATAAATGTGAGAAGATGTAGTGGTGTAGGGGGAGGGTGGGGGGGACGGAATGCAAAGTTGAGAAGAGAGGTGCGAATGGTGGAGTAATTAAAAAAAAAAATAATAATGATAATAGCACATATCAAAGCAGCGACAAAGAAACGCACGAGACACGTACTACGTCTACAATAAGAATGTTTGAAAAGGGGGAAAAAACTACTGTTTCTCAGGAAAGAACCAAGATGGCGCAGCGGACAATCGGATCCAACGACCCATGTCACAGTGTGTTTGGTTCATCGACAACGAAGTTTTGTCCTCGCGGAGAGTGTTATACCTATATCTCAGCGATGATACTCCTCCTCAATCGTGTACATATTGTTATATTATTATTATTATTTTGAATTTCAATGATGTTCACTGTATCACGAACAATCACAAGAAAAAAGAACAAGTCTTTTCTCTTTTTTCTCTCGAATAATAATCAAAAAAAAAAAAACTCACATGTGAGTGGAAAGAAAGAAAAACAATACGGCTTTTGATTTTGGTTGGGAACCAAGAGGGAAATGGAGAGCATCAACTATCTTGAAAAGAAGAGAGGGAAGGAAGAAGAGTACGGAAAAATAGAACAAAAAGAGAAAGACAAAGGCCGTTCACCAAGTGGAGAGAAAGGGAGGGAATAGCAAAGCTCGTGAAAACGAACGGCGAAGGGAACAGTTGTGCAGAGAGAGAGAGAGAGAGAGGTAGGAAGAAACGTCGGGTAAATTACTCCCCTGTACGTCTCTACCAGCTAACTAGATGTTTTATTTTCCCTTCTGCACTCGTCAGCTATTGCTTTTCATGTTTGGTTACGACCTTTGTCATTTTATTCTATTTTTACTTTTTGCTTTACTATCTTTTTTGTTTTTTGTGTGTGTTGAGGATATCGGTACTCTTTCTTTGGTCTGAATGCTTGGAAAAATAAGACCGAAACTACTAAAGTTGAGTTGTCAACTATAGAAAATGTGTGTTCTACTCTTCCTCGCATTCAATTTCTTTTTCTTTTCTTTAGCGAAGAAGAAGCACAACGGTAAAAACAAGAAAGAAGGAAAGAAAAAGACGAGGAAGAAAGATATATGTAAAAAAAAAATACAAAGAGAGAACAATGAGTGAAAATGTGTTTTTTTTCTTTTCAATTGATATTGATGGTGTGTATACTAGCTTTTTTTTTTGCTGTTTGTTGATGGTTTTTGGTGTTGCTGAAACGTTACAGGTGAAAAAGGCACTCAGACAAACACTGGCGCACGTACACAGGGACGTGTGTGTACTCCTGTGTGCGGCCGCTGTGGCTGTCCGGCGCGCTTTACCTGTCTCCTCAGCAACGTGGATGTAGCGACACTGCATGCGTTGCGTGCGTGCGTACGTGGGTGCGAGCATGTACGACTGTAAGCAGATTCACACTCACACACACACGAGTGTGTGTATGCATGCACACACACACACGCAGACAGCGGTCGCGGCAGCGGCGGCAACCTTCACCCTTACTTGATCTTGCTCCAGTTGAGGTACGTGGCGACGCCGCCGGAGACGCAGGTGAGCGCGCCGGTGGTGACGGTGGAGGGGTGCCAGATCTGCTTGAGGTACCCGACGGTGGCCATGGCGACGAGCGAGTCGGAGCCGTCCTTGGCGAGGCCGAGCAGCGCCTTCTTGCTCTCCTTGGCGCTCGTCGCCTCGTCGCTGGCGCGCTTGGCGAGGGCGGCGCGCAGGGCGATGAGGTCGAGCACGGCCGCGAGGAAGAAGCCCCAGAACTGCGCGATCTTGGCGTACTTGGTCACGAGCTTCGGGTCGGCCGCGATGAGCTTGTGCTTGGCGATGAAGGAGACGTTGTCGCCGAGGATGTAGAGCGAGTTGCCGACGGTGCGGAAGAACTCAATGAACACCTTGAGCGGCGTCCCCTGCACGCCCTTGTCCGCGACGGTGCCGAGCTGCTTGCGGTACTTGGGGATGTCCTGGATGAACTTGCCCATGCGCATCACGGAGCGCGCGCTGCCGATCGACTTGTTCAGCTTCCCGCTGCCCTTGGCCAGCACGGGGTTCGTCAGCGTGACGGAGAGAATCTTGAAGAGGCCGGCGAGGAACTTGTAGATCTTGTCGCGCCCGTCGGTCTCGCCGAGCAGCTTGATCAGCTTCTCAAAGTCGGTAGAGCCGGACATGATGACACGGAAGAGAGAGAGAGGCAAAAAGAGGTGGGGGAAAAGTGGTGGGTGGGTGCGTGTATCTCGGTAGAGCTAGCGCAAGAGGGAGGGGAAACTGAGGGGTGATACTAGGACGGTAATAGCTGTTTATTCTTTGAGGGGTAGGGATATATGTATACGTATTCGAAGTGGGAGAGGAAGAAGTTGAGAGGGGGGTGAGGTATTGAGTTCTACTTAGTTGGCTAAATACTGTTTCCTCATTCCTTTTCACACACACAAAAAAAAAAAGGACTAGTAGACGGCAGCAAGATAGCCCGTCCAGGAAAGATTGAGGACATCGAAAAGCAGAACGCTGCAAGATGCCGAGGAATATATGAAAAATAAAGAGCTAGAGTGGTGTCAGGCGCAACAAAATTAGAGAAGTGAACGCCACCATCGATAGAGATGTATATATCTCTTGCATCATATTATTTTCTGTTTTCAACCAAACTATCCTCTTTTTTTTCTTTCGTTAGAGTAGAAAGGAACAATGAATGAGGTGCAACATATAAAAGCACATGGGGAATGAAAAGGGTAAAGAAGCGGAGGAAAAGAAAAATGTGGGAAAAGCAGAGCGTTGATTCTCCACAAGGAGGGGAAAGTGAATGGAGAAGGGGAGGGGAAACAAAAAAAGAAAACAACAAATCATTGAAAGAAGCTTTATATATATCAGTTAATAGAAGTAAAAAAATAAAAGCATGAAATTTGAAAAAAAAAAAAGAAATGCTGGAAAGCACGGGCAGGGGGTGAGGGAGGGAAGCAAGGAAGAATAGTGTATATCACCTGAGAGAGAGAAGGAAGGAAAGAAGGAAGGAGCGAGGCACACAGCTGTACAATAAAATCAAATTGACAGGGAAAACATCAGTAAACAGAACTATGAAGTAAATATCATAATGAATGAAACGCGTGAAAGGGAAAAAAAAGTGGAAAGATGAATGCGTGAATACGGAGTGGGAAGAAACATATATATACAAATGTATGCAGGAGTGGGGGAGAAAGCTAACAATAAGTCTGTTCGAGAGGTTTTCTTTTCGTTTTACTTTTGAGGACAGTGAGAGAGGAAGAAGAAGTGTACAGGAACGAAAAGAGGATATGAATAATAAAGGGAAAAAAAAGATGTGTTCCGCATGCGCGTGTAAGGAGAAATAAAAATAAAACAACAAAAGGTGTATATCCAGAAAGAAAAAAGAGTAATGAAAAGAATGGATGATGTTTTTTGTTTTGTTTTTTCGTTGGGAGTGTGTGTGTGTGTGTACAATTGCTTTGGCTCCTGTTTTTGAAGTTGCTGTTGCTCTGTCTTCCATTTGCTCCGTCATTGTATCCTGACGGAGGCACTGTCGCGCACACATCTATCTAAGGGAAAACAAAGAGAGAGAGAGAGAGAGAGAGAGAGATACTTGGATGGGAACTGTACACCTGATGGTTATTTATGCTTCTTTCGCCCCACTCACCCCACGCATTATGAAACGTTGACAAACGAGGCGGTGACGGCAACCTCTGTAATGGTGGTGGCGCCTGTCGTTGCCGAAGCTCGCTGTGTGTGTGTGCTGCTTGCTGCTTTCTGCTGGTGGTGGTGTAGTGGCGGTGCTACTGCTGTGACATTAGCCACTGCTGGGGGGGGGGGGGGTCACAGTGGGCCCAGCCGACCCTCCCCCACCCTCAATAACTTACACACACGCGCGCCTACTAGGCAACGAGCGAGATGACCTTCTCATTCCACAGCACGCGGCAGGTGAAGAGGCCCGCCAGCCCGGTGCAGAGCCCCACCGCCAGCAGCCGCGCGTTGCCTTTGTCTGCCGGCGAGTAGTACACATTCCCGTTGTAGACGCAGTTGTCGCGGTCCTCGTGGTTGAAGTTGCAGCCGCCGGTGCACAGCAGCACGTTGACGGCCACGTCCAGCAAGTCGCGCACGAGGCTGTTGGTCGCGCGCCGGATGGCGGCGTGGGCGGCCGGGGGGTCGTAGCGCAGCCGCCGCCGCCCGTCACGCCACTCGCAGTGCGCCAGCACCGCCGACATGACCGCGCTCGCGACCTGGATGACCCGCAGCGCCCACCACAGCCGCGCCAGCCGCACGCCGCCGCGGAGGTGGAACAGCGTCTGCTCCCCGCCGCCGCCGAGGGAAGAAGAGGAGGAAGAGGAGGAGGCAGCCTTGGCGAGGTAGGGCGTCGTGTAGTAGTGCACCAGCAGCGCCGCGTCGCCGAGGCGGAAGAGCAGCCGCAGCACCGCGCGGAGCAGCTCCACGCACTTCTTGCCCTCCGTGTACGTCCACCCCTGCGCCGCGTACAGCTTGCTGATTGAGACGATCTTGTGTACCGGCTCCACCATCGTCCCGACACGCAGCACCGCGCGCGCGTGCATCAGCGCGTTGGCCATCTGGTGGTACACGCAGCTCCGCTCCATCCCGGGGGCGGCGACGCACACGGCCGTCAGCGCCTGCAGGAATCCCGTCGCCGATTTGTAGAGCGCGTCGCGGCCGCTCGTGAAGTCCAGCAGACGCACCACCTTCGCCTCGAGAGAGCTCATTTGTGTATAGGGGAGGGTTTTTTTCTTTTTAGAAGTCGTGAGGTGGTTTCGTGTTTGTTTTTTTTTTTTTTTTGCTGTTGTTTTTGATGAGTATTTTGTTTTTGTTGTTTGTTTTGTTCGATATTGGTGTCCTTCGCTCTGCACAAATGTCAGCTGACGGAGGTGAGAGTTCAATGAGTAAAGAGAAGCAAAAATATGAAGAAGTGCTACAAATGGGATTCAGAGCGACTTAGAAGAAAAAAAAAGAGCGTTTGTGTATTTGTAAGGATGTATGTGTGGTGGTGGCTTTTGAATGACTATGTTGTTGCTACGTGTTTTGTTTTGTGAGTTTTGATATACTACGTCCGACTGTATGTTTACGTTAGTGGATGAAGCGCGAGAGGGAGAAAAAAATGGTTGCGAAAGAAAGAAAAGTGATCCAATGAAATGAAGACTTCGGTTGTGGGTGTTGAATAAATATATTTGAAAGGAAATAAAGGTGGCAAGTGGCGTATCTAGGAGTAATGGGAAGTGTACGGAGAGAGAGAAGGAGGGTGAACAGGAAAAAAAAAAGAAAAATGACGCATCATTTGTAATAAACACAACGGGAATCAATCCATAGAAAAAAAAATATGTATTGCTGTCAGTACCTGGAAATGAACAAACGCGGTATCCACGCTCCCTGCGCGAACACTATTGGTGAGAGTTGGTATTTCCATGCACTACTTTCAGAGATGAAATCCTCTACTTTCGTTTCGCTTCTTACAAAGCGGGAAATACAGAGAAACAATAAGGTTTTATAAAGCAGCAAGAGGGGAAAACCAAAAAGGAAAAAAAAAGAAAAAAGTGCGAGGTAGAAGCGCCAGGGGGAGAGGAGGGAGACGGAGAGATGGCAAAAGAGCACAAGACATGTGTAAGCTCATTCCGCTTTTTTTCCTCGACAAGAGCTTTGCCCCTCATAAGTTGGCTGCGGAGGCGGCGAGAGACTCCAACTCCGCGCGCACGTTCGCCACGGCACGCTCCTCCAGCGTGCGCTGAAAGTAGGGCGTCTTGTACCACACCACCAGCGCGCGCGCCGCCGACTCTTGCGACGCAACAGCGGCCTCCTCCTCCTTTTGCTCCCCGAGTGCCTGTCGAGAAGGTGGCGTGTCGCCGACACCCACCGACTGATAGTGGTTTCGCAAGAAAGACTGCAGAAACGCGGAGCGGCCGGCGGCGAAGGCGGCGGGGGAGTAGAGCCCCCCGTAGGTGTACTCGTGCCGCACGCCGGCCGCGTAGTAGCGCATGTAGCGCTCGCGCGGAAGCCCCAGCACCGCGAGGTCGAGGTCCAGAAAGAGACACATCTCGTATCGCGCGCGCGCCGCAGCTGGTGACGAGGCGGAGGGGATACTGCTCTTCCGCGTCGTGCTGGCTTTTCGGCGTGCCGCCTTCGCCAGGCGCGGCAGGGGGTGTCTTGTTACCGCCGCCGCCACTGCTGCCTGTCAGCGTCTCTCGCCGCGGGCCCTCCGCCGCCGCGAGCGGAGGGGGGAGCGAGTAGGGGGGGACGGCGAGGTGCCGCTTGGTGGCGAGAATGTACGCCCGCGTGGCCGCCGTCACCGCCTCGACCACCGCGGGCGGCTGCTCCCACAACACCCCCGCGGTGGTGTCGGCGTTGGTGTGCGTGCAAGTGCCGGCAGCGACGGCCGCCGCCTCGCAGTGGCAGTAGTAGTAGCGTCGGCACTCCGCGAGGCACTCGTCGGCGAGGTCCGCGCTCAGCTCCTCGTTGTCGGCGCGCGCGGGGTCGTAGACGGCGTCGTGGAACAGCACCGACAGAGAGAGCACCACCTCCTCCCAGGTGCCGCGACACGGGGCGGCGGCGGCGGCGGCGGCAGTGGATAGGCGCGGACCGCCGTCGCTGCTGCTGCTGCTGCTGCTGCTTCGTGTCATCGTTTGCGTCCTCGCGAGCGACGGGAGCCTCCGTCGCCGCCTCGCAAGGGTGGCCGTGGCGGCGCACGTGGGCGTCGTGGCGCCGCAGAAAGTCGAACATGCACTCGAGATGCTCCAGCGTGTGGTACGCGCGCTGCGCCTCGCGGCCGTACCGGCTGGCGACGTACCGGTCATACATGGCGGCAGCGACAGCGCTCGCATCCGCGTCCGCGTCCGCGTCCGGGGCAGGCGCAGGCGTAGGCGCTGGTGTGGAGGCTGTCAGCTCTCCTTTTTCTGATGCCCCGCCCGCCGCCTGCGTGCTACCACGACCATCGTCACTGACGGGTGCAGGTGCGGCGCTGTTGGCGGCCGCACTGCCGAGGAGGCGGCGCGCGCACAAGGCCCAGTGCTGCCGCACAAGGGGGAAGACGCCATAACGAAATGATACTACTTGGTTGTTGTAGCTGCTGCTGATGATGGGTGTGTAGGAGGGAGGGAGAGGAAGAGAGGAAAGGGAAGAGGACTGTAACGCCGGATTGGGGGTAATAGATGACAGAAAGGCGCATAAAACAGCAGGGGAAAAACGCAAACACAAAGTATGAAACAAGCTTTTTCTTCTTCGTCTTTTTTGATAAGAAATGTACGGTACAAAATGAAGAGTAAGCAGAAGAAACTGAGAACAAACGCACACTCAGAGAGAGAGAGAGAGAGAGAGAGAGAGAGAAAGAAAGCGAGAGAGAGAAGAAGAAAAGAAAGATGAGAGGGGAGAAGATGTGTCGGAAGGCAGCAACAACAACAAGGAGCGCACATACACACGCGCACCACTAGTAAAAGTGACTCCACACGAGGCTCTCGAGGTTCGGCGGGGGCACATAGTTTTTGGAGAAGTACTCGGAGCAGGTGACGCCGATGGGCTGCAGCAGACGCTCCATGTGCGCCTGGATGACCGCCGGCTCCCCCAGCAGCGCAAAGTCGAGCCCCACGTAGCAGCTGAACTCCGCCGCCTCCACCAGCGCCCAGCGGCCGCCTCCGCCCGTGCCGCCGGCGCCGCCCGCCCCGCCGCCGACCCCCATCCCGCCAGCGAGGCGCGCGCCGGCCGCCCCGCCGCCGACCCCCGCGTCACCGTCATAGTCCTCGTCGCCGCCGCTGCCGTCGCCGTCGCCGCCGCCGCCGTCGCCGCTGTTGTCGCGCAGCCGCATCCAGTGCCGCCGCAGGTAGGCGACCTTGCGGATCGTGTCGCCCGTCTCGAGCAGCTTGATGGCGAGCAGCATGCACGCGGCGAGCACCACGCGCCGGTTGCGCCGCCCCACCATCCCGCTCGCGACGAGGCGCTCGAGGTACCAGTAGGCGTGCGCCGCCGTCGACAGCTCCAGCGGGCTGCGCGCGGCGACGACGTAGTGCAGCAGCTCGCGCCGCGCCTGCCGCAGCTGCGTCAGCTTCAGGCCCCGCACCTCCAGCGCGGGGTGCTGCACGTAGAAGTCGTTGTTGACGTCCTTCTTGAGCACGCGCGGGTCGACGTAGCCGATGACGGAGGTGCGGTAGCCGGGCAGCGAGATCACCTTGCGCCGCCGCTCCCCGCCGGTGATGACGCCGCGGTCCAGGAAGTACGGGTTGCTGTACGCCTCGTTGTCGTTGTGGTGCTGATAGAGGACGCGCCGGTAACTGCGCATCGCGTGTGCGTCGCTGCTACTGCTACTGCTGCTGCTGGAAGAGGAGGAGGACGAGGAGGACGAACTGCTGCTGCTGCTACTGCTACTACTGCTGATATTTCGGTAGCCACCAGCGCCGTTCCGCTCATCGCCTGTGCCGTTGATATGGTGGTGATGGCTGTTTCCCCCACCCGCGCCCACAGTGGCAACAGCGTCGGTAGTGCTGTCGCCATGGGTGACACTGCCGGCATTGCGGTGGTGGTGGTGGCTCTTGGCGTGGGAGCTGTCGTGGCCGCGGGAGGCAGACATGGCGGACGCCGATGAAGAAGAGGAAGAGGAAGAAGAGCTGCTACTGCTGCTGCTGCTGGAGGAAGAGGACGACGAGGACGACGAAGAGCTACTACTACTGCTGCTGCTGCTAAAGAAGGCGTAGCGGCCGTCGACGCAGTGTCCCTTGAGGTAGGCGCTGTTTACCACAAAGTCCTGGTACTCCTCCGCCGCGTCCAGCGTCAGCGCCACCGGCTCCCCCGACGCCGCGACCCCGGCCGCCACGACCGTCGCCGGGCCGGCCGGCACGCCGCCGTCCCCCTCCTCCCCAGGCGGGTGTGCTGAGTGCGCAAGAGCGGACGGCACAAGCGCCGTCCCGGCCGCGCTGCTGCCGCTGTGGCCGGACAGCAGAGACTCGAGGGACGGCGCGGCAACGGCGACGGGGCTAGCGAGCGCCTGCACCGCCGGCGTTATCTTGCGGTTTCCGTGGGCGTATTGGATGACGCGCACCCGCGAGGCACTGCCGCTGTTGCTGTTGCTGGCAAGGCCGCTGACAGGTGCGGCGCCGACAGGGGCTGCCCCGCCGCCGACGCCGTCTCCCGTCGCCGCCGCTGTCGCGGGGGTCATGAGGAAGGAGGAGGTGAGACTGGGGTTCGGCATGTCGGTCGTCGCCGGCGGGGCGAGGGAGCGACGCAGCTCGCGCCACCACTTGGGGGCCCGGAACATCCCGCGGCCGCCACCGCCGCCCGACGCCCCTCCCCCGCCGCCGCCTCCATTGTAAAAGCCGAAGTCGCCCCCTCTCTCACCGGCGGCGGCGGCGGTGTCGGCGTGCCGGCCAAAGAGCCTGCGTGTGTCGTAGTCGTTGGAGGAGAGGGAGGACGTGGAGGAGGAGGAGGAGGAAGAGGAAGAGGAGGAGCTGCTGCTACTGCTGTGCGCGTGACGCCCGTGCCGGCCGCTGCGGGACGAGGAGGATGAAGAAGAGGAGGAAGAGGAGGAAGAAGAAGAGCTGATGCTGTCGCCGCGGAAGGCGTGGAGCACCTGGCCCTGCCGCCACACCCGCGTCCCCTGCGGCTTGTAGTCGGACAGCACCGTCGTGATCGCCATCGGCGCGCGCTCGCCCCACGCGGCCGCGGCGGCGGCGGGGCTCATCGCCTGCGTGCCCGCCCGGTGCTGGCGGCGGCGCGCGTGCGGTGTCGGCGGATGACGGTGACGGCGGCGATGGCTCTGCGGCCCGTCGCGGACTGGGGAGCGCGCGTGTGGCGCGCCGCACTGCCGGCACTGACGTGAGCGACCTTGGCCGTCATTTTTGCCTTCATCCAGCGCCCTCTCCTTGTCGTTCGCTTGATTACCACCAGCGCTGTCGCCGACGCTTGCCCTCCTCCTCCTCCCCCTGTGGCCGTGCAGCGTGCGCGTGGGCTGGCGGCCGGGCGACCCAGAGCTCGCGAACGAGGAGCCGTAGCTCGCGTCCAGCGGCGGCGTCGCCGGCGACCGCGAGGCGGAGGAGAACTGCCGCGGTGTGCCGGAGCGCGAGAGGGGGGTCGACGCCGCCGAGGAGAGAGAGGCGCCGCAGCAGCTGCAGCAGGAGGAGGAGGGTCGCCGACGGCGGCGGTGACGGCGGGCGCGATGAGAACGCCGCGAATCGCCAGTGTGGCCGCTGCTGGTGCTATCAGAGATCGCGCCGGTACTAGTGGTGGTGCTACTACTAGCAGTAGAGAGGGAGGGGGCGGCCGTGCCGCCGCCGTCGCTGCCGTCGACCGGCACCCGACCCCCGGCGATGCACGGCACCAGTCGCATGCGCACGCGCTGGTCGCCGCCCTTGACCAGCGTGCACACCGCCCACTGCGCCCGCTCCGCCGCCGCCGCCGCCGCTCCGCCACCGCCTGCGGTAGTGCTGTTACTGTTGCTGTTACTACCAGCAGCGCCACCAAAGTGGGCGCCACTGCCGCCGGCGGCGCCCGGGTCGGCCGCGGCCGCCGCGAGGTGGCTCTGCACGTAGTGGAGCAGCTGCGGGGAGTAGGGGAGGGGGATGCTCTCGAGGCCCGGCCGCATGCTCGGGGAGGCAGCGGCAGCGGCAGGAGCAGGAGCAGGAGCAGGAGCAGAAACAGGAGATGCAGCACCAGAGCTCGAAGGGGGGGTAGGGTCCGCGTGCCTGCTCACGGCAACAGTAGCAGCAGCGGCAGCGGCAACACCACCGGCGGGTGCAGCAGTGTTCGTAGAGGCCGTAGTGCGGCTGACGGAAACAGCAAGGGAGGAGCAAGACGGCGACGCGGGGCGCGGAGCGTGCGAGCCCACAGCGGCGGCACCCCTCCCGCCCTCCTCCGGCCCACCCTCCGTGTCGGTGCCGGTGATGTCGAACGCGGCAACGGACGGCGCGGCGGTGACGGCGTCCGCGGGCAGCGGCGGCAGCGCCTCCTCGTCTGGCAACAGCGGCGACGGCAGCCGCCGCCCAGCGCCGCCAACAGCTTCGGATGCGGGTGTCTGACTGCGCTCCGGGCGGAGGCGGCTGGCGTAGCGCGAGGTGCGCGCGCTGCCGCCCGGTTCCTCATCGTCGGCGCTGGAGCCACTGCCGCTCATCACCTCCAGCACCGCCGCGGGGCCGCCGCCAGTGCTAGCAGCGACAGGGATCGCGGCAGCGGCGGAGGCACCGGTGCCACCACCACCACCTCCTCCTCCCGCAGCGGCGGTGGTGGCGGCGGCGCGTCGCTTGTCATCGCGTCGCGGAGAGCCAAACAAAGCGGCGGCGGCAGCAGCAGCGGCAGCGTGGCTGCGAGGGGAACCGCTACCACCAGCACTGTTGCTGTTGTCGCCGCCGCCGCCGCGGTGGTGGTGGTGCGTGTGGGTGGAGGAGGCGGCGAAGGAGGCCTGGTGGGTGTTGAGGGCGGCGAGGAAGGTCGCCTGCCGCCGGCCCCGCAGGGCGGCATCGGAGGGAAGCGCGGCGCTGCGTGCCTTTTGCTTGTGCTCGTGGTGGGGCTTGGGCGGCGCGGCGGTGGCGGCCGACGCACTAGTCGCGGTTGCTAGAGCAGAGGACGTGGTCGCGTCGGCGGCCGCACTAACAGCGGAGGCGGACGCGGGGGCAGCAACACAGGAAGCAGCAGCAGCGGTGACGGCAGCAGCAGCAGTGTGCTCATCCGTGTTCCCGCTGGCATTGTTGTTGCTGCTGGTGTTGTTGCTGTCGGTGAAAAAGGTGGGGAGTGGTGGCGGCAGGTCGCCCTCGGCCTCCTCCCGGCCACCAGCCGGAGCTTCCATGCGAAACTGAAGAAAAGGGACTGAAGGGGGAAATACACCACGTGTGTGTGAGGAGAGGGGGGGGGGCACCTCCTCTCTCGTACTCTCTCTTCTTTGACTTATGCTCCTTTCCTGATTCTTTTTTTCCGTTTGTGTGTCTTTCTTTCGGTTTCGGTCAATCAAAGTAAGTGCTATTGTTATTTGAGGGACACTGTACACTACTTCACAGAGGTCCTAGAATATGGATGGGTGGATGGGTGAGGGTCAAGGACAAAGAGAAAAAAGTAGCGGGGGAGAGACACCTCTTCTAAACTCGCGTGCGGCTTGATCATCACAGCAACCAAACCCACACCAGAGGCACACATTAAATTGCAGCTAGACAAGAGAAGAACAGAGAGACAGCGCAGATCGACGTTACTCAATGAGTTTCTGCAAAACTTTCTTTCGGTCGCGTTTCTGTAAAAAAAAAGAGCGCTTTTAGCGGTATTATTCGTTTGTGTGTGGATGTGCATGCGGAGTGTGGGGATGTGGCTTCTTAGCTTGGCAGCAGCATCGTTTCCCTCTTGCTTTTTTTTCGCTCTCTTCCTCTCCTTCGTAGTTGTTATTTTCACCCCGTCTGTATTAGTGCGCAAATGCTTTTTTTTTTTTAAGGTGGAATTTGAAGACAAAAGAAATACAAGCAATAATAAATAAAAGAAGACTGGGAAAGAAGAAATGCAGTTATAGGTAACAGCGCCAAAAGATCACAACGAAAAGAAGCAGAGCGGGGGAAGGAAGAGTGAGATGAGAAAAGGACCGTAGAAAAAAAAATCTAGTGTGAAATGGTTGAAGTGTTACAAAAAAGGAAGAGAGAAAAAAAAAGGAAACAAAAGAAACAGAAGAAACAGAAGAAAGAGCGAGCAAAAAAGAAATAATGGTTCCGCACTGACACCTTTGAGAATAAACGTAAGGAGAGAAAAAAATGTGACTTGACAATTTGCCTCCAAGAGCACATGGTCACTCTTGCTGAAATTCAGAGACACATAGAAAGAAATGGGGGAAAGGGCACGCATACCTGTAAAGATTGGCTTTAAGGTGAGCGTTGAGGACGAATGCTCTTTCTCTCTCAGTTAAATAGTGCTCTTTTTTTTTTTTTTTGCATTAATTGTGTGTCTTTAATAGTTTGTTTTGTTTTTTTTGCTGCGGTAGTCATTATTCGCTCGTTTTTTGCGTATTTCAGTGTTTTTTATTCGTTTGTTAGAATGATTGATAGATTGTTGTTGCTGCTGTTGTTTCCTGACAAGCCATTCATTTGGTTTCCTTTAATGTTGTTTTCCCGCTCATTTCTGCTCAGGCGTAATCAGTGAAGGATTGTTGCGTTTGCAGACACGCATATTTCTTTCCTCCTCTCCACACATCTGGAGAAACCGTGATGGAGAAACAGTGAGGGGAAGAGAGAGAAAGAAAAAGAGAGCCCGGGCAAAGAGATGAAGAGAAAAAAGGAAAGCCGAATGGTAAAGGAAACTTTAGAAATGAAGAGAAAGTGTGTGAGGGGGGAGAGGAGAAAGAAGAAAGAAGCATAACACTACGAAAAAAAAAATGAGAAAAATAAAAGAAAGGAAAAGTTCCCGCAAATGAAGATTTTAATACGTTCGATCAGATTTCTCATAGATGTTCAACTATTAAAAGTAGTAGTAAAGTTAGAAACAATACCGCGAAGAATTGATCGCTCCGGGTAGGAGTGCCGTTGTTGTTGTTGTCTTTTCTGTTTTTCCTCCTCTATTCTTCTTTCTTCTTCTTTTTTTTTTTGGGGGGGGGATTTGTGGTTTAAATACATAGTTTATTCCCCTCATTGATCTTCCTCTTCTTTTTTTCTGCACACGTGAGAAGGAAGGAAAATTCCATGCGTTCCTGATCGCTTCCATCACTGTTTGTTTATCCCAGAACTATATTTTTCTTCTTCTTTTACACTTCCCTCCACACAGGAAGAAAACAAGGAAAAATAAAAAGACGAATATGGTTGATGGCTAAAAGCCGGGAGACCCAATTCTGCAAAAAAAAAAAAAAACGAGAAATGGGATTCAAAAAAAAAAAAAAAAAAAAAAAAAGAGAGAGAGAGAGAGAGAGAGAGAGAGAGAGAGAGAAAGAGGGGCAGAGGAAGAAAAAGAGGGGAGAGAAAGGTAGAAGAAGTGGAAAGAGATACGAAGGATCTGGCAGGAATATATCACAAAATGGAGCTTTAAAAGGAAGAAGAAAAAAAGAGGAGGTGAAGACGTAATACTACTCAACAGCAAAAGAGGCAAAGCGGTGATGGGAACAGAGACAAAAGAAAAAAAAAGTGAAAAGGGTACAGGCGTCAGTGCAAAACTCGGGAACGGAGGTGGGTGGGGAGGGGGGAGGGGGGAGAGGGATAACGGAAGGAGAAAAATCAATGGCACGATAAGAAAAAAAAACTCAAGGGTGAAGGGTGACGGGTGAGGAAATTGAAAACTAAAAAGAAAAAGAAAAAGAAAAAATGAGGGAGGGAGGGAGGGGGAGAAAGAGAGGGCGCGAATTAAAAACAAAAAAGAAAGAGCACGTGTGGAAAAAGCAGATGCGTAAATAAACGGAGAGGGGAGGAAAATGAAGTAAAGGTAACGAATGCGTCATGTCACAGAAAAGGAAAGGGAGGGAGAGAGAAGAAAAAAAGGAAAAGACTGAGAAAGAAGAGCAGTCACGGCGTGCGTCGGAAAGTCCCCTTTGTTCTTTGTGTATCGGCGCAAAGGGGTCCTTCTTGCGTGACATACGAATAATAACTAGAAAGGGGGGGAAGAGAAGAAGCATTCAGGTAATTCAAAAACAAAAGAGTGACAGCACGAACAACTAGTGAGAAGGCACGTATGATCAAATATGAAAAAGAAAGAACTTATGAAGTACTGTGAAATCTCAAAAGAAGAAAAGGAGAAAAATGACAACAGGAGCACAAAGAGATAGTGATGCAGCAGTGGCAGCAAAAGTGTATGACTCAGCAAGCCAACAACAGCAGAAAAGAGAAAAAGAAGAAGAAGGGAGGAAAGGAAAAAGAGAAGAAAACAAGAAGAGAAAAGAGGAACGACGACAAGAGAAAACGAGAGGAGGAGACAGAAAAAGGTTGTCTCTGGCGAAGAGAAAAAAGAAAGTGTCCCTTCTTGCGTAGAGACTCGAGAGATAAAGAGAGAGGGAGAGAGAGAGAGGAAGAGAGGGCTGTGATGACCGTATATCGCCCAGTGCGGCGCGCACGCGCTTAGTGTCTCCTGTATCCATGTCGTGGTAACGGACGGCGTCGATGGTGTTTCATTTGAGTATTAATGCTTGTTTGTTTGTTTTTTTGTTTTTTTTAATTTCTTAGTTTATATGATCGATGTGTGCAAAAATGAAAAATGAAGAAAAAAGAGACGTGTATGAAGGTCTCACCGTGAATATGGAAAAACAGCGAATAATGAATTGAATAAGGAAAAAATGAAAAGAAAGAAGAAGGATTTGAACGAGTACGCGAAACTGGAACGTATGTGAAGTGAGTGTGTGAGAGAGGCTCTGTATGTTACTGCCTACGTGCGTGAGTTCACTCTATTCTTTTCCTCTCCTCTCTCTCTTCTTATTGCAAACATGTTTATGTATGTATGTATGGGGGCTCAGTATTAAGCACTAAACATATATAGAGAGAGAAATAAATGAGAAGATAGTGGTACAAGCATGTGAAGATGTTAAAAGGAAAAAAAACGACGAGTGTGTACGAGCGAATATAGAGAAAAAGGAAAGCAAAAGTACAAAAAGTAAAACAAAAAAAGGCATCCTCTTGGAGTAACCCTTATGTTACTGCTTTTTTTCGTCATGAGTTCTTTTTTTTCTCCCTTTCCCTTTCACATGTAAATGCGTGTGCATGTTTCACACCAACGAAGAAGTTTGTACTGGAAGCGGGGACGACAGAAAAAAGAAACGAAAAGGCGAAAGCGCGATACCATACATTGAGAGGATGCCATACGATTCGAAGGGTCGAGGAAAAAAAACACGGAGGCAAGGAAAAGAAAAAGAAAACAGAAACAATTATGTATGTGTGTGTGTGTGTATGGGGGGGGGGGGGGGAGAGGGCACTTACGGTCCCTTTGACACCTCGCGCGCCGCAAGCGCCGTCACTCATGTCGGCCGCGGCGGCGTGTGTACCGGTCGTAGAAGGCATAGTACACAGGACGCCCCTCCGCCGCCGCCGGCGCCGGGACAGCGGTGCAGCGCATGTAGTGGTGGTGGTGGTGCTGGGACTGGGCGTTGGTGTGGCTGCCGCGGGCGCGCCGGGAGGCGGAGCCGCCACTGACGCTGCCGCTGGCGCTGCGGCGGCGCGGTAACGGTAGCGCGATTGCCGTGCGTCGCCGCGCCGCGCCGCGCTAGCGCCATCACTGTCATCGCCGACGGCGGCAGCGGTGGTGGCGGGCGCGTCGCTGTCGCTGCCGCCTGCGGTGAGCCGCCCACTGCTGCTACTACTGCTGCCGCTGCTGCCGCAGCTCCGGCGGCTGTCGGTGGCCCCAGCCGTGTTCGCGTTCGTGCTGCTGGTGGCGGCCGCCGCACTGTCGTTGCGGTGGTGGCGGTAGCCGCCGGCGTCGAAGCCGAGGGGGGAGGCGCCGCACGAGTGCACGCGGCGGCGGCGGCCACTGTTGGGGCTGCTGCCGGCGACGGCGGCGGAGGAGCCGCCCGCGGGGGCGACGGGCGTGATGGGCGCGCTGCCCGGTGTGGCGGCCGCCGCGACGATCACGGTGGTGGGGACGGGACGCAGCGACGGTGGCGGCTGCGGGAAGGGCGGGCGGCGCCCACCGCCGGACGCCGACGCGGCGCCGCTGCTGTGGTCGTGGTTGCCGCTGCCGCCAGCGTCGGGCGGGCAGGGGCGCAGCGGCAGCCAGAGCTGCGGCGCGGGCACGCAGGCGGCGAGCCCGGCAGCCGCCGCCGAGAGCGGCTGTTGCTGCTGCTGCTGCGGCGGCTGCTGGGGCTGCGAGTGCTGGGAGTGCCGCCGGCAGCCGTCGGGCCGGCCGCTGCCGCTGTTTCCGCCGCTGCCGCCGCCGCTGCCGCTGCCGCTGGCGTTGCCGCCTGCGAAGGGCGTCACCGCGATGAACCAGTAGCCGACGCTGTTGTCGCCGGGCTCGCGCGCGACGGTGACGCTGCCGGCCGCGTCGCCGGTGGCGCTGAGGTGCGGCAGGCTCGCGGCGGCGGAGGCGGCGGCCAGCGTGCCCGCGCTCGACGACACAGCTGCCGCGGCGACGCTGTTGGTGGCGGCGGAGAGGGAGGCGCCGGCGACAGCGTGGCACAGCGCGGCGTCGCTCAGCAGACTCGCCTCGCAGTCGGGGGAGCCGGCCGGCGGCGGCAGCAGCTGCAGCGCCAGCGGGCTGAAGCGCTCGTTGCCGCGCGAGCCGGAGGTGGAGGTGGTAGTAGGGGCGGTAGCAGCAGGGGCAGCGGCCGCGGCGCTTGCAGCGGCAGCAGCCGGGGCGGGAGGGGCGGAAGGCGGCGAAGGACCCACAAAGCGGGTGGCGCGGAAGGCAGCAAACACAGCAACAGGGTCAGGCTCGTCGCCTGCGCTCGCCGCTGCTGCTGTTGATTTCGCTTTTGCTGTGTGGCGCAGCGCCGGAACTGACGTTGTGTTAGGCGCTGCCGCCCGCGTCGTGGCGGCTGCGGTGGCGGACTTGGCTGCTGTGTCCGCGGGCGAGGGCGGCAGCAGGGGCGGGGCGGAGGCGGCGGGGGGGCCGCTGGCCGCCCGCTGGGGCGTGTGGCGTTGCAGCAGCGCGACGCTGCTCATCAGGTGGGAGGTGGCGCTGGAGACGCGGGGGAAGGTGCGCGGGAGGGACGGCGCGGCGGACGCCGTCGGGGACAGCACTGTGGGAACGGCGTACTGCATGGCTCAAGCGATGCGGCGCTGGGGAGGAGAAGAGAGGAGAAGAGA
The DNA here is from genome assembly GCA_030347455.1 of Kentomonas sorsogonicus. Lineage (NCBI taxonomy): Eukaryota > Euglenozoa > Kinetoplastea > Trypanosomatida > Trypanosomatidae > Kentomonas > Kentomonas sorsogonicus. The sequence continues at coordinate 635,726 of JAQOSZ010000292.1, read as the reverse complement.
AAAGAAAAAAAAGAAAGAGTAAACAACTCGAAACAAAAATGAGTAATGAGTAAAGACTAATTAATAATGAGTAAAGAGTAAAGAACAGTTCAGTCACGATTAACGGTAGAGTGTTTAAATAAGTGATACAATATAGTGAGATATATATAGATGTAGTGCGAAGAAAAAGTGTATGTAAATTTCTCTTCTTGATACGGCTAATTTGCCGGGGGCTGCTTCGTTTTTGTTTCTGTCTTTTTGTATTGCTGTTTATTTAATTGTTTTCTTCTTCTTCTTAAGCTTCCACGATCACGATTTGATCGTTTCTTGGGTGGAGGTAATCGAATTGTGCAAAGAGAGAAAGCAAAAAAACGCGCACAAGTTGACAGTGTAAATAGGATGAGAGAGAGGAAAGAGAGAGAGAGAGAGGCGCAGCAAGACGGGGAAAGTTGAAATCAACGAAAAAGAAGAGGAAGAAGAAAGAAAATGTTACAGAGAATTTCTATTGAATGGAAAAAAAAAGAAAATTCAAGAATAGAGAAGAAGGGTTTACCAGTAAGTGAAGCGTGAAAGTGAAGAATGAAGTGTCAAAAGTGAACGGCGAACAGTGAAGAATATGTGAATTTGTTCCTCCGATAAAACGGAGAGGCACTCTCGATGGATTGCGACACAAAAAGTAAAAAAAAAAAAGATAGAGAGAAAAAAAAAGAAGTTAAAGAATTCAAGAAAAGTGTATTAAGAATACAAGATGGGTGTAAGTGAAGGAAGAACTATTGATACGTGTATCGGCTGAGGAGGAAAAAAAAAGACAAGAGGAAAAGACAAAAGGGGAGAAGGGGAATATGTTGATTGAAAAAAAAAAACTTTCTTTTCTTTTCTTTTCCTGACGCTCCAGCAACTGCTGAATGCTTGCTCAACACTATTTTTTTCTTCTTTCTCTTCTTAGTTGAATACGGCCTCTACTAATGACGGAGTTTCTGGCGCTATTCTGGAGGAGGAGACCGGTATCTCGCTCGAAGAGGATCGTGCGCGATGAGAGCAGATGGGAAAGAGATGGGATGGACTTGGCCAGACCTCTGCCGCTATATATATATAGTGTTGCTATTACTTTTAGCGCTAGCCAAATCCTTCTTCGCACGAGTGAGCGAAAGGAAAAAGATAAATGAGAAAATAAATAGATGGATAGATAAATAACTGTGAATTTATCTTGTGAAGCGGTTAAAACTGTTTGATAGGCGCGCTTGTGAGAGATACAAGGATTAAAAGGAAAAAGAAGAAGAAGAAGAAGAAAACGACAAAACAAAACAAAAATAAAAGTAGACTGAAACAATGGGAGGCGTTGCTTTTTAATCTTTTCGATGCCGCGCAAGTAGAAGAGCAAGTAAAAGAGTGAGAAGGAAGAAAAAGAGAATACGACTGACTTTTACAGCGATTAGATATCTCTTTTTCTCTCTTTTTAAGCAAAACTGATAAGAATAAACGTAGTACTGAATTCGGAAGTCAAATCAATGAACAAGAGCAAAAGTAAAGCAAAATGAAGAAGAAAAATCAAGGTGGAAGCAGAAACAAGATGGCTTAACGTCAACCGCCGATATCTTTGAAATGTGTGTGTGTGTGTGTGTGTGTGTGCTTTAAAAATATGAGATATAGAAAAGCAGCGCGGCTGTGCGAGGTAGCACAAATAGGGAAGAGGAAACAAAAAAAAAAAAGAAAAAAGAAATGGATATATATATAGCTGAAAAAAAAGTTGAAGTAAGAAGAAAAAAAAAAGAGAAAACGGTTAAATAACAAAAGAAAAGGAAGGAAAGGAGGAAAGGGGATGAGGAAGATGGGAAAAAATAAACGTGAAAAAAAATTCGTGTTCTAATACCGAAGCAAAAGTTTTTCTACGTGAATACTTTATTATCCTATTGATATTGTATAACAGTTTGTTCAATTGCGATGATAATAGTTGGGTAAGAAACGGGAAAGAAACGGGAAAGAAAGGAAAGGATTTGGGAAATAGAGGAGGAAGAGGAGGGTGGACGGGAAAGTAGAGAAAAAGAAGGAAAAACGCGCATATCATACAACCTACGCTACCCGAGACGCTGTAAATGGCTGCAAGCAAGGACTCTGCGTAGAGAGCATGGGGAGAAGAGAGTAGAAACGAAACACGCAACGGCCACTGCTGTTTTGCAGTTCTTGCGCTGCTGCTGCCGCACCATATATATGACGGGAGCGCAACATGCAATAGATGGTCTGGCATTGAATGTAACAGAGACACATCACCGTTTGTTCACTGTCGGTGTCAGTAAATGGCAAGTCTTTTTTGAGTACTACTATAGCTCACTTGTCCCTATTATTTCTTTTTCTGCTGTTGCTGTCTGATTGTATTTTTTTTCCGATTTCCTTGCTTCCCTGTCGGTGCATCCAAAAACATGTCTTACAACATGATACAAAAAAGAGGGCCCCGCGGTAGACACAAGAGAAAACGAAGAGAGAAAGAGAAAATACAAGAAAAAAAACGAAGAAGTCGTGATAATGTTGAAAAAGAGGATCAACAATTATAAAAATGACGAGAAAAAAGAGCTCCAGCATCAAGCTGGAAAACAATACGACAGGCATGCGCGCCCGGCTGAGGAAATATCAGTAAAAGGGAAGGAGGGGGGGGGAATGAAATGCACAGTGCGTAGGGGAGGAAGAAGAAAAAAAAACTGCACCCGCCGACACATACACTCGATCAGACACACAATGCTTAAAAAAAAAAATGGAAGGAAAAAGAAAGAAAAGGAGAAAGAGAAAACAAAGACAAAAAAAAAAAAGGCACCCTTATTGTGCCTGTGCACAAATGTCTTTCTGTGTGTGTGTGTGTGGTCTCAGTAGTGGTAGTAAGCCTGCATGCGCTTCATCAGCGGCACCAGCGTCTCCCCCCGCACGCGCCCCAGCGCCGGCGCCGCGCCGCCCCCCTCCCCCGCAGCCGCCACCTCCGTGTACACCTCCACCTCGTCGCGCGGCGGCGGCGCCAGGCCCTGCGCGCGCCACCACTCCTCCACTGCCCCCGCGCCGTCCCTCTCGCCCCCGACGACGCAGACGGCGAGCGGCACCGGCTCCGACGAGTGGTCGCCGAGGCGCAGCGGCGTGCTGTGGTCCGCGGCGACGGCGAGCACGGCGCCGGCCGACAGCAGCGCGTGGAGGGCGCCCAGCGCCTCGCCGCACTCGCGCAGCAGCCGCAGCTTGTCGCGCGCCGCCGCCTCGTGCCCCGCGTCGTCGACGCCCTTCACGTGCAGCAGCACAAAGTCGTGCGGCCGCGCCTGCCCCTCGGAGAGCGCCGCCACCGCCGCCTCCTCCGCCGGCCCCGGCAGCGGCACCGCGGCGCGCGCGGCAGGGCCGTCGAGGCCGAGGGCGGCCAGCGCGATGCGCACCTTGCGGCGCACGGCGCTGTGGACGTCGCCGGTGGCGCCGAGCAGCCGCTCGATGCCGGCGCCGGCGCGGGGGTCGTCGGCCGGGGCGCCGGCCAGCGACGTCGCGATGTCGGGGTTGTCGGTGTCCATGCCGCAGCACGCGGCGAGGCCCTTGATGATGCACGTCGGCGCGACGGCGTAGGCGTGGCGGCCGTGCAGGGCGTTGAAGCTCGGCACCCACCCCACCTGCGCCGCCCCGCGCAGCAGGATGACGTTCGCGGGCGGCTTGCCGGCGGCGGCGCGGTCGCGGTTGATGGGGTGCGCCTCGAGGGCCGCCGTGAGCGCGGCGCTGGCGGCCTCGACGACGCGCGAGGTGTAGAGCGCGCGCGGGTCGTCCTCGTGGCCGGCGGCGGGGGCGCACACAATCAGCTCACGCCCGTCTTGCAAGGGGTCCGTGCCGGTGATCGCGTCCGTCAGCGCCAGCGGGTCGCCGCCCCCCGTGCCCTCGCCGCCGGTCTGCCCCTGCTCATCCTCCTCGTCGGTGTGGATAGCGACGCCGCAGCGGTGCTCCGTGGCGTAGTGCACGCGCACCGTGTGGCGCCGCGGCAGAGGGGCGCCCTCCGCGTCGTGCGTGAGCTGCAGCCCGTCCAGCGCCGCGCACAGCACCGGACCCTCGGCGGTGAAGTCGCGGTCGCAGCGGCGGCGCACCACCACCTTCCGCCGGCCAGCCCCCGCCGCCGCCCCGTCCTCCTCCCGCCATTCGTACGTGGCGAAGTTGCTCTTGAAGGCGACGTCGGCGGGCGCGAGGGGGAGGCCGGCGCCGAGCGCCTCGTAGGCGCCGCGGCCGCGGTAGTAGATGACGGGGTCGTAGCCGAGCAGCCCGAGGTGGGCCGTGTCGCTGCCGCACGCCTTGCCGGCCAGGTACGGGTCCAGCAGCCCGTTCACCCCCGCCGCCGCCACCGCGTTGATCCCGGGCGACACAAACGCCGCCAGCTCCTCCTCCGTGAGGGTCTCGGGGGTGGCGGGGGGCGCGCCCGGCCGCCCCTCGCGCGCCGCGACGCCGGCCACCACCTCCAGCGGCGTGCGGCCCCCGAGCTCCGGCAGCGTGTTGTCGCCGACGCCGTCGATGAGAAACAGCACGAGCGGCGGCGGGCGCAGCGGGGCGCCGTAGCGGCACTGCGCCGGCGACGGGCGGTACTCCTCCGGCAGCGCGGCGAGGGCGGCGCCGAGCTTGTCGCCGACCCACAGGTGCCCGGGGGCGCCGCGGCAGAAACGGCCGCGGAAGCGCTGCAGGCACTCGGTGGCGCTGAAGGAGGCCAGGAGGGGGCTGCACAGCTGCGACGCCTCCCAGTCGGGAGGGTACGCGGCGCGCCGGAAGTACAGCAGCGCCCGCAGCGTCGGCAGCCCGGCGTCGCCGCCGCTGCCACTGCCGCTGCCGCTGCCGTCGGCGCCGGCCAGGTGGGGGGCGAGCAGGTCGTCCAACGGCTCGCCGGTGGGGGCGGCGTGCGGCGGCTCCAGCGCCCGCACGAGGGTCGGCACCGCCTCGTAGATGCCGATCGACACCGCCTCCAGCACGTCCAGCCACGCCAGCATCGTGTCCGAGATGAGGAACAGCTCCCCGCGCACGTGCTGGCACCCTTCCGAGTGGCCGGGCAGCTCCAGCACGCAGGGCGAGCTGCTGTCGGGGCTCAGGTTCACAAAGAAGGGGTAGCGCTCCACCGTCTCCGCGGCGCTGACGAAGCGCGCGTGGCGCGGGTCGGCGAGCCAGTAGGGGTAGTTGCTCTCGCCCCGCTTGAGCGTGCCGTACACAAAGGCCAAGTGCTTCAGCGCGGGTGCCGCGACAGCAGTGGTAGTGGTGGTAGTAGTGGGCATGGCGGCGGAAAGAAAGGGGGAGAATCACAGTAGGAGAAGCGATGGTGGCAATAGAAATGATGTATTGTGGTGAAGCGACAGCGTGTTTTTTTTTTTCCTTTTATTCTAACGACGGTGCTCTTTAATTTTTACGTATTTTTGTTTTTATTAGAAGAGGTGGACACTTTCGCAAAACTTTTTTTAATGATGTTATAGTCGCGCTATCCAAATCTCGAAGGGGTAAGAAAAATAGCGAAAATGAAGAGAAAGCGAAGTGAAAGAATTATGGCAATGGAGTCCAATAATAATAATAAAGACGACAGTCTCTTACGAGAGTGCGCGAATAATAAAAAACGATATGAAGAAGAGAGGAAAAAGAAGAGGGTAATAGAAAAAATATTTCGAGGGCAAACTTATGTAAGCTGAAAGCAAGAGGGGTTTCACTTGAACCGAGGTCAGTTGGTGTGAAATACCGAAGGGAAGGGAGGGAGAAGGGGAAAGTGGGGAGGAAATGGGGGGGGGGGGGGGGACTTCACTTAAGAAGGCACAAGCTTGTCGAAGAGATGTGAGTTATTGCCGTCTGCGGGGGGGGGGGGTGACACCTGCTGTGCGCACCGGCCCCTTCATTACGGCAAGTCATAAAGCGTATGCAACCATTTAAAAGAAAAGGGGGACGAGTGAAAAGCTGAAAGAAAATAGGTTAGGAAAGCTCGCAAGCAAACAACTGCGACATTTCTTTGGTTCATCTTCATCCCAAACAGAGCGGCAGTTGGCTGAATGCACGCACACACAGCAACGCATGTATTGGCGTGATTCCATTTGTACATTTATTTTTGTGTGTATGTTTTTGTTTTTTTATGATTTTTAAAATATATAGATGTACTAGCGAGAGAGTGGTGTAAGACCACATGTGTATGTGTATGCAGAACGCAACAAAATGATATGGCAAAGCGAAAAAAAAAGTAGAAATGAAGGGAGAAGAGATGGGAAAGCGACAAGCGAAAACAAGAGGAATAAATGAACAAGAAATGAAAGAGAAAGCGGGGGAAAGGGAAAGGATAAATAGGCAGAATACAGTAACAACAAGAACTGGTATGGCAGTGACAATAGCAGCGATGATGCAGACCAAGTATCAAATATATGAATATCTGCAAGTGTTTCAACCGGCACGAGCGACGCGCCTACTTAGATTTGTTGCTGTTGTTGTGTGCACACACCACTGCCCGCCTGCGTCTTCCCTTCTGACCGACCTTTTTTTTTCTTCGTATCCTCTCTCTCTCTCTCTCTCTCTCTCTTCTCTCTCTCTCTCTCTCCCGCTTTCTCTCTTTTTAGATGCATGAGTTGGTCACGTTAGAAAACCCGCCTTCGCGAGGAGAGGAAAGAGCGAAGGTTATTCGGAACAGTGGCATCTTAGCTTGCTCAGAGTGTGTCACTGTTGTTATTCACGCACTCTTCTTCTTTTTCTTCTCCTTCTTTAACCTTATCACTCTTTCCGTTGCCGTTTCGCGGCATCGTTTTTCCCCGTTTCTTTGTTCTTTTTTTCACAGATGTTGAAAAAAAAAAAACGAACAGAGTGAATGTTGAAGAAGAGAGAAGAGAACTGAGAGAAAGGAAGGAGAGGAGAAGGGAAAAAAAGAAAAACAGAGAGGCGAAGAGCGTGTTGGACAGTTTTGGACAGTGAGGACGCAAAAAGAAGAGAAAGATTTTTTCTTCTATGACCGTTGTTTTGTTGTGTTGTTTTTGAGTTTCTGTTGTGCTGATGTCGCTGCTTATTGGTGTTTTTTGGTCGTCACCTACGATGGCAAACAGGAAGAGTATGAGGAATACGGAAAAGAATAAGGTTGTTGATAGAAAAAAGCACAACGGAGAAGAGAAAAAGAAATGAGAAGAAAAGGAGTCGCAAATAATTAAATGAAAATGTGAGGCCAAGTAATGGTAATGACATGTGTCCCGGGCAAACGCAGGGGAAAGGGGGAGAAGAAGAATAAAAAAGCTTGCGGAGGGACAGAGAGAGAGAGAGAGAGCGCAAAAGAGAGGGAAAAGAAAAACAGAGTCCTTCGGTGTGGGACGTAGACTCTGGCACTGTATCGCTGGAAAGAGAGTTGGATAATAACGGTCTGTCTTTTTTTTTTTTTTTACTGCCTCCATTCATCTCGCGTTTTCAAGCGGCGGACAGCAGTGGGCGCCACTCAGTCTATGCGGATGGGGCGGCGGCGGCCTCGGCGGGGGCGGCGGCGTCCTTCTTGCCGTCCGCATGGGCCTCCTCGCTGCCGCCGTCTGCCGTCGCGGCGGGGGGTGCGGTGGAGGAGGAGGTCACCGGCTGTCCGCTGAGCTGCTGCTCCTTGAGGGCCTGCTGCCTCTCCAGGGCGGCGGCGGTCGCGCGGTCCTGCTCCTCCTTCTCCTGCCGGCGGCGCTCCTCCGCCTCCTCGCGCTCGCGCTGGTAGTCGTCCTCGTCGACGATCTCGTAGTCCTGCTGCAGCTGCTCCAGCACGCGCTGCCGCTTCTCCTCGAGCGCGCGCTCCTCCGCCTCCTGCCGCTCGCGCCGCAGCTCCTCCGCGCGCTGGCGCTCCTCCGCGGCGGCCGCCCGCTTCTGCTCCACGAGCTTCGCCTTCTTCTCGGCCTCCTGCTGGCGCTTCTGGCGGGCCTCCTCGACGCGCTTGCGCGCCTCCGCCTGCTCCTTCTCCTGCTGCTCGCGCTGCCGCCGCTGCTCCTCCTCGCGCTGCTTGCGGATCTCCTCGCCCTTGCCGCCCGCCGCGCTGCGCTTCTCCTTCACCTTCTCCTTGCGCTTTTGGGCCTCCTCGCGCTGCTTGCGCACCTGCTCCGCCTTGCGCTTCTCCTCCTCCTCGCGCTCCTTCTCCAGCCGTTCCTTCTCCTGGCGCTCCTTCTCCTGCCGCTCGTCGTCGCTGGGCTCGTGGCGGGTGGTGGCAAGGTTATCCTCCTCCTCCGTCTTCTTCTTCTTCTTGGCCTCCTTCTCCTCGGCGATCCTCTTCAGCTGCTCCTCCTTGGCCTTCTCGTGCTCCTCCTGCAGCTCCTTCAGCCGCTGCTTCTCCTCCTCTAGGGCCGCGCGGCGGGCCTTGATTTCTTCCTCCTTCTTGCGCTGAGCCTCCTCGTGCTTACGCTGGGCCTCCTCACGCTGCTTGCGCACCTGCTCCGCCTTGCGCTTCTCCTCCTCCTCGCGCTCCTTCTCCAGACGTTCCTTCTCGTGGCGCTCCTCTTCGCTGAGCTCGCGGCGAGTGGTGGCAAGGTTCTCCTCTTCATCGGTTTTCTTCTTCTTTTTAGCCTCCTTCTCTTCGGCAATCTTCTTCATCTGTTCCTCCTTGGCCTTCTCTTGCTCCTCCTGCAGCTCCTTGAGCTTCTGCTTTTCCTCCTCTAGAGCGGCACGACGGGCCTTGATCTCCTCCTCCCTCTTGCGTTGCGCCTCCTCGTGCTTGCGCTGAGTCTCCTCACGCTGCTGCCGGACTAGCTCCGCCTTGCGCTTCTCCTCCTCCTCGCGCTCCTTCTCCAGCCGCTCCTTCTCCTGCCGCTCCTCGTCGCTGAGTTCGCGGCGGGTGACGGCCAGATTCTCATCTGTGTCCGTCTTCTTCTTCTTCTTGGCCTCCTTCTCTTCGGCGATCTTCTTCATCTGCTCCTCCTTGGCCTTCTCGTGCTCCTCCTGCAGTTCTTTGAGCTTCTGCTTCTCCTCCTCTAGGGCCGCGCGGCGGGCCTTGATTTCTTCCTCCTTCTTGCGCTGAGCCTCCTCGTGCTTACGCTGGGCCTCCTCGCGCTGCTTGCGCACCTGCTCCGCCTTGCGCTTTTCTTCCTCCTCGCGCTCCTTCTCCTGGCGCTCCTTGTCCTCGTCCACCTCGCGGCGCGTGGCGGCGAGGGAGTCGTCGGTGTCGGCGGCCTTCTTCTCCTGGTTCTTCTTCTGCTCCCGGCGCTGCTTCTCCGCCGCGCGCACCTTGGCGGCCTTTTCCTTCGCCTGGCGCTGCTCCTCCTCGCGCTTGCGCTGCAGCTCCTGCTCGAGCCGCTTCTTCTCCTCCTCACGCTGCCGGCGCGCCTCCTCGACCTTCTTCGAGTCCGTCTTTGACTTGCGCACCAGGCGCTTGCCGGGCGCGGAGCTGCCCTCGCGGCCGGTGCGCGGCGTGCCGCGGGCAGGCTGCTGTTGCTGCTGCTGCTGCTTTGCCTCAGCGGTGCGGGCCGGGGGCTCCGCGGCCGGATCCACGTGCGTGGTGTCGGGAGAGGTGCCAGAGCTCATTGCGAAGAATGCTGGTGCTACTGTGAAAGAGAGAGAGAGGTGGGGAGGGAGGGGAAGGGGGATTACGTTACACTACTCGTGGGTTCCTCTCGTGTGGTTGATTCACTATTAAAGTAGCAAAGGATGAAGCAGTTTTGCCTGTCCTTGCGTTTGTAGATGCGTTAAGAAATCTCTGATACACTGCTTGGATTATTGTCCTCAGTGTTGTATGTCTTTCTTTCTTTCTTTTATTTTTCCTGCGTATTCGAAGTCGTATAAAAAGAACAGCGCGGTGGAATAATAATAAAAGAAAAGGAAAAGAGGAACAACGAGAGAAAAGGAAATAAAAGAGAAAACGGTTTGTTCCCAGGGTGGGGAAAAGGAAATGAATGAGGGGGGGGGGGTGGACTATGCTGATTCGAAGAGGTAGTGGATTGAATGAGCTCACGCGTATGATACCGGGGGCTCCGCTAATTGAACGCTACCTTTTCGATGTTGATTCCGTATTTTTGTTGTTGGGTTTTTTTTTTTTTTGTAGGGGGAAGGGATCCGTACGGGTGCTTGAACTATGAGTTAAGAATTCGAGCTAATAGAGCGTTAAAGTGCTGAGAGGGAGGAAAGAAGGGAGACAGAGGAGAGTTCATGACAGAAAATAGTAACCATTCACTCGTCAGGACCTTAAATTATGATACAGTGAAAAGTAAGTAGCAAAGACGGCACATTGTGTGTCTAAACAAATAACCCCTCAATCTCTCATGCTTTTACCACTGTGAAAGTATCGGGTGCGCATTTGGCAAACACTCTCTGTCCACTTCGCGGCAAGAGCAGGCCATGTAGGCGAATGCATGTATGTAGAACTCATGGAAATACACACCAACAGCACTTCTCATAAAACGCACTACACGGGTGTGCAGCTTGCCAATACAAAGCTTTTGTGTTTTGTTTTGTTTTCTCTTTTGTTTTGCTTTTTTTTTTTTTTTTGGTCTTGTAAAAACGAGAAAGAAAGTAAATAATACGAATGTACTCCCTGCACATGGCTATAGAAGAAACAGGAAAAACGACACGCGAGTTGGGTCACGCATAAATGGGGTTTGGAGAAGAACACTGCAATATGCCGTTGCTTTCCTTCTTGGCCGCGCCATCCATCACTTGAGAGAAGAAAAAGAAACCAGTCGTCTTCTTCACTCGTTACTGCGTCTCCCCCGCCACCCATCTTCCCAAGTCGAGGCTGTACTGTGGAGACAGAGGGGGGGGGAGGTGTCACTCACCGTGCGTTCATACCTCTCCATTCTGCATGTGCGCGTACGAGTGCGTTTTAGCGCAGCTTGGTGAAGCCGATGTGCTCGGCGTTCTCGCGGAAGCACTGACGGCAGACGTTGAGGCCGTACTTGCGAATGAGGGCCTTCTGGTTGCCGCAGATGACGCAGGAGCGCGAGCCCTTGCCCATGCCGATCTTCTGGCGCGAGCGCCACTGTTCGAGGTGACCCATGTTTCCGTTGGCTTGGTGTTGTTTAGCGGTGTGCTGCGGGTGCTTGTGGAGTAAAGACAGTCGCGGATAGGAGAGACGAGGAGGAGGAGCGTGGGCGGGGTACATTAGTCGTGGAAGAGGGAGGGGGGGAGAGAGAACAAAAAGGAGAGAATAGCGGTGAGCAAGCGAAAAGGATGACAGATAAGATGAGGGCAGCGCAACAACAAAAAAAAAAAAAAAAGGAGCTCTGTCGTATCAGTGGCGCAGAAACAGAAGATGGAGCAGCGCAAGCAGAATCGTGGGCAGACGCGCATGCGGGCATGTATTGCTTCATTGTGTGTGACCAGTGTTATGCGCAAGAGAGAAACAGAATAGTATTAATAAATCTGTAGTTAAAAAGACACAACAAAAGCAATGCGAAACGATATGAAGTAGAAGAAAAAGGTTGGCACACGGAGACGTGCGGTGGAGCAGCACAGAGGAGCCGACGAATAGTCAGAAACAATAGGGTTCAGCAGAAGAACAGAAACGGACAAAAAGGGAAAAAAAAAGGAAGGTGCGTTTTATATGCTTTTGCGGGACTACTTCCATTTTTCCCTCTCTCTCTCTTCCTGTGTTTGTTTGTTTATATGTATGTACGTAGTCCTGCTTGCCTCCGTTTAGAGAAAAGCCGTGTGTTTGTACTCCAGCACACCCCCCCCACCCGCGCGCTTCCTTCACTGATAGTCCTCCAGCAGCCCCGGGAGTAGCGCGTAGGTGCCAACGTACGTCTTGCTGCCCTTGCCGCTGCCGTCGACGGGGTTGAAGTACTCCCACCAGCGTGAGCCGTAGCGGATGGCCTCCACCATCTGCCGGTGCAGCTGCGTGTAGAAGTCATCGGTGCCGGTGATGCTGGCGAGGGTGCCGCCCTCCCCGCCCTCCTCCTCCTCCCCCGCTGCCGCCGCCGCGGCCGCCCTGTCGCGGCGCTCAGCGTAGGTGCTGCGGATGCCGTGCAGCCACATGAGGTTGAAGGAGGGCCAGACGTAGCCGCTGAAGGCGTTGTCGTGCGTGAGGCCGTCCTCGCGCGCGCGGCGCACCGAGGCGTAGCTGACCGACATGAGCCCGTACTCGCTCCACAGCTCGCGGCGCGCCAGCTCGACCGTCGCGGCCACCGCCTCCGCGTCGCGCGAAACGACCCCGAGCATCACGGGGTGCAGGTTCGCGTAGCCGACGTACGGGCTGAAGGGCTGCCCGGCGCACCCCGCGCGGTCGGCGAAGCGGCGCTGCCCCGCGTCCCAGTGCGCCGCGCGGAGGTGCGCCTCCCAGTCGACGGCGACGGACGGCGGGAGGCCGAGGTGCCGCTCCTCGATGCGGCTGATGAGCTGCGAGAGCAGCGCCACCCACGCGAAGGCGTCCACGTGCGCCTCCAGCTCGTGCTCCCCGGGGCACACGCGGCGCGGGTAGTCGTCCATGCCGCTCGCCGGCAGCCGCGCGCCGTCGCGGGAGCGCCAGCGGTACGCCAGGGTGTCGGCGGCCGACGTCGGCACGCGCGGCCAGCGCTCCAGCGGCACGCGCCCGGCGCCGCAGCCGCGCGCCGCCGCCTCGGACAGCCCGCCGCACTGCGTCGTGTGCCACCACGCGCGCCAGCGGCGCAGGCCGACGAGGAGGTGCCGCAGGTACTCCTTGTCCGCCTCCGCCTCGCGCGCCAGGTACGGCGCCTGGTTGCGCCCCTTGTGCATCCCGCGCTTCTTGCCCTGCACGCGCGCCGCCTTGCGCTCGACCTCGCGCAGCAGCTCCTTCAGCGCCAGCAGCAGCGTCGGCGGCGAGGCGAAGGTGGGGTGCTCGTAGCGTAGGTGCGCGGGGGCCAGCGAGCGCGCGGCCGCGGTCATGGTCGCGCGCGCTGGGACGAAGCCGGTGGCGGGGTCCTGCGAGCCCAGCACCCACGACGCGATCACGTCCTTGGCGACCTCCTTGTTCCACCGCACGAGGAACATGGCGAAGAGGCCGGTGACGGAGAGCCGCCCGAACGCCTCGTCGGTGCGCGACCCCACCAGCGCGAGCGCCGTCGACGTGTGCGGCGCGGGGGACGCGCTCGCCGCCGCCGCCCCCACCACCGCCTCGCCCTGCGCCTCCTGCGCCTCGTCCACGGAGACGTCGGCGCGCAGGTAGCGGCCCGCCGAGTGCGCGAGCGACCCAAAGGCCTCGCCCAGCGCGCTGCGGCCGATGCGCATGTAGAGCTTCCTGCTGACGTTGTAGCCGGTCGCCCACGGGCGGAACACCTTGAGCGCGTGCGCGTCGATGGCCTTGGCGCGGTTGCGGAACATGTTGGTGAGCTGGCAGGTGGAGAGCTGCGTGTACTCGGGCACCAGCGTCTCGAGGTCGGCCGCCGCCGCCGCCGCGGTGCCCTGCGCGTTGCCGTGCCGGGCGGGGCTCAGCGACATCTCCCACCGAAAGTCCGAGTCGTAAAATTTCCTGAGCACAATGATGTTGTGCTGTCCGCCGCTGCCGCTCTCGCGGAAGGTGTGCGGATCCTTGGCGCTGATGTACTCAAAGGCGGAGGGGGGCAGCTCGCGCAGGTCGAGGCGGCGGCGCTGCAGGGTGGCCGCGCGCTCCCCGGAGGCGATGCCGCGGCCCTGTGCCGCCTCCCGCTCGGCGACGGTGCCGCCCACCGTGTCGTCCGCGACGAGGGCGAAGGCCTCACTCGCGTTGGCGCGCACCCCGTGGATGCGCCACGGCTGCGTGTCGAACAGGGGGTTGTGGTCGTCGTAGATGCGCAGCGAGAAGGGCTCGCGGCGGTGCTGTGCGTTTGTGTAGTAGCTCCGCAGGATCGGGCTCCAGTCACCGTCGTTGTGCTCCTCGCCGGGCGGCAGCACCTCCACCGCGCCGTCCGCGTCGCTGTTGGCGACGAAGATGACCATCTCGACGCCCTTGCGCCCCTCGACGCGCCCGTGCACGCGCACGTGCCACGCGAGGCCGGAGGGGCTCTTGAGGAACTCAAACATGAGGTCGAGGCGGTTGGCGGGGTCGAGCACCGCCTGCTTGCCGTAGTGGATGCCGTCGTGCGTCACCCAGCGCACCTGCATCACCTCGGGGTCCGCGCCCTTCTTCTTTGACGCGCGCGGGGCGTTGACCTTGTTGTGGATGAAGGGCATGCCCTGCCGCAGCGGGTGCGCGCGGTCGCGGTCGTACCACGCGATGCCGATGGTAACCGGCCGCGCGGCGCGGTTCGTGACGGCGAAGATGTGGCTGGGGTCGTAGGTGCCCCAGTGCATCGTCTGGTTGTAGAGCGAGGAGAGGTACAGCGGCGGGGTGTCGAAGTAGCGCTGGTAGCTCTGCGCCATGGCGTGCGTGTCAGTGTCGTGCAGCCACAGCACGTCGCGCGCGCGGCAGCGGAGGTTCTGGAAGACAAAAAAGGGGGTGTTGTACACAACGATGAGGATAGGAAGCCCGAGGAAGAGCGCGAGGAAGACCGAGTAGTAGAGGATGCCTTTGCCCATGTCGCGGCGCTCGCGACGCTTCTGCCGGTACTTGAGTTCCTTGTCATCCTCCGCCGGCATCGCCATGCGTGCGTCGCCGGCGCCGGCCCGCTGCTGCTGCTGCTGCGACTGCCGCTGCTGCTGTTGCTTCCCAACAGGGCGCTGTCGGATCTCCATTGCTGCTGTCTGGGATGCTGACGATGATGAGTCGTGAGGACCAGCTCAGCTGTAGCTACGCACTGCGGCACGTGTGTTGATTCAAAGTTGCCGTTTCAGTAGCAAGTGTGTGTGGTCGTGACAGGCCGTGGCCGGAAAAAAAAAAAAGTTAAGAGATATATACTATAAAAGTTTAATCAAGGGAGAAAAAGGAAGGGGAAAGGTGCCTAACCTTCTGTGAGAGATTACTGCAAAAATTGAGGTAAAAGAATGTAGAGTAGTGAAAGAAAGATAGGTAACGTCCGGAAGCAGCAGTCAACTTGATTACTATTGATTCCCTCTCGCGCTAGCACATGGGATCAACCTGCACTTTACTCAGACACGCACACACACACACGCACACACACACACACACACACACACACAAACACACACACAAACACAAACACTTGCATCGCATCAGTATAATTTCTGTCATATTTTTCCCTCACTCATTGCTGAACAGCATAAGAAAAAAAAAGCACATCGAAATTACGACGGTGAATCTATGCATCAAGATACCAGCTCTTCCTTGCTGGGGCTGACCAACCGGGACGCGTGGTGGCTGTCGCGGATCGCCTCCCACGTGGGCGCCCGCGTTGGCGTCAGCACTGCCCGCAGCGGCGGCGAGGGCGGCGAGGGCGGCGAGGGCGGCGGCGGGGGTAGGGTGGCCGGCGGTGCCCTCGTGGTGTCCGCCGGGGCGCCGTGCGGCACGCGGGAGGGAAGGGGGCTGAAGTCGCCCTCGCTGCGCGCAACGCCGGTGAGGGGCGTCGGAGCCGTCGGCTCGGCCGCCGCCGCCGCCGGCCGGCCCCGCTCTTGCCTGTGCTGCCGTGGGGGGCGCTGCCTCCTGTGGTCCGGGGAGTCGTGGAAGGGGTGGGTCGCCTCGTCCGGCCGGCTGGGGGTGCGCAGGCGCGGCGGGGAGGACTGCGCGACCTGGCGGCGGGTAGGGGAGGAGAGGCGGCGCGACGGCTGCTGCGGTGCGGCGCGGACAAAGTTCTGGGAGGTGGGAAGCGGCGACGGCCAGGACGAGGAGAGCGCCGACGACGATGAAGAGGAGGAGGCGGTGCTGCCGTTGTTGCCGCTGTCGAGGGTGAAGGAGTCCTCTGTCAGCATGTCAGCGGGGACGCCGGCTGGGTCGTCGGCGTCATACACATCCAGACGCGCAATAGGCGTGGGCGAGATGATGCCCCCGGTCTGCTTTCGTGGCTCTTCTATCTCCTTTTGCTGCTGCGGGTCAGCACTCTGGCGCCCCTGCTGCTCGAGATTACTCTGAGTGCTGTTGTTGTTGTTGTTGTTGCTTTGCGGCGGTGGTGACGACCCTCTTCGGCGTACGCCGGCACCGGTGCGCGCTCTGGTGTAACGTCCTGAGCCGGTGCTGCTCCCTGGGCCTCCAGTCCCGCGCGTTCCCGCTGGCGCTGCTGCCGCTCCCGCTGGTAGGTCTTCTCCTGGGCGATGAGCAGCTTCGCGTTCTCCGCCTCGAGGGTGCGGATGCGGCTCTCGTACTGCTTGGCGGCCTCGTAGTGGCGCTTGAGCTCGCGCGCGAGGCGGCGGGCGACGCGCTCGTGGCTCTGCGCGCCGCGCGTCTGCATCGCGAGCAGCTCGGCGCGGAAGCTGCTGAGGAGCTGGTCCATCTCGGGGCTGTCGACGGCCGTGGCGGTGCCCCCCTGCGAGTCCGCCGTGCTCTGCGACCCGCTGCGCGCGCGGGAGTAGCTGCGGGCCGCCAGCGCGCCAACTGGTGCCTCCGCCGTCTGCGTCCGCTGCGCCGCGCGGAGGGTTGCCAGCATCGTGCCGAGGCCGTGGTGGCTCGCCTTGAGCACGTCGCACGCCCAGCCGAGGTCCTCCACGGCGCTCTGCAGCGTGCCGCCGGCGGTGGGGCCGCGGCCGTGGGCGCTCGCAGACACCCCACTGCTGTTGACGCTGCTGAGGAACGGCTGCGCGGTCTCCTGTCGCTGCGCAGAGGGGGCGAGCGGTGCGCGCAGCGGGGTGAAGGTGCTTCCACTCGACGGCGGTAGAATCGCGGGCGGGGCGCCGCCGTGGATGAGCAGCCCGGACAGCTCCGTGGCGGTGTCGAAGACGGTGCGCGTCGCCTTGACGAGCGCCTCCTGCACGTCCTGCGTGAGGCGCTCCAGCTGCTCCAGACACAGCCGCACCCGCGCCCGCTCAAGGGCAATCGCCGCGCGCGAGGCGTGGAGTCCCTCCGCGAGCTGGCTCGCCTGCTGACTCAGCTGATGCGTGTGCACCGCCCCCTGCCGCCGCTCCCTCCTTCTGCCTGCTGCTGCAGTGGCTGCTGATCCAACGAGGAGTCGCGACTCGCCGACTGCGGCTGTTGCTGCTGCGAAGACGACTGTGGCAGCCCCATATCCTCGAGTAGGTCCGAGAGCGTGTCGGAGAGAAACTGCCGCTCCTCCTGCTGGCAGCGCAGCAGAAACAAGACCTCCGCCGACTGCGAGACCTGCCGGTCGCGCGTCATGTACAGCAGACGGTCCGCTAGCAGACGGCAGCGCTCCTCCAGTGCCGTGCGGCCGCCGTCGGCGCTCGGCAGCGCGCGTACAGTCTCCAGCTCCTGCCGCAGCGCATCGCGTTCCTGCTGCGCCTGGTGCAGCTGAAACCGCAGCGTGTCGCACTCGGACTGCAGTGCGCGGTACAGACGAGACTCCCGCACGCTGCGCGGCTGCTGATGGGTTTGTTGTGGATGCGTTTGGGGTTGAGGTTCCACGTGCGGATGCCGTTGCTGCTGCTGTTGGTGTGGTTGTGGTTGCGGTTGCGGTTGCTGCTGCGGTAGCTGCAGCTGATAAAGGTCCTGGTGCGTGGGTTGCGACGCCTGTGGAGTCCGCGGCCGAGCAGCTCTCTGCTGCTGCTGCCGCTGCTGTTGTGGAACGGGTGCTCTCCGAGCTTCAGAAGCCATCGCCACGGTGCCCTCGCGCGCGGGCGGTGGCGAAGCCATTCTACTAACGGACGGAGATCAGAGGGAGAGAGGGAAGATCACAAAAAAAAGAAGGCTCTAATTGTCGTTGTGAATAAATAAATAAAGAAAAAGTCTAAGATGTTGGATCTAAACGCAAATCACAGTTGCCTTTCGGTTTGTGGACGTGTACAAGAGGAAATAGGAGCTGATGCGTTGGGAATACAAGGACCATTGGCATGGCACAATCGCACAGGAGTCCGCACGTCCGCTCCTTGGAGATCAAGGGAGTGAGACGCTGCTGCATTTCGGTTATGCCGTTTTCCCCTGGTGACCGCTATCACTCTCAAAGACGACACAGAATCATAATTCAACAGATTTTACGCCTCATCTCCTTTTGTGTATGTGTGTGTGTGTGTGTGCATATTGTGTGTGTGTGATGTTAGAAGATGAAGAAGTCGGACATAAGTGCGGCTTCCTTTCAAAGAGTAGCAGCGACGGCAGCCGTACCACTTACTGCGGGGGCTGCGGGGCGTCGCCACTGCGGTAGCGATCGACCCACATCTTGTTGAGGTCGTCGTAAGTCTTGCGCGTCTGCTGGGCCGCAGCCTCGTTGTCGGTGGCGGCGAACATGACGCGGCCGAGCCACGGCTTGTTCTCCGGGAGCAGCTGGTTGTCGACGCCGCGCAGCACAAAGTCGAGCGCCTGCTCCGAGACGTGCGTCTTGTTCGCCTCGCGGTACTCGTCGTTGAAGCGCTGCGCCCACCCCTCCTCCTCGAGACGCTGCAGCGAGTAGAGCATCGCGTGGTACGACTCGATGCCCATGGCCACGTGGCACTTGCGCAGCGCGTAGAAGACGGCGAGCGCCTCGGCGTAGCTGCCGGCGCGCGCGAAGAGGTGCTGCACGGTGCGCACCGACAGCTGGCGGCCCTGGCGGCTCGCGAGGTAGAGCACCGTCTCGAGGCACGCCGTCGCGTCCTCGGTGTGCTGCGCCAGCGGGACGCACAGCAGCAGCAGACGATCCAGTGCCTCGCCCAGCCCGCGTGACACGTCCTCCTCGCGCGGCGTGTCGGGACTCAGCCGGTGACGCTCCAGCAGCGCCCGCACCTTGGCCTCTCGCGCCGCCGCCAGCTCCGTCCCGGCCGCCACCGCCGCCAGGCCCTGCGCCTCCTCCTCCGCCAGGGACGCTTGCCACAGCTCATAAATGTCGCGCCGGCACTGCGCCGCACCCTCCATCGCCGTCGCCGCCGCCGACGTCGGCGTCTCGTCCCCCGCCGCGCCGGCCGAGGCAGTGCTCTGCCAGCGGCAGGTGACGGCAAGGGGAGCCACGCCGGCTGCAGAAACGGCTGCAGCGCCTAAAAAGGAGGATGGCGCGCTGGTGGCGCCGGTGGTGAGGGTGCCGGCGCACGCGAGAGGCGCGCGGGCGTGACGGCGGAGCAGCGTCAACGAGAGAGCGCGGCGACTGGCTTGCATCGTTGCCGGTGACTCAGGACAAAAACACAGAAAAATGGCTACTATAGATGTGATTTGACGGCCACGTGCGTTGCTGCTGTTGTTGTTGCTTTTCAAACTTGTAAAGCAGATGGTACTCACTGTTTTGGGGTGCGGGGCAATGTGAGAAGAAAGAAGATGCGAGAGGGACAATGGAGAAGAGACAAGTTGCAAGGAGGGAAGAGTCAAAATGTTCAGTCAACTTTTAAGAAGCATCATTCCTTGGCACTTTTCTCCCCCTTTTAAAGAAGTAGAAACGCAGCGGTGTGCAGTAATTCGTGGGAGATGAAAACAAGGTGAATTTGCAGCGTCATAAGTAGATGCAGCTGCTTCGTGCTGCACCACGTCTGTTACTGGTAGCCATATAGCTTTACAAAGATACTCACAGTTTGCTTCCTTTGTTCATTTTCTTATTGTCTATCCGTTTACTGTCGTTACTGTGTGTAAATATAAATGAAGAAGCATTCGTTAGCATTAGCGGATTTTATTTATATATATCACTCGGAACTCGTTAGTTTTGTGATTGTATTTTTGTTGATGTTGTTGTTGTTGTTGGAAATAGGATAGTGATTAGGATTATTTAGAATATGGATCGCTCAAAGTTAACATGCGCGCAGTCGGTCCGCTACTTGTGATTGAGATAACGCATTGCGGTACCGGTTCGATAGGAGTGCTAGATTGATTAGATGGAAATACGCAGGCTGCCTGTGACGTACCGTGAAGGTGAAATCAAGAAGAGAAAGAAAGAAGCGGCAGCATTTGCGTATTGGTTCTGTGAACGCCGCTGCCGCCGCCACTGCGGCTCGTCACTTGCAAAAGGGGATAAAAATATGAAAAACAATAAAAATGGTGAGATAACAGAAGAGAATAGCGTCAACGCGACGACGAAGAAAAACGCGGAGTAAAAATCAGAATCTGTGAACAATGGCAGCAGTAGGAATGAATATCAGAAGATTCTACCGTGTGTGTGTGTGTGTGTGTGTGTAGTGCTAGTTAAGGGTGTTATTGACGTGATTGTTAATGCTTCAGGTTCGGTTCTTTTTCTTTTCTGTATTGCCAAAACGAAAAACAGCAAATAACGACTAGTGACGGGAACAAAGAAAGAGTTGAATCACGAAGAAAAGGAAAACACGCTTAGAACATACCACCAAAGTCCGTGTTGTTGTTGCCCAGCCACGGGACAAACGATACCAGGCTCTCCACAAACGCGTAGAAGGCCGGGATCATGAGGATGCGGATGGGGAAGGCCAGGGTGTAGATGCCGTAGATGGAGACGCCCACCACCGAGGCGCGCTCCCAGAAGGCCTTGCGACCCGCGCCGCCGCCGTAGCCCTTCTTGCTCCGCGCGGCCGGCATCCCGACGGTGCCCTGTCCCGCGCCGCCGAGGCGGTTGAGGCGGTTCATCGACGGCGTCACCTCCGTCACGTCGGCGTCGTCGGCGTTCGCAGCGGCGGCGGCGGCGGCGGCGGCGGTGCGGCGCGCCTGGAGGGTAGTAGGGGAGGCGACGGTCTTGCTGTCGTCGCCGCCCTCCTCCTCCACGCGGAGCTTCTCGAGCGCCATGGTCAGCTGCGGGGCGCCGCGCAGGAGCCCAGGCTGCGCCTTGGCACCGTAGTCGAGGTGCTTCTTGGCGTCCTTGTACGATTTGGGGAAGCCGTCGTCGCCGCGGAGGTGGCTGATGCCGATGACGACGTGCGCGGAGCCGCTGCCGCGGTCGACGGCGGCCTGCAGCCACGCGTGGAAGCGCGGCATGCTGCGCAGGCTCTCCACGTCCTCCTCGGAGAGCATCGACACGGAGGTGGTGCCGCGCAGCCAGAGCTGGGCGATGGAAAGCAGCGCCGCGGCGTCGCCAAACTTGGCGGCGCGCTGCTGGAAGTAGAGCGAGGCGGGGAAGAGCGGCAGGAAGTGGCGCGCGCCGCGGTCGCAGAGCTCGCCGATCTTGTGGTTGGCGCTGCCGCTGGGGTTCTCGTCGTCCAGGGCGCGCTGTAGCAGCAGGAAGGCGCCGCGCGGGGAGCCGAGCTGCGCGTAGATGTCGTACAGCACGATGACGCTCTGGTCGTGATTGTGGTGGATCGCGGCGAGGCGCAGAAAGTGCAGCGACTGCTTCACGTCCTGCTGCTGCAGGTACCGCAGGCCCGTCGCGAACAGCTCCGTCGCCGACATGGCCTCCTCCTCCGCACTGGCGTACTCCTCCTCCTCCGCGGGCGAGAACTCGCCGACGTTGATGCGCGCCTTCTGGATGTCAATCTGGAGGCTCTTGATGTAGTTGGCAAGGGTGCTCGGCTCGCTGCGCAGCGCGCGGCCCTCGTGGTGCAGCTTCAGCATCCCGTCGAGGATCTTCTTCTGCTCACGCGCCTGGTTGGTGGCCTCGTTCTCCTCGGGGTCCAGCAGCACCTTCTCCACCTCGTTGAGCTTCTCCATGATGCCGTCCATCTCGGCCTTGAAGTTCTCAAGGTCGCCCTTGATGAAGGCGGCGAAACCAGTCGACTCGTCCTCCGCCTCCGCGGCGCTTGCGCCGGTCACCTCCGCCGCGGCCTCCTCGAGCAAGTGGTCAAGGTCCTCGTCGCCCTCGCCGTCCTTCTTCTTCTCCTCCTCCTCGTCC
This sequence comes from Kentomonas sorsogonicus, assembly GCA_030347455.1. NCBI lineage: Eukaryota > Euglenozoa > Kinetoplastea > Trypanosomatida > Trypanosomatidae > Kentomonas > Kentomonas sorsogonicus. The sequence continues at coordinate 614,193 of JAQOSZ010000292.1, read as the reverse complement.
GCCTCGTCGGCCTTGTCATCGTTCTCGTCCTTCTTTGTCTCCTCCGTGCCGTCCAGTTTGGAGTCTTCCTTGACGGGTGGGAGCACCGGCAGGAAGCGGTGGAACATGCGGTCGATCTCCTCGTTGGACACGTACATCTCCTCGGGGATGGGGAGGCTGATGAGCACCGGCCACGTCGTGTCCGCCTTCTTCTCAAGGTTCGCGATGAGGATGGTGTCCTCGACCGACCACTCCACCTCCTTCTCGACGGCGGCGTGCAGGCGCCACTGCAGGAGCACGTCCTCGTTGTGGCTGATGCAAAGGATGCAGTCGTCCTTGATGGACACCGTCAGCGCGCGGGGGCGCACGCCCTCCGGCAGCGACAGGGGGATGCGCACCTCGAGGGTCTTGTCCCCCTCCGTCTGAGTCCACTCCGTCTCACCGATGCTCGTGGTGGTGGGCACCATCTTCTTCTGCGGAGCTGAAAAAGGGAGTGTATTAGGACGCCAGGAAGAGAAAATAAACGAGTGCCAGACTCAATATGGTTAGAAGAGGAAAGGAGATGGGGGGGGGGGAATGAGCTAATAACGGTTGGCAATGTGATCGTTTTATCCTGCAAGAAGAAGAACGGGGAGAGCAGTAAAAATGAATGAGAGATTGAAGAAGAAAAACATATACGAATATATATAATAAAAAAGAAAGTGAAGAGCAACAGCAGTCGAACACTCAAAAATCATATTACAGAGATGAGGCACACACGCAACGCAACGGGGAAAAGAGAAACAGCAGAAAAGGGAGTGATGGGATACTAGAACGTGTGTGAAGTGATATCTTGGAAGCATGGGATGCGCCGCTTTGAAACGATACCAGAACAACGAAAAAGAAAGAAAGAAAGAAAAAGACGGCTAAAAATGTCTTCCTCCTTTCTCCTTCCTCACGGCTGGCCTCGCTGGCGCTTCTGAAAGTGGCTCATCCACCTCGCATACTGCTCCCTCGCCGCCAGCCTCTCGGAGATGTCGTACAGTTCCTGCGACGCCCGGCCATTGGACTCCTCGCGCAGCTGCGCCGGCACTGCCAGATCTGGGTGGTTCACGCTCTCCAGCACGTGGTACGCGCGCCAGCTCTGCAGCGGGGGGACACTCTCGCAGGGGCAGCCGCGCCACTTCTCGCGCAGGCCGCAGAGCGACCACGAGAGCGCCTGGCTAGCGAGCGTGTCCAGCGGCCACGGCCGCAGTCGCGTCGTCAGCATCGCCGGTGGGCCGCGCTCGCCACCGCACACGAGGAACTCGCCGGCAGCGCCACTGGGCAGCACCTGCGGGAGGGAGCCGTGGCAGCTGCCCACGAGGTAGCTAAACGGGGAGCGATCAGCCGCGCCGGCTCTGTTGCGGGCCCTCTGCTGTTGGTGCTGCCTCTCTTCGGTGCACAGCAGCGCCACAAGGCGCGCCAGCACCGACGCCGACCTGGAGTCCGCGGCACCCTTGGCGCTGCTTCTTTCCCCGTTCGAAGCCGAGGACCAGGGCAGGTCGAGCGGCGGCATATACCACGCCTCCCACTGCGCCAACGCGGGGCTGAAGGAGAGCACCATCGACTCGTACGACCCCTTCGACTGCCCACCAACGAGGAACAGACGCTTCCCGAAGGCGTCGCCGCCGCCGTTGTCGCGGAGGCGTCTCCTCCCCTGCACCTCCTGTGCCTCCGCGCACGTTGGGATCCACGTTCGGCCGGCAGGACCTGAGCGTGGTGCCGACGACGGGGGCAGGAGCGGATGTCCGTCGCAAGTGGTTAGGAACGCCGCGTGGAAGGCGCGGGGCGGGAGCTGGGGGCCGTTGCGGGTGGTCACCTCTCGCCATACTAGCGTCGTCGCGTCCAGCTCAAAGAGATCATTCAGATAGTTGCCGTTATGCCCGACTCCTCCGTACACCAGCAGCGACGTCCCGCACGCGGTGGTGCTGTGGCCGAAGCGGTCGCGGGGGGCGGTACCGACGGTGCTAAGCGCCGAGACGTCGCACACCCACCGCGCTGGGCAGACGGCGAGGCGGTGGAGACGTAGCGGAACGGGGGATTTACCGTCGGCGCTGCCACCCAGGTACGCGTAGTGGCGGGTGGCCATGTCGTCGTATGCCGCGCTGGCGCCGCTCGCCCCGCCACGGGAGACGGCCAGGCAGTCAGCGTCGCGTGCACCCGTGGGAGAGCCGCCAGCGAGACGCCCACCTCACAGCACACCGGCAGCGAGAACTCTCTGTGCCAATACCTCGGCGTCGGCGTCGACGTGCCCGATATAACGAGCACGCTCAGGAGGGGGTGAAACAGCGCCGCGCGCACACCCGTGTCCGGGAACCAGCCGGCGGTTGCAGCAGCACCGGCCGAAGCGCAGCTGGGCGGGGGGGAAGAAGGGAGTTGGCGACGCCCGCGCCACCCCCACCGGTCGCCCTCCCCGCAGCAGGTCGCCGCTCGTGGGTGCCACCAACCAACACGCACAGTTGCACCTGCGTGTCCTCTGCGGCGTCGGACGAGAGAAAGGTGGAGCTCGTGGCTGGGAAGCCCTCGTCGCCGATCCCTCCGCCGTCGCGCCGGCACAGCGCGGCCCCAGCATCGGCAAGGGGGAGTAGACACGCGCAGTGTCCCAGCCGTTGTGCGGAGCTGTCAGCGCAGGCGCCGATGCCGGCGATGAGCGTGTGGTGAAGTGCGTCCCAGTTGACTCCACGGCTGCCTATCTCCTCGTCCAGACGCACCTGCGACAGAGGTGGTACAGGATCTACGAAACTGTTGGGCGGCCCGTCTCTGGTTGAGGCGGGAGAGGTCACTAGTGTCAGCATCACATCCACGTGTGCGCTGGCGCCACTCCGGGACGCGGCAGTGGAGGCGGAAAGGCCGCCGTACCACACGACCAGCGCCGGCACACCGGCCGCCTCTTTGGCTGCGGCGGTAGTGGAAGGCAACGCCACCGTGGCGGCACCGTAGCGCGAAGGAATCTCGGGGCACACGCTGCACCGCGCGGTGGCGGGTCGCGTGTCTGTCGCGCCGGGCACACCCCACCGCCTGCTCACCCAGCGCAAAAAGGGCAGGGAATCTGCAACGTCGCTGCCGTCCCTATCACCACCGTCGTCGCCACCGCTAGCGTTTCGTCTCCCTTCAAGTCGCCAGATCCTCCTCCCATCGAGGGGGCCTCCCCCAACAGATCCGCCAGGAAGTCATCGTCCCGACCGGTGTCGAGCGGGTAGTAGTAGACGGGCCTGTCGCTGGACTCCTCGTCGTAGTCTCTCTCCTCATCGCTATCGCACGGGTCGTCGCGCTGCCGGCAGAAGCGCTGGCGCTGCGCTATACTGAGACTATCATAAAAGTACCCATGTTCAAACCACTTTCCCGAGAACATTGTGAACGGATGTGGGATATGCTACTCGCTTGAGATGATGATAGCCTCAACTTGTCCGTGGATGCTTACAAGTCATCAATACAGCTTTGAGTGGAGAGAGAGAGAGAGGCTGAAGTGATTAGAGCTGAAAGAAAAAAAAAAGGATGTACTACGCGCCATGTTTGGCGTAATATGGTCAGAAGACAGTGCGTAGCGCAATAAAAAACATGAGTGATGACGACTGACAGCTAGCGCCCATTAGTCTTTCGAATGAGACGAGAGAAAGAGAGAGACATGAGAGCGCATCCACATACTACAGCACTAGTATAGTAGGGGAGCACTAAAGACGCTGTACGCCTTAGAGTGAAGCAAAGCAATGAAATAGGGGAACGGACACCTGGTAAATGCTTGCGCGCTCAGGGCCAATGAAAAGATTAAAGGTGCGCAAGCGGAGCGTTGGCAACGAAGAAGGACTGGGTAAGACGAAAGGTGTGTGCCATTTTTTTTTTGCCCCTCGCCTCCCACCCCCTACCCCCACTCCTCCTTCTCTACTCTCTTCTTTGTCTCTTTTTCGGTGGAGGTTTCGGGGTAGCGGCGGGGACAGAGGTCGATGGTGGTTCATCTGTGTCCGAGCACTTTTCAAGGATCTTGAGGCAGAGGCGAGTGCACTCGGATTGTTGAATTTCCTCCAGCGACAGCCAGCGTGCGTCGCCGTCGATGTCGGCCGACTGGCGTCGCAGCATCGCGGGCACCTCGGTGCACAGCGAGCGAATAAGACGAGCCCCTGACACCGGCCGCAGAAAAACGCGTACCTGCATATTGGTGTTAGACAGGATGTGCGCAATGGTTCCCCTGTCGACGCAGTCAGAGCTTCCCAGCGCAAGTGTGGAGCGCACTCGCTCCACATCCGTGTCGTCGGACTCCAGTGGTAGCGACGCGAAGTCCAACATACCGCTGAGCAACCCACTCTTGCCGCGGCGCGTGACGAGGTAGCGAGGAGCAGCGGCGCCTTCCCCTCTGCCCCTCCTGCCGCCATCATTGGCTCTGTACACCACGCAAACAATGAGTCGCTCCTGCCGCTTCGCCGCAGCGGCGCGTTGTGGAATGACACCCTCAATGGCTGCGATGTCGCCACTCCTCACCAGCTGCAACGCGCGGCAGTGGTTCGAGAGGGGGCAACGGTCGCAGTGCGGGGCGCCGTTGGGCCTGCAGATGCCAGCACCAAGCTCCATTAACCCTTGGTTGAGCGCGGCGGGGTTGTGGCAGTCGCCGTCGATCATCAGCTGCTGGCCCCACTGTTGCGCTGCGCGGATGCTGGAGGGTTTCTTGGGGTCGAGGCTGCGCTCGCCGCGCAGACGCGCAAGGACGCGCACAACGTTGCCATCCACCGCGATGACACGCTCGCCATAGCACACTGACGCGATGGCAGCAGCAGTGTAGGCGCCGATGCCGGGCACGCGAAGCAGCTCTTTGGCCGTGGATGGCATGCGCACCGGGCCGTCGCGTCCCGCGTGCTGCGCCACCAGAAACTGCGCCCCCTTGAGGAGGAAGCTCGCGCGCCGGTAGTAGCCCATCCCAGACCACACCGAGCGCACCTCCGCCTCAGTGGCTGCCGCGAGCGCCTCGATAGTAGGGAAGCGGCTCATCCACGCGCGGAAGTAGACAATGACCGTCGACATCTGCGTCTGCTGCGCCATCACCTCGGAGACCCATATGGGGTACGGCTCGTACGTCCCGCGTGCCACGTCGGCCGCGGTGCGCCACGGCAAGTCCTCCCGTCGGCTATTCTGCCACCACTCCACCACCCTTGCCTGCACGTCGCCCAGCAAGGCACGCTGCGACGACCACCCAGCAGGAGTCGGCCACTCTGGTGCAGCACACATCGTCGTGAGAGTGTTGGTAGGGAGAGGAGGAGGGGGGGGGGGCAAGTGTCGACCGTGCTTGATGCTCGTCTCTGAAAAACCAATACGCTTATGTAAGCATTGCAAGATGGTTGTAAATATCGTTGTTAGTGAATAGAAGGCGGAAATGATGATGGACATAAAAAAAAAACAAGAATAGAACGCGCCAAGGATCACACGTTACTGTGCGTGCGATCAACCTTGGTGCACTACGAGTAGTTAACTTAGATGGCATGGGGTGCACACCGATGCGAGCACTCATAGTTGATGCAAGTTTACAAACAAAGCGATACGTTTGACAGTGAACCTGCGTGTTTTTGGTTGCTTTCCCCTCATCCTTCTTGTACGGCTCGCGCGGCAGAAACAAACCAAATCAAAAACAAAAAGCATGGCATTACTCTTTTTATTTCGATTTCGCTTCATCTGTTTTATATTTCAAACATTCCATTTTACATGAGATCCGCAAAAACAAAATTTGAAAGATACGAGAGAAAACAAAGCGCTACTGGAAGAGAACATGAGTAGCAAGATTTGAGATTTTGTTTTACATACCGTAAGCAGTCACTTCACCTCATCATCGCCTGACAGATCTGGAGTGTCGGAGGCGAGGGGGGAGGCGGTGATGGCAACGCTTACGATTTAAAGAGCAGCACCCCCATTTGGCCGATGTAGAAGTAGATGTAGTTGTTCTGCTCGTGCGTGACGAAGCTACCAAAGTTACGCCCCACAAAACAGTTCCACGTTGGACCGTACTTGGCGTCAAACTCGTACTTGATGAAGGCGGCCACTTCCTGCTCTGTGTTCTTCTTCACCAGCCCCTCCTGCGCGCACAGGATCGCGTGGTTCTCCATGTCCTTTGACATCTCGGTCACCTTGACCGTCGCGTTGGCAATCTGCGTCATCGCCAGGATAAGGAAACAAATGATAGTTAAAGAGCAATAGCGGGTGGTGTGTGCGAGTACCTTGGGAAAACTTGGGAAAACGGTGCTTGAGCAAGGAAAGACTGTTGTTGCTCTCGCTACTACTGCCCAGTGTTGAATGGAGAGAAATCTAGATACGATCGTTTTCTATATACGGAGGATTCCTAAACAAAAGGCGGCAAGTGGCACAAGAAAGTAGGACAGGGGGTGGGAGGGGAAGTGAGGGGAGATGCTTGTAGAAACATTCGGTTTCAGAGACGTGTCGTACACGTGAGCAGCGTTGCGTCGAAGCGAATATGGACATCTATACGCGTTATGCAAACAAAACCTTGGTATCACGTGAAGTCAGGGCAAAAAAAAAAGCCGTATTGAAAAAGAGCGTACTGTAAAGCGAATATATGCACACCCTCAGCGTCACGGCTATTCGCCAAATGAGAACACCCGCCGCTGACTTCTGCTCTCTTGAAAAATACAGTGCTCCCATCACAGGGGAGATTTCATACCCAAATGTGTTAGGTTTACTAATTGACTTTTAAATATCCAATAGAAAACGTGAGCGGTGCGGTTATGGCAAGGGTCGAAGTGGTAATAGCAACCAAGAAGAAGAGCGCAACAAAGAAAGAATGAGAAAAGTCCTTCATTTAACTGTTCGTTCTACCTTCTTGTCTGCATTTTTTTTTTTTAACTGACGCATATTTCCCTTGATTGTGGGGGTTTTCCTTCATATTATTTTATATTTTTACCTTTTTTTTTTCGCTCCAGATCAGCTTACTACGATAGGTCTACAACAGCAAACAATATTTTTTTTCTCAACAACGCAGCTGAAAACGGCATATTACAGATACAATAAAAACGACAAAAGGGAACAGCGACAAGGAACCTAAAAATAAACAACAGAATTGCAGAATAAAGAAGGAAGAAAGAAAACACCAGTTCAGAAAAAAATCACCAAGACCTTAACTATGTGTTTATCGTAAGCTAACATGGAGTGAAAATAACCAACAATGGAGACCATTTGAACGACCATTGCGCGCCCGTCGTGAGAAGACCCCTATAACAAAAAGGGAAACAAGAACAAAAACACACAAACCAACGCCGAAGGATAAGGGAGGAAGAAAAGTAACAAAAGAAAATAAAAAGAGAGCTTGAGAAATACAGTCCGGAGTCAAAAGAAAGAAGTTACTTTTTTGTTGTTTACCGTAACTTTTCCTTAATCAATTAAACAATTAAAAAAAAGCTTGAGTGTCTTGAGACTCTGGCTCTCGACGCACTAAAACGCCCTCGGCCTTTCTAGGGTTCTCATTATGGCAACGACTTCATCACAGCGCTTTGAGCTCCCGATGTGACGGGAAAGCAAAGCCACTGGCGTGGTCCAAGCATTGAGCAGAGACAGAGGGGAAGAAAAGTGGAGAAGCGAAAAAAAATTTGCGGAGAAGCAGTCCCGTCGCACATCTTGTTAGACCTGATGAAGTCACATTACAAAAGATGTGAAACAGAGTCTACCTGCCCACGGATTTCGCCTCTTTCCCTCGCCCCTCGTCGCGCTCCTTAGAAGTGGCGTGAGTGTCAACGTTTCAGGGAACTGGCACCCACACCTACATTTGCTTTGTTAGGAGGGCACACGTCAGTACTGTGATGGAAAGAAGAGAGTCATAATGTGATGAGAGAGGGGGGGGGGAAATGCAGTTTGAGCGAAACAGCTTTTTACTTGGCCTCGCCGACAGCAACACCGATGCCGAGGATGACGACGGCGGTGAACTCCACGCAGAAAGCGGTGATGAAGAGAATGAGGCCGTTACCAATCCTGTAGTCCTCCCTGTAGTGGTACGCACCGGCGCTGCACATGTCGGAGTAGTAGAAGGCCAGCATGGTGGACATGACGACGAGGGTGGCGATGCAGGTAATTCCGCCCATGATGCAGGCAACGACGGCCAGCTCAGCGTAGTGGAGCACCTCGAGCAGCGCGCACAGGGAGGTCAGGAAGGAGCCGATGACGCACATGACGGAGAAGGCCTGCGCGCCGTTAATGAGCTGCACGGGCTTCTCGCAGGTGCGCCAGGTGTCACCGGTCTTCTCGCGAGTGTCGCGGTCGAAGTTGTAGCGGCGGAACCACGTCTTGTTGCAGTCAGGCTTGTCGCCCCAGATGGCGAGGCACGACTTGTTGCGGCGGTGGTCCATCATGCCAATGGCGATGCCGCCAGCGCTGAAGGCGAAGGCCGCAACAAAGAAGATAAAGAAGATGATGGCAGTGATGGAGAGCTTGGGCTTGGGCTCAGCAGTAGCGTCGTGGTGCTCTTCCTCGCCCTCCTTGTCCTTCTCCACCTCATTTCCTTCCTCCTTGGAGTTCTTCTCCTGCTGCTGGGCGTTCTCCTCCTCAGAGGGGTAGTCCTGCTGCTTCTTGTCGTCAGACATATTGATGTTCTGGGGGGAAAGAATGTTATGGGAGAAGTTCGAAAGAAACTAGTAAATCTTTGGTCTTGGTGGCTGTTACTTAGCGAGAGACACTTTTTTTTCTTGTGTGTGATGGGGAAGAGACGAGTTTTACGCATTGGGTGATGACAAGCGATGCAAAAAAGAGAGAGAAAGTGAGGAGCACCAAATGGGCAAAAGAGGAGAAGTTTTCACTGCTTCACACGCTTCAGCACACACGCACAAACGTTCAACTATGGCTATTTCAGAAAAACAAAAAAAACATACGCTGCAATGTAGATGAGCCGTTTGTCTGTTGGTAGCAACTATCGTTCCGGCGGCTGGAAGCGGGAAGAAAAGTCTATTCTCTTATTTCCGTTTGCCTGGTTTTAGCCGTCGTTTTCAGTAAAGGAGTTTCGAGTTCATCGAAAAAGGAAATAAAATGGGGACCAGAAACAAAAAAAAAAGTTTGTTAAAAGGGGAAAAATAATAATGAAAACAAGTGTAATAGAAAAGGTAGAGCGTCACTCTCTGTCCATACCGATTCTGGCGGTCGCCTCACGTAGGAAGATGAGGGCCTGCTCGTTGCATGTTTCCGTGTGTGGGTGGATGGGTGGGTGTGACTTACCCTCACCTAGAAAGTCCTCATATTCCGGAAAAGTAGACAGTATCGACCTCAGCTATCCACAGTAGCCCCGCAATGCCGAAAAATAGGGCAAGAGCAGAGTCGAAGGTGGATTTGGTGGAAGCGGTGATAACAGCTGCTTTAAAACGTTTGGACGACACGCACACACATAAAAAAAAAAATGAGATCAAGAAAGGAAAGAGGGGAAAGGCATGGAGCATTTTTCAAAAAGAAAGTAATTACGAGGTGGTGGTGGTGAAAGCACTGTCAGCTTTCGTTCCTCAGCTTAACAAGATAAACTGAAGAGAAATAGTTTTTTAAATAATAATAATAAGTAGATAAGAATGAATCCTTTTCGTAAACGGGTAGTCTCCGATGGGATCGAGATGAAAAAGCACAGGGCTCAGGATGAAAGAAGGAGACAAGCACAGATATCGATTGCTTTTTCTTCTTTACATGCGGCCCATAATAGCACGGTGAGTTTTGTATCGTTTTATTTGTTTGTTTTTCATAGTTGAATATAATTATTTCTGAGATTCTTAAATACATTACCGTTGAAAGTAATTATAACAACGATGCAAAACAGGAGCGCACGTTACGCCTTGTTGTAAGGAAGGTGCTGCAGAACCATGGCCATGCCGCAGAAGCCCGTGGAGCCGGAGACAAAGAGGCCGCAGCCGACGAAGAGGGGCAGGAAGGCGAAGCGGCGATCGCGCGTCAGCGCCAGCACGCTGCCAGTGATGATGAGGGTGCTGGCGATGAGGTGCACCTGCCGGATGATGGGCAGCGGCGCCTTCTTGTCCTCGACCACCGGGAGGCCGGCCATGCGCCACGCCGACATGCCGCCGTTCAGGTTCAGCAGCTTCACGTCCTTGTAGGCGGGGGTGGAGGCGATGGTGGCCGACAGCTGCTCGCACGCCGCGGAGGAGCGACCGCCGCTGGCGCAGTAGGCGCAGACAGTCGCGCCGGCGCCGGCGGCGCTCAGGATGGCCTGGCAGTTGAGGTTCGACGACGGGAAAAGGTGGGAGTCGGCGATGTGCTCGCGTTTGTGCTCCGACGCCTCGCGGACATCAGCAAGGAAGATCTTCTCGGTCTGGAGCTTCTTGGCGAGCTCAGCGGCAGAGACAGTGGTGTATCCGGACATGGTGAGAACGAGAGTCGTTGAGGATGTGCTGTGTGCGGAAGAGAGCGTTCAGAGAGCTGTGAGAGGCAGGTCTGTGGGGGTGGCAGTAACTGATATTGGCTGGGCGTTGTGTAGATATCTGTTGTTGTTATTTTTTTCTTATTCATAAAGTGATGTAAGCAAACCAAAAAAAAAAAGCGAATGTGAGGGTAGAAGAGTAGTAGTTGACGATGATGTCATTGGTTTCCCAATGAGGTGAAACGGCGATACTGGTCGAGGTCGCGCACCATAGTAAAAGATAAGAAAAAGAAAATGCTGAATGCTGAATGCGTAAGGAGTATCACGTCAGTCGTTGTTGTCGTTGCTCTTGGATGCTGCTCGTGCCGCTGCTTCCAGATTCGAGCATTTGATTCAGAGCCAAAATACTTTGTTATTCAATAGATCACTTCTTCTTGTTGTTTTCTTCTTTCTCTGAAGCATAGGTCCCGTTGCATGGCCGGGGATGGTTTCACGGCTGGAAACTCATGAATAACAAATGAAAATACGATCGTGCGACGGCGCGCGCGCCAGTAGTAGGAAAGGAAACGAACGGAGACAAACAAAAAATGAGGCGCAGTAGCCCATCAGAAACTCTGTGATGGCAGCCATGCCGGGATCGATTCCTAGAAGTAAAAGTGGTGGTTTGACCCTCTCACGGAACAAAGGAGAAGGTCACATGGGAGCCACTTGGAGCAGCGTTGCGCCTGACAAACTCCCTAGTGATGAGTTTCTCAAGGGAATGCTTCACATCTTCCACCTGCGTCAGCAGCTGAGGCAGCACCTGTAGAAGACCCTCCATCAGCTCGTCGAAGGTCCGTGAGCCGTGCTTCTTGAGCAGCTGCACAATCTGGCTATCTATCACCTGCGAGTCGGCCTGTGGCAAGGCGCGGGTGCCGAGAGTCTTCTCAGTGACAACCGCCGCGTCCTCGACGTGAGGGCTCGTGAGAAGGCGGGCCAGCTTGCCATCGCTGGGTAGTGTGCACGTCGACCGGGAAACGAGAGAGTCTCCCGTCAGCGTTGACGCCGCGGGCGCGCTCAGTATCCCCGCCGTCAACAGTGGGTTCAGCAGGCAAATGCACTCGGCGCGTGCGAGGCCGGTGACGGCGCACAGGTCTGCGACAGAGCACTGCGCACGGGTCTGGAACACCTGCAGCATCGCCAGCTGGCTCAGCGACACCTGCGTTCGCACCATGTCCCCCTCTGTGTTGCGCAGGCGGATGATGCACTTGGACGTGTTCTCCAGTAGCTGCGCCACCTGTCCGGGACGCTCCACCCGGCACGTCGCCTCGGCAGAGGCGATGTCATCCCGGATGGACTGTGGCACGCTGTCGAGGCGCAGCGGGGTCTGGCTGGGGTACATGTGCCACAGGCCAGTGCGGAGCGTGATGATTGGTGCCGCGGCTGGTCGTCCTACAGTGATGTAAATGGTGCCACGCACCGTGGTCTCGAGCATGCTGCGACACCGGAACAGAATCGGGGACAGTTTTATTTTCGCCATGTGATCCAGTGAGTCCTTCTCCAACGAGAGGTCGAAACTCCCCGACAAGAGGCGGTGCGCCAGAAAGCCCTGGTGCGTCTTGAGAAAGACATCCTTAGCAGACGAGCGACCGTCGGGCAAGAAGTAAAACATCCCCAGCATCTGGATCTGGTCCACGATAAGGTTCGACGGTGTTGGTACGCTGAACAGCCGACTGGACAGGACAGCGAGTCTTTCAGCGAGGACGCTGAAGTCGAGGGGGCCAACGCCCTCAACAAGCCCCCTGTGCAGACCACTCTTGAGCGACTCAGAGAGGGAGGGGTGACCGTCGAAGACGTCCACCAACAAATCGGAGAAGTACGTGAACAACTTGGTGAAAGTGACCACGACAAGGCTATACGGGTTGTTTTGGGATCTGCACGCGGTGAGTTGTGTTTGAAGCACCTGAACGATAGCCTCATGCAACGCTGACTGTAGAAGGGGAAGACCGCAGTACTGGCTCTTGCACAGAAGCGTGAAAACGTGGCGGAGGTTTTCCCGGCCGCCGTTCTCATCCACCGCGCGGATCATCGTCACGATCGCGTCTTTGGGGATCGAATCTACATTTTCGTTGACAAACACACGGATGAGCTCCCGCATGGCTGCCTCACCCGAGATGAGAAACTTGTCTGTCCTCCGCTGCTCGTTCTCGTACTGCTGCAGGCACTTTTGGCAGAAGGCAGGATAGTCCCGAATATCCCACGACGACATCATCTGACGATAAAAAGCGCACATGTCGTTGATGTAGTCCGTTTCAATGATGTTCTTGTACTTGGTGCTGTCAGGAAGCATCACCAGTTCGTCCTTGAGCTCCGTTACGAGGGAAAAGAGCGGCGCGTCTTTTCCGGAGCGGTCATCCTGAATAACGGACTTGACAAACTGCTTCAGCGCTGCCTCCAGCTCGGGGGACAGCACGTATTCGGACCACTTGAGGAAGGCCAGAGCATCGGTTCGCTCAAAATTGTACGCGTTCTGCGACAAAATCCCTGCAGTCACGTGAATAGGAGTGAAAATAGTAATGAGTTGAGTGACCGACACCAGAAACACCCGCCATTCGTTGATGTACGTTTGCACAAGATCGTCCGACTGCAGAATGCGTTTACGCGACGCTTTTACGCGTGCCACAAGAAGCCCTTCCAGTTGACGCTCGACGTACTGGAGCTGTGCCGTGTTGTCTACCCTCACATTGTTGATGCGGCACGGATGCGAGCACAGATGGTACACTAGAGTGTACGCGGTTGTCACCTCCTGTACGATCTCTGCCACATCTGACGTGAACAGATCCTCGAACAACCTGTTACAGTTCCGTTCCACCTCACCCCACAACTCTTCGAACGAGAACAGTTGTGACACAGTGAAGGTCAGTGGATCTCCGAGAGCAACCTGAACCGACATCGGACACCGCCGCGCACAGCGCCAACAAAATAAAAAATGAGTTGAAAGGAAAGTGAGACAGTGAATTGTAAGGAAGAAACGAAACAGACAACTGTTGTCAGGTGGGTTTTTAAGAATGGTAGCAGTAGTAGTGATGGGTGTTTTCAGACGCAGTAAACAGTCTTTCGGTTAACGCAGAGGCTGTAGCTGTCGCTGTAACTTGACTTGTGTGTTTGTCGTTGTACCTCTGAGCCAGCAAGTGTTGTGTGTATGCCTGTTATTCTGTTACGGGGGGAATAACGGAAATGGGGGGGGGGGTAATAAAGGCAAACGGCTCAATAATGAACGTGCATAACGTTGGTGACTGATCCCTCGGCGCTGATTGAGGAACATTACATCGGTGATGTGTTATTTAACAGCTCGTTGATGTCATTGTCAGGCGCGGGGTCGAATAACATTAAAAACATAAAACAATTCATCATGAACCTTTGGTGCGGCTGGAGAAACAATAGAGCAGCATGTTCGTAACGCTTAGACGATTGAATTTCTTCTGCACACCTTTGTTTGGTTTTACTGTGATTTACATCGACGAAAAATGACTAACAAGTACAAGCGAAATCCATATATGTGCAGATGTAGCGGCGGGTGAACATATAGATAGCGCCAAGAAACAATGATGATAATAATAATAATGATAATAATAGAAGAGGAAGAGAGAGAGAGAGAGAGAGAGAGAGAGAGAGAGAGAGAGAGAGAGAGAGAGAGAGAGAGAGAGAGAAACTAAAGGTAAGCCAAAGCAGAAAAAAATAATGTAAGCACAAAACGTGAAAAAAAAAAAGTCATGCTCAAAAATAGCAATACTAATAATAATTATAACAGTGAGGATGCTCACTTTTCTTTTTTAAAGAATTATCAACTTTATAGGTGGGGAATGCAAAACTATCAAAAGAGAAAAGCAAAAGTTAGAAGAATATTTCCTAACCAGACGCGAAGCACGAAAAAGAAATAGAAGAAAAAAAAAAGAAGCAGCTTAGGGACAAAAGGAATACATCGTCTCATTGCGTGTAATCATGCCGCGGGTAATGAGTTTATCAATGGCAGCCTTGATGGCACTCACAAAATCAGCGTCCTTCACTCGTTTGTGGAAGGCTGCGACAGACCTCACAAGGTCTTCGAAAGTGGAGCTGCCCTGCTTTACGAGAGCTACAATGTTCGCTTCATACACAGCGTCTTCCGATTTCACACCAGGGGGTAAAGTAGTGCGAGTGCTTCCTCTCCGTTGGCTGTTGTGGTAGACAAAGTCGCACAACGCCTTGGTATGGTGGCTGGCGACGGATGTTACAAGGGTGTAAGTATCCTCGACGCTGTCAACATCAACAAGATGCTCCTTCTCAAGGGTCTGCAAAAACATGGCGCATTGCTCCTTGTTTACACCAGTGTGCCGGCTCAGTTCGGAAGCATTCCAAGTTTTCTTGGTGTTAAAGGCGAGAAGAAGCGGAAGCTGGTGAACAGACACCATAAATCGGCCAGAGGCACCAAAGCGAACAACAACAGTGGAATATAGAGGTAGAAACTCGATACGCTTCCCGCTGAACTGCTGCGTGTACTGCTCCATGCAAATGTCGACACACTGACGCAGATCTGCAGGGAGGCCCTCGGAGCGATCGCCATCAAGTGCAATCAAATTGTCCCAGGTGTGCTTCGACAGTAGCAAAGGGTGCACGCGGAAACCGCAGTTGAGATTAATTGAGTGGCGCAGCTTGAGACTTGTGTCGCAAACATCACGAATCATTTGTTTGCACTTGAAAACAGGGCTAACAAACTGTTTGGGGAAAAACAGATTAGAAATAATAGCTAGTTCCTGAATGTGGTTAACCGGACTAAACGCATCGCGAAGTAACCGATCCTGGAGAAGATGAATATTTAGCCGCCAGTATTCTTCCTTATTACTAACTATACTGTACAGGAGAGTAACCCAGCTCCTTTCAGTTGACAAAATTGCGTCTTCGCATTTCGCTTGATGCATACTCTTGGCAGAGAGATCTGTGACACGGTTAGGTGTCTCGACATCGAGAGTTTCGGCACTGTCAGAAAAATCATCATTTGAGGGTCGAGTCGCCTCAGCAGCAGTAAATTTGCTCAGAGCCGTTGGTAACTGAGAGGTAAGAAGATCAAAAGTATCGGTGTTTTGCGGCCGAGCCTTGGAGCAGCCGCTAAATACTGCCTTGAACAGCTTCTCGTCATTTTCGCCGAAAATCTTCCTGATCGCCGAGACATATGTTTGGAAAGTGTTCTTGACAACAGATATGTAAGCATCGACGGTTTCTTCGGCGCTGCTGAATGTTTGTGACTCGAAGGTTCTTGTTATCGTGTTCTCCACATTGATGGCAAGATATTCCTCAAGCCAAGTATCTGTGCTGCCGTTGCCAAAAAATCCGTACAATTGGCGGAGTGATCTAGTGTGTGCCAGAATGGCCTCTTCGCCGTCGTCGCCATTCAGCCAATTTTGTACTTCCTTACCGAGAATTGCCTTGGAGTCTGCCATTGTGGTTGCAATAAAAGCACTTCTAACCTTGTCATAGGAACACTTAGCCAGAAAAAAGGTGGCCCTCAATTCCTCCATGCGCAGGTGATGTGCTATCGTTTCGCAAAAGTCAGCTGCATTTAGTTTGCAAAAAGTTAGCATCTTCTCCTCGTAGAATGTTTTCAGGTCGGCTAGATACGGATCTTCGATGATCGCAGAGTACAGCACCTGGCGACCATCATTAAGAATAAGCAAATTAAGCGAAAGACGTTTAACATTTTCCATTTCAGGGATCATTTCGGGTGTGAATGTAGATGTACGAACCATTTGAATAACTGAACGAGCATTGTTCTTCAAGGCCTCGCGTAAATTAATTTCTAACTTCTGCTCGCACCAGAGGTGATTTGCGACTGTTTCCGTTTTTAAAAGCACATGTTCAGTAGGAAGGCCGCGTTTTTGCCACGTCCAATGCAAATATGTGAAACAGCCCTTGATCAAGTGTACACCAGAGGTAAAACTCTCAAAGCTGTCCAAATACTGCGTGATAACACTTTCCTCCGGAGTCCTGTGGTTACTTGTCTGGAGGTATTTTTTCAGCATCTCTCGAAGAAGGTAATACACGACAAGAACCTGAGTGCTTTCTTCCTGCTCACCAACTACGGGGCTTGTACTGCTACCGCGAACTAGCGTGGGAACATCGCAGCATTTGTAGGCGGTAATCGTATAAACGTTCACGAGGTTCCTGGATAGTTCCTCAAAAAGCGAGAGGTACGCAGAAGACAAGAACTCCTTCGGCTTCGAGTCAAAAATAGTCAGAGCTTTCAGACATACCACATTAACAGACCGCCACAGAGAAGCAAACGACGGTTGATGGGGAGGAACCAAGTCGTTCGCAGGCAGACGCATAACCGTGGAAGACATTTTCAAAACTGACCGATGAATAATATTATTGTTTTGGTGAAGATCGTGAGCTGAAATCGAACAGGAGAATAATGTGGCTGTTTTGTTGTGGTTGTTGTTGTTATCGCTGCTGCTGCTGTGCGTTCGGATTTGTTTCTGCTGTTTTCTGCAAACTGTGGTTTCCGTTTTCGTCTTAATATTTCTTCTTTTCTCAAATAGCACCTGGAAAAATATTAGATGCCGTTTCAATCTTCGTTCGGCTTACTTACCTACAGTTGCTCCTCAACGTTACGTCGCTTAATTTTATATATATGATTTTTGCTTCTTGTTGCAACTTCACTGACTACACCTAAATGTGGTGTTTAATATTCTTCTCTTCCACAAATTCTATGCTGTAGTAATTGCTGGCGTGCCCTTTTATTTACCCGGTGAGTAAAGATGAACGTAAAACTGCCTTTTAAAGGAGGAGAAATAATCGTCCTCGCGAAGAAAATGTCTAGAAAAAAGGTAATATTAATAATAATATCTGTTTTAGCGCAGGAAAAAAAAAAAATCTGCTCTATTTGTGATAGTATTTCGTTACTATGCGGGGTCTTATTTTGCTCTTGTCTTTTTAAGTACCGACGGAGTAGACGTCCTTTAAAAAAAAAAAATGTCTTTCTCTTAAGTTACAATGGCTGGCGTTGAAGAGGAAGAAAGTGCTGCACACTTTGTACTGGTGTTGCAGAAACTTTTTCTCTTGATGTGTATTGCGTGGGAAGGAGAAAGAGGGGAAATTTGTTAGCGAAGAATAGCAGTGTGGTCCGCCGGATACAGTGTGTTCCCTTTGATTATGGTGTGCTATTTCCCTGTCTAGAAACAGTGTTATGGACCCTTTTTTTTTTCGCACAAGAAAAAAAAAAACAGATATTACACAAAGGAGCTGCGTGTAAGAAGTAAAGCACAAGAAATTGGAGTATGGAAAAGCACTATAGGAGAAAAAAGTAAGGAATATGGATTGTAAGAGAAGGAATTTCACGACTTCAGAATAACTGTTCTTCGCTGAGTTGGATCTGAAAAGTTTTTACGTGCCTATGTTATTTAGCTCCTTTATGGGCTGGTCACCTCACGTCGATACGAGTGAGTGACGATAAATCGTGCAAATAGGTAATGTTGTTTTTTTGGAGGCAACAGATTATGTGAAAAGAAAATTTATGAAGAAAATTTATGTGCAGACTGAAGACAGGTTGTTGAGTTAGAGCAATGTTGTGTTCTCTTGAATAAGACAAATGTTGTGCAAAAGAAGAGGAGTAATAGTTAGCAAACGGAAGGCAGTGTGGAAGTAAATAAATCGTAAGTACCCGGAGGTGAGTGCGGCAGTCTAAACAAGGAAGCCAGAGAGAAAGAGACTGAGAAGCAAACAATGACAAGAGAGGTACTTTTTCTTTTTCTTTTGACTGTGCGCCAAATATGCCAACGAAAAAGATAAGCAAATATAGGGACGGGAAAAAAAAAAGAAACGACGTAATCTTTAGGAAGGAAATCAGGAAGACAGAATTGGCAGAAAAGGGGATTTGAAGAGAAAAGGGGGAAGAAAAATATTACTTTGAGAGGTGAAAAGTTCAGGACAAAAAGTGATAACCCTACTGTGTGTAGTGCTCTATGTGTCTGCTGAGTGTCGGTTTCCCTTCGTTAAATAAGAAAAGGAAGGAAAGTAGAGTCGAGTAGTGCGAAAATGAGAAAGGTCAGGAAGCATACTAAACCATCATCAGAGACGTATACTTGAGAGCATAAAAGCAGCGCACCGACTCAGAGAACTCACACTGCACTTTACGCTTGTTTGGATACATGCGGCGCTAACAACAACCCATAGAGCAAAGACACGCAGGCAACCACACACACTTTCACAGACCACCACACAGAAGTAGAAGAAAAAAATGGCCGTCACATAGGTTATGCAGAAAACACAAGAAAATCTTTAACATAGCTATCCCAGCAGCGCACAAGCATAATTGTTCGTTCGACTTGCAGGCAGCGAGGGAGTTCTCAACACTTTGCCATACGACCACGAAGGTCAAAAACAAAAAGGCAAATTCAAGAGAAATATAACCAAAGCGAACGCCTTAACAGTGGAAACACCAGGACAAGATCAGACGCAGGTGGGGTGCGCCAGCATCTGGTACCGGTACGATGGAGGCGGGGGGGCGGCGTGCCGTTTGGGGGACACGGAACCCTGACGGGGTCCACCCCGCAAAGCAGCGGGCGGGCCAGCGTAGGGAGGGGGAGGGATGAAACACAGCAAACAAAAAAGGGGAGACACGCCCGTTCAGCCAGACCAACGAGCAGAAAAGAGCTGGGCACCTGCGGGTGGCGACATTGCCCCGCGAGCACCGCGAGGCCCTTGCCGGCAACGCTGACGACGGCGGGCGTGTAACGCCAGTGGGGACAGCCGTACAGCCGCGTGTTGCGCGCCACCTCCTCTTCCTCCTCCCCTTCCTCCGCGCCGCTGGCCACTTCGGAAGCGACCCCGGCGGCGGCGCTGGCTGGATGGGCCAGGACGGCCGCGAGCCCGGGGGCCGCGCCCGCCGCGCCGCGGCACAGGAACACCTTCACGGCGTCATCGCCGCTTGCGTTTTCCTTTCCGCCGACGAATGCGACGACGCACTCGGGGTCGCCACCACCGCCGCGCACCGTCAGCAGGCCGCCCGCGTGGCCGTTGCTGCTTGGCAGCGCGCCGGCGTCGATCGGAGAGAAGCGCTGCGCGGCTGCGTCATAGAACCACGCGTCGCCGAGACTCTCAACCTCGCCCGCCCGCGAGTAGCGCATCCCGCCGTACAGCACAAAGCCCGCAGGGGCGCCGGGGGGCAGCCACACCAGCGAGAGGCACTGCTGGCGCGGCGAGGGCCACACCGCGCACGGCCCGGGCCGGTGGCGGATGGCGCGCCACACGTGCGTGCGGGTGTCCAGCGCGTAGAGCTCGTCGCACTGCGGCGCGGCGTCGGTCTCGCCACCGAACACATACATGACGGCGCCCGCGGCGTCGCAGCCGGCCCCGTGGCGGCAACGGGGCGCCGGAACGTCGCCAAACGCATCCAGCACAGTCACGGTTGCGTCGCCGCGGCCGCCGGCCCCGAGGCGCACGGCCGCCAGCGTGTTGCGGCGTTCGTAGTCGCCGCCGAGCCCGCCGAACAGCAGGCCGCGCTCGCCGGCGCCGACGCCCACCAGCGACGCGCCGTCACACTCCAGCAGCGGGTGTGCGCCGGCAGCCCGCCACGCCAGCACGGGCAGCGACGCCGCGTCGGCCGCGACGAGGGTGTCTGTCAGCTCGCCCTCGCGGTAGCCGCCCACCACGACGATGGTGCCGGCGCCGCCGCCGCCCGGCCCCTCGGACCGGAGGACGCACGCGCAGTGGCCCTCGCGCTCGCCCAGCAGGTCCGCGCCACCGCCGCCGGCGACGGCGCACTTGACCCACCGCATCGGCGGCGGCAGCGGGGTCGTCATCGTGCCTATGAGGGGAGGTAGCTGTGCGTGTTTTTGTGAGCGGGTGTGGAGGCGTAGAATGAGGAATGATAAAGAGAAAGGGGGTGCTTTGCGGGGCGTGGGCGTGGGGTGGGCATAGGGGCATAGGGCGCCGCGACGTCGACTCGGGCAGGGGCGGTGCTGGGTGGGGTGTGCGCGCGCGCGCCGAAACACATCGTTCAAAATGAGTACGCAAGATGCGTGCGGGGAAGCTGAGGTCCAGGCTACCACAATAACACCGCTCTCGATTTCGGGCTCATTCCGTCCCGCTCTGTTTCTTTCTTCTTTTTTTTTTTCTTTTTAACCACTCATTGCTATATATAAAATTTTTGATGCGTCCGTGCCCTTCTTCGCCCTCACTGTGCGACACCGCGCACGCTGGGGCAAACCGGCCTCCAGCACGCGTGTCCGCTGTTGAATGTTTCCTGCAGGCGGGTGTCGTAGGGAGGGGAGGGCGCGGGCAAAAAAAAAAGAAGAGGGGAAAAACCAATCTTCTGCCCTGGCCACTGGGAAGCAGACGGCGGCGTCGGCCAGGGGAAACAGAAAGAGAGAAAAAAAAAACCCCTCGGGAACGCGTGTGGGGAAAAACGAACATTAAAAGTACCGACAGAAACTGGGACCTCAACATTACCAAAACAAGCAAGCATTAAAAAAAAAAAAGAATCAGGGGAGGAAAAGAAAACAGAAAAGGACCTTAGTGTGAGGAAGAAAAACAAAACGAAAAACAAGCAAAAATAGCCACCATGTTGTCCTTTTCTGGTGGGGGGAATGCGTCAGCTCAACCGAAGCTGATGCGGTGGGAAGGGGGAAGGGACTCACTGAGGGCACAGGTTCACCGAGGAGGTGCAGACGTTGACCAGCCGGCAGAAGGGGTTGCGCAGAGAGTTGGACAGCTGCGCCACGGCGGCCTGCAGCACCGCGTTGCCGGCCCAGCTGTCCGGCGCGCAGTCGCAGAAGTAGTTGCCGCCGAGGCTCGCCGACTCGAGCGACGCCATGGCAGCCCACGACGACGCCAGCCGCCCGCGCATCTGGTTGTTGGACAGGTCGACGCGCCGCAGCGACTTGTGCGCCCAGTCGGGCAGACCCTTGCAGGCGTTGGTGTTGGCGATCTCGACCTCCTCCAGGCTGACCATGCCGTTCCACGCGCTCGGGATCGCGCCGCCGAGGGCGGTGCCGCTCAGCTTCAGCGTGCGCAGCATCTTGAGGCCCGCCCAGTTCTCCGGGAAGGACCCGCGGATGCCGGCGTTGCCGGACAGGTCCAGCGACACCACGCGCACGCGCTCCAGGTCGACGCCGGTGACCGGCGGCAGCGTCCCGCTGAGCTCCGCGCCGGCCATGCCGACGGTGACCCCGCCGTCCTTGTCGCAAGCGACGCCGCCCCACCCGCAGTAGTCGTCGCCGGCCCACGCGCCGATGCCGAGGTTGAGCGCGAGGTAGCGGAGGAACAGCAGCGTCGGGTCCGTCGAGGTGGTGGGCGGGGGCGGGGTGGTGGTGGTGGTGGTGATGGGTGGGGGCGGGGTGGTCGTGGTGCTGCTGGTGGCGTCGCCGCCGCCGGCGTTGGGCGTCTTGGGGCAGCTGCTGCTGCACTTGGTGGTGGCGCAGGCCGCGGGGTCCGCCGCGGGCGTGCCGTCCAGCGCGTGGCGCAGCGCGGCGCTGTTGGCCCAGCCGGCCGGCACGCAGCCGCAGAAGTTGTTGCCGGCGAGGTTGAGGCTCTCGAGCTTCTTGAAGCTCGTCCAATCGCCGCGCATCTCGCCGCCGAAGTTGTTGTAGGAGAGGTCGACGATGCGCAGGTTCGGCATCGTGGCGGCGCTCCAGTCGGGCAGGCGGCGGCACAGCGCGGCGTGGTCGAGGTACAGCTCCTCCAGCCCCGACATCTCGCGCCACTTGTCCGGCACGTAGCCGCGCACGGCCGTGTGGCTCAGGTTGAGCACGCGGAGGTGGCTCAGGTAGCGCCAGTCGCTGTCCAGCTCGTCGTCGATGCCGGGGTTGTCGGAGAGGTCGATGGACACCACGCGCACGCTGGGCGCCTCCTTCTTCTTCACCTCCGGCAGGTCGTTACCCAGGCCGCGGCCGCGCAGGCTCACGTACACGTCGTCGTTGTCGTCGCAGTGGACGCCGTCCCAGTCGCAGTAGTTGCTGCCGGTCCACAGCGCCCGCAGCGGCTTGTACTCGTCGGCGAAGTTCTTGAGGAGGTTCAGCGTCGCCCTGCGTTCGTCAGACGTGATGGCGGCGCCGGCGCCGTGGCAGGCCAGCGCGGCCAGCAGGAGCGCCAGCAGCAATGTGGGGCGGAGCAGCGTCTTGCGCATGATGGTGCCGGGTGGGGCGGGAGTGCGGGAGAAGGGGGAAGCGAAAGCGTGTGTTAAAAGAAGCAATGAAAATGAATAGTGGGTGAGGAGTGGGTTAGCAAAAAATACAGTCAAAACAAGGAACAGTAGAAAAAAAAGAAAAAAAAGGAAGGAGCAAGGGAGGAGGAAAATAAGTACGCAATATTTAGAAAAAAGAATGAAAATGGAAAAAGAAGAGAAAAGAAAAGTTATACGCGTAGTGCTGGCTGCAGTTAGCAAACGCTTCGGCGGCGGGCAGTAAACAAAACCGTGTTTAGCGGCGGGCAGTCGAAACGGGGGATTGCTCGATCAATTGAAAGGAAAACAGTAGTTGTGGTAAGTTGGTTGTGCGTGTGGAACTGATTAGTTATTAACTATTTTCTTGTGGGAGATGGGGAAGGGTAGCATTGCGCGACGAAAGGAAGGAGTGTGGCGTGAGGGGCTCCGTTCGCGGCACGCGACGAAGCGCGATCAATTGCACCAATTGCACACACACGCACAGACACACGCACAGACACAAAGACACGGAGCAGGAGGTGGGTAAGAGACGACCATACACGTACATGTGAGCGGCATGAGGGAGATTCGCCCATCAACACAGCGCGCGTAACAAGTCATTGGTTGAAGCAGAGTTCCTCCTTCGATTTACTTATCTGAGTGTTTCTGTTGGTGCGTTGCGTGCTGCTTTGTCTTGCGGCACGTCGTGCACGGATGAGATGTGGATGGTCTTTTGAATGTTATTCGGTGTTCGCGCCTCGTACGCCAGCGCCGCTTGTAGATTGTGGGGAAAAAACACACACAACAAAACAACCCCATAAAGGTGGAGGGTGAGAGTGAATAAGGTGTAAAAGAAACAAACCCATTTATATAAAAACACCAGTAAAGTTTGGAGGAAAAGACAATAAAAAAGTGGGGTAGGGCGAGGATATATATATAAAGAGAGAGAGAAAGATAGAGAGAAAAAGAGAGGGAGAGCTAAACACGGCTCAGACAGCCACGAGGCGGTGCTTACGCAACGTTGTGGAGGCAGGGCCAGCGTTGTATTCGGAGGGATGAAACATGGAGAAGACGACTGTGTCAGCAGAAAAACACGAAAACGTTCAAGTGTTGGTGCTGGCCATGACGCCTCTCGCACTGTTTCATCTGAGCCCCCAAAGACGTTTTGGTGGGGACAGGTGTGAAAGGGCTCGCTGCTCAGGTGTATGTTGATTTCAGATGGTGACGAGTAGCTCTCAATCAAAGCTGAGACCACGTTGGATTCACCTTCTTTTGGTGTCGAGGGAGTGCCCTATCAACTACGTGAATGAAAAAGAGGAATTGCACCGTTGAGAAAAACGGTACACCCGGGAGGAGCATATCTCACAGCTTCATACGAAACAACAACGAGAATTGAGTAATGAAAAAGAGGAGAGGAGGGAGACAAAAATCACAACAGGAAAAAGCAAGATAAAGGAAAAGAGAGAAAGTAGCTAACGACAGTAGAACAGTGATATCAAACGAGAATGAACAACATGAGAAACACGCACCTATCGATGACATGTTGGGAAGAAAGTAACTTCGTGAAAAACAAAAAAAAAAAAAGGGGGATCAGAACAAAATCTTGAGGTCAGTCACACTCCTCTAGCCGAGAGACTTGTAGAAGCAAAGGATTTTGCGATACCGCATCGACTGGGAGAAAGGTGGAAAGGAAAGTAGACGCCGCGCGAGGGGTGGGATGTATTGCAGGGACCGCCGTCAGCTCTCTCTTCTTTGCCTTACTCGCGCAGTCGGTTCGCACCATTGATTTTTTTCTCGCGAACGCGACCGCGCGGATTCCCGCGTCGCTGCGTCCCTGTGTGTGTGTGTGTTTATATAAAGATAATCATGCAAGAACTCCGCCGTGCTCCGCCTCTGCTGGCGCTGCTGTTGGGTGACGCAGCGCAGCAAGCGGGTGCGCTGGGTGAGGCGGCGGAGTACAGTGGAGTGCACGCGTCGGCGAATTGTCAAACAACGAACGAAAAAGAAGGGTGGGGGGTGAGGAGGGTGAGAAGACAGTCAACATAAAAATGACGAAAAAAAGAAAAAAAAAAGACAATGAAAGACAAATTGAAAAAAAAAGGGTGGGGGGAAAGAAGGAGGGAAGAGGGGGAGGTGGGAAGAAGAGATGAGTGGGCCTGCGAGCGCACGACGAGCGACTCCTTATAGAGTAGCGTCGTGCCCCGGCCAGCTTCGTCTCTACACCATCCAGTAACAGTAGGGTGCTGTGACGGATGGCAGAGAAGAGAAAAGAGAGAAGCCTAGAACAATGCGTGGGAAGAGGATAGAGAATATGGAGGGGTAGTGAAAGAAGAAAAAACAAGCGCCGTTTTGTTGATTTAGAGAGCAGCTCGCTTCGTCGTGTGCTCCTCCTCATCATCAGAGAGGTACACGATGTTTTCGCCAGTCTCTCCCTCGCGGTGTGCAGCAGTAGGCTTGAAGTCGTCAACGATATCACCGTTTTCGCTGGGGCTGCCGCTACTCGAGTTATTCACTATGCGTTCCTCTTCCATGCGCTTGATGGTGCGACCCCTGACATCGATTTCATCGCACACGCGGGCGTTGGGCAACAAGAGGAAGTGGAGAGGAATCATTAGCAGAGGCACGCAGATGTGACCAATAATGATCAGCCATTTGACGTTGGTGAAGTCACAGTTCGGTGCTCTGCTGTGCACAGGGAGACGCGTTTCCATGATGACAGAGCCGACGGTGCTGGACATGGTGCCGCCAATGTTGCCCATACTGGCCAGCAGCGCGTACACCATGCTCTCCGACCCGCGGGGGCAGAGACGCGACATCAGGATGAAGAGAGGCATCGACGCCATGGCAGAGCACAGATCGAAGAAGACCGAAGCTCCAAAGATGTAGACCACGTGATCCGGGATGCCAATCACGATGTTCCAGCGCATCACCACCATCAGGTCAAAGAAAGAGGCAAGAATCTTCAGCAGTTTGGTCAGATTAGCGGTGAAGACGTAGCCGCGCCTCGACAGAAAGTACGTGAAGATGACACCACCCGCCATCGTACCGATGTTGCCGACGCACGTGCCCACAATGTTGAAGAAGGTGTAAGAGAAGTGCGGACCATCAGGAAGACAATTCTCCCGAGCAAGGTAGAAGGTGTTGACAGCACCAGGGAGGGTGAGGTACATGAGGTTGCTGAAGAATAGATACGTGCAGCCCTTGGCCAGAGCCAGCGGCAGAGCGAAATAGGCCGCCACATTGGTCACAACAGCAATAACGACCGTGGTGTACAGTAGACCCCACCGATCGGCAAGCAGAGTCACAACCAACAGCACGACGACGCACACCGACATGAGGATGCTGTACAGCACGAGGCGCAGATTACGCTGCACGACTTCGGCGTTCACCTCGATGACGGGGCCGCAGATGGGGATGATGCGCGGCTCGACGAAGTCGGGATCGACGTCATCGCGTTCGTCGGGAGAGCCTAGCACCAGCTCATCGTCGTTCAGACCGTCCGCTGCGGGTTCGCCCTCCACGCCCCCGGCCGCGACCAGGCCCTCCTTCTCCGCCTCCGCCGCAGTTTGCAGCCGCAGCTCGCGTTCCTTGCGCAGCTCGCGCAGTTTCTCTTCGTGCATCAGAACGGCGTCGTTGTGGCGATCCACCTTGTTGTGGTTCTCCTCGAGCCAGTTGAACACATACACGATGCCGCCTGCCATGGCGACACCACCGGAGATGAAGAGCCCGACGTGCGGCATGCCCGCGTCTGACAGCGGTCCTTCCACCACAGCGACCATGATGTTGCCAGCAGGGATGGCCCAGTAGATCCATGAGATGAGCGCGGAACCGTGGCTGGGCCGGCGCTTGATGAGGCGGCTGTAGTGTCCCTGTATCAGGATATCAATGGTGAAGCTGAAGAAAGCTGCAAGAAACATCAGAGCACCCGCGGTATTGAGAGAGGAGGCTTTGTTGGTGGGCAGTGCACCGAAGACAATGCAGAAAACGGCGGACAGGATGGTGCAACCAAGGAGGTACCAGCGTTTCGTGTAGTGGAAGAAGGCGAAAGTGTCGGTAAAACACGCAGCAGAAGCCTTGAGGGATCCACCAAGCCGAGCGAGCGGCGACAGGCGCTGGTACACAATGGCAGTGGCGCCGAGGCGGTCCACCAGCATGGGCTGCGTTGCGGTGTTGAGCATAGCATACACGTTACCCTTGCAGGTGAAGTTGATGACGAAGAGCGACGCGGTGACACCGGGGCCGAAGCTCTCGAGGCAGCGGCCGACGATGGGGATGTTGCGCATCCACGGCGCACAGGCAAAGACGCGGGCGCCGCCGGGGTGCGGCTTGTCGATGTCCTTGAGGAAGGCGTCGTGGAGCTCGCGGATGGAGGCGTCGTCGGCGTGCACGGAGGACACGGCGGGGTCGGGAGTGGTCCCGGAGTGCTGTGAGGCGCGGGGCATGGCGTGAGGGAGAGTGGCCGGGAGGTGGAAACTGTTATCAACTTCCGCTGTTTGGCTTGTTTGGCTCTCTCTTTCTTGTTTTGTATATTTTAGAAGGATTAGAATGCAGTCGAAGACGCTGGTTAGTGCAGGGTTTTCGCTGTTTACGTTCTGTCGCCGGTTGAAAAGCAGAGCACGGAGAGAGGTGAGAGGAGAGAGTGTGTGCGTGGGTGTGGAAGAAAGCGAGGAGGTCAAATAGTTTGGAGGCATTGTTGACGTATGCATGAATGCTAATACGATTTGCACCACGCGTGTAGTGCTGATGTACATGCGCAGGTTGCGCCGTTGAAAGCATGAGTTGGAAGGGAGACGGCGAGTATCTTTGAACATAGATGCGTGCGAGAGGTTTTCGTAGTACAACAAAATGCGTTACTTGACATGCCATCACAGTCCCCAAAACAATCCGGGGAGTCAATAGAGTTCGCTGCAGGAGAGAATTTTGTAGTTTGTTCGGACCAGTCACAGTGAACGAAGGATAGAAACAAGCTTCTATTCTTTGATTTCAGCTGTCCATCCTAGGATAATGTGCGTGAGCCGGGGGAAAAAAACGACGCAGAAGACGCGGGGCTGAGGCGAGTAAAAATACCAACAGAAGAGGGGGGGGGGGGGAATACAGAACAACGACAAATTAGCCAGTAATAATAACAACAAAGAAGAACAAAACTTGAAAAAAGGGGCGGGGGGTGGGGATGGTGGTGAGGGTGAGGTGGGACAAGCTAGTGCCCAGACAACCACCACATGCCGCTTACGCAGCAGTGGGTGAAGCCATCAATACGATCACTTGCTTCTGCACGAATCGGTAGGAGTTAAAGGACACTAGGCCATGGAGAGCTGCTGGAAATGATGGAGCGTGATCATTTGACGTCTCGCCCTGGATGTGGGTTCGGCACTGCTTGAGGTGGAGACTGTAAAAGCGCGATCTATGGAGCTGAAATGACGTTTGCCAAGAGCGCCTAAACCTTGCACAGGGTCAGGAAAGATGCACCACAGTCCGAGCTGAGACTGCCTTTGCTCTTGCGCCCACCGCACAGCGCGTATGAGCACAGTGGGTGGGGTGAACGCAGAAGTGCCTTTGCGCCAATACTCCAACATTGAAAAAAGTGACACACACTTCACGACCAGGAAAAAAAAAAAGAGTTCCGACGGAAAGAAAATGAAAAAAGAGAGGGCGAGAGAGGGCGATTTCGAAAAACGGTTAAAGAAGAGACAAAAAACACAGCATAGAAAATCAAAAAAAAAAAAAAACAATAAGTAGAAAAAAAAATAGAAAAAAAAACTGGATAACATGATGATGGCGGATGTCGAAACAAACAGCACGATGAGAACACACCTAGTGATAAGATGTGAGAGATGGAAAAAAATAGAAACATAGAGCAAGAAGTGATAGAAGCGAATTCTCGGAGCTGACGACCTCTCCCTTACGGGGTACCTGAGAACAACAACGGACTTTGGGGTGCAATAACGAACCATAGAAAAAGGAAGTTATAAGAGTCGATTCACCTCCCTCTGACGCACTTCGTCATTCGTGTGAGGCCGTACTTGCTCCAGTTTTTACCTTTTTACAGGAAATACAACAGTGCAGGTTCCCTGCATTACGGCATTACCATGCGTGTGTGTGTGTGCAAGCATTACACAGGAAAAAAAAATCTGGGAAATCAAATTCACAGAACGAAAGAAAAACAAAAACCAAAACAAAGAAAAGAGCAGGTCAACGATCTGCTTAAGACGAAGAAAAAACAGAGGTGGGTAGGAATGGTGCTGATGGATCGGCCTGGGAGTGCACAACGAGAACTTCCTTACAGAGTAGCGTCGTGCCCCAGCCAACTTCGAATGTATGTCAACGGATCAAAAGAGTTGGGGGCGAGGACGGAAGAGAGATCCCCCCCCCCCCAAAAAAAAAAGAGAGAGAAGAAAGAGTACGAAAGGGAAAAGGTGATACAACAACGAGGCTGTTGGCCAGCTTAATCTTACGGCGTTGGCCGCTTCGTCGTGTGCTCCTCATCATCGTCAGAGAGGTACACAATGTTCTCGGCAGATCTATCTTGGACCTCCGCAACAGGGAGCTTTCCGCCGGTGCTGTTGTCGTCGTGACTGAGTCCGTCGTGGTTGTCTGACGACTGTACGATTTGCTCTTCCTCCATGCGCTTGATGGTGCGGCCCCTGACATCGATTTCATCGCACACGCGGGCGTTGGGCAACAAGAGGAAGTGGAGAGGAATCATTAGCAGAGGCACGCAGATGTGACCAATGATGATCAGCCATTTGACGTTGGTGAAGTCACAGTTCGGTGCTTTGCTGTGCACAGGAAGACGCGTTTCCATGATGATGGAGCCGACGGTGCCTGACATGGTGCCGCCAATGTTGCCCATGCTGGCCAGCAGCGCGTACACCATGCTCTCCGACCCGCGGGGGCAGAGACGCGACATCAGGATGAAGAGAGGCATCGACGCCATGGCTTCACAGAGGTCGAAGAAGACCGAGGCACCGAAGATGTAGACAACGTGGTCAGGAATGCCAATCACGATGTTCCATCGCATCACCACCATCAGGTCAAAGAAAGAGGCAAGAATCTTCAGCAGTTTGGTCAGATTAGCGGTGAAGACGTAGCCGCGCCTCGACAGAAAGTACGTGAAGATGACACCACCCGCCATCGTACCGATGTTGCCGACGCACGTGCCCACAATGTTGAAGAAGGTGTAAGAGAAGTGCGGACCATCGGCAGTGCAGTCGCGCTTTGCCACATAGAAGGTGTTGACAGCACCAGGGAGGGAGAGGTACATGAGGTTGCTGAAGAATAGATACGTGCAGCCCTTGGCCAGAGCCAGCGGCAGAGCGAAATAGGCCGCCACATTGGTCACAACAGCAACAACGACCGTGGTGTACAGTAGACCCCACCGATCGGCAAGCAGAGTCACAACCAACAGCACGACGACGCACACCGACATGAGGATGCTGTACAGCACGAGGCGCAGATTACGCTGCACGACTTCGGCGTTCACCTCGATGACGGGGCCGCAGATGGGGATGATGCGCGGCTCGACGAAGTCGGGATCGACGTCATCGCGTTCGTCGGGAGAGCCTAGCACCAGCTCATCGTCGTTCAGACCGTCCGCTGCGGGTTCGCCCTCCACGCCCCCGGCCGCGACCAGGCCCTCCTTCTCCGCCTCCGCCGCAGTTTGCAGCCGCAGCTCGCGTTCCTTGCGCAGCTCGCGCAGTTTCTCTTCGTGCATCAGAACGGCGTCGTTGTGGCGATCCACCTTGTTGTGGTTCTCCTCCAGCCAGTTGAACACATACACGATGCCGCCTACCATGGCGACGCCACCAGAGATGAAGAGCCCGACGTGCGGCATGCCCGCGTCTGACAGCGGTCCTTCCACCGCAGCGACCATGATGTTTCCGGCAGGGATGGCCCAGTAGATCCATGAGATGAGCGCGGAACCGTGGCTGGGCCGGCGCTTGATGAGGCGGCTGTAGTGTCCCTGTATCAGGATATCAATGGTGAAGCTGAAGAAGGCAGTCAGGAACATCAGAGCACCAGCGGTATTGAGAGAGGAAGCTTTGTTGGTGGGCAGTGCACCGAAGACAATGCAGAAAACGGCGGACAGGATGGTGCAACCAAGGAGGTACCAACGTTTCGTGTAGTGGAAGAAGGCGAAAGTGTCGGTGAAACAAGCAGTCGCTGCCTTCAGTGAACCACCCAGCGTTGGAAGTGGCGACAGGCGCTGATATTGAATAGCGGTAGCGCCGAGGCGATTTACCAGCATGGGCTGCGTTGCGATCTTCACCATGGCGTACACACCACCCTTGCAGGTGAAGTTTGCGATGAAGAGCGTCGCGGTGACGCTGGGGCCGAAGCTCTCGAGGCAGCGGCCGACGATGGGGATGTTGCGCATCCACGGCGCACAGGCAAAGACGCGGGCGCCGCCGGGGTGCGGCTTGTCGATGTCCTTGAGGAAGGCGTCGTGGAGCTCGCGGATGGAGGCGTCGTCGGCGTGCACGGAGGACACGGCGGGGTCGGGAGTGGTCCCGGAGTGCTGTGAGGCGCGGGGCATGGCGTGAGGGAGAGTGGCCGGGAGGTGGAAACTGTTATCAACTTCCGCTGTTTGGCTTGTTTGGCTCTCTCTTTCTTGTTTTGTATATTTTAGAAGGATTAGAATGCAGTCGAAGACGCTGGTTAGTGCAGGGTTTTCGCTGTTTACGTTCTGTCGCCGGTTGAAAAGCAGAGCACGGAGAGAGGTGAGAGGAGAGAGTGTGTGCGTGGGTGTGGAAGGAAGTGAGGAGGTCAAATAGTTGGGAGACAACTTGGAGTGCCGCAAAAGCGGAAAGCGAAGAAGATCCAAAATGAGACAAACGGGGAACACATAGACCCGCTTGCTTGCCCATGACAAGTTGCGTGTAGAAAGGTGGTGCAGTGGTGTGTTTAAGCCCGGACGATGCGCATAGAAAGGTTACGGAATCTAGACGAGTAGTTTCTTGGTTTCTGCCAGAGTGCTGAGGCAGAAAAAAAAGGTTTTTTTTTTCGGATCACGGAAGTGACAATGCAGTAGAATATGGCAGCTCAAGATGACCTCACAGAAAGACTACAACACATAACGACCAAGTAATGCAGCAAATCTGAAACAACAGGCTTCAAGAAATGAGAGTAGCAGCAGTGAAAGCCACCCGAACCAGGGCCTCCGCTCGCTGTTCTCTTTAACCAGAGGGATAGGGGAGGCGCTTGGGAAAGGGTCACTGGGATTGCCGAGTGTGATAGTGGCCACGGACGCTCAACATACTAAAATCCATTGCTCTCATCACCATAGTCGCCAACAAGCAGAAAAGAGCTGGGCACCTGCGGGTGGCGACATTGCCCCGCGAGCACCGCGAGGCCCTTGCCGGCAACGCTGACGACGGCGGGCGTGTAACGCCAGTGGGGACAGCCGTACAGCCGCGTGTTGCGCGCCACCTCCTCTTCCTCCTCCCCTTCCTCCGCGCCGCTGGCCACTTCGGAAGCGACCCCGGCGGCGGCGCTGGCTGGATGGGCCAGGACGGCCGCGAGCCCGGGGGCCGCGCCCGCCGCGCCGCGGCACAGGAACACCTTCACGGCGTCATCGCCGCTTGCGTTTTCCTTTCCGCCGACGAATGCGACGACGCACTCGGGGTCGCCACCACCGCCGCGCACCGTCAGCAGGCCGCCCGCGTGGCCGTTGCTGCTTGGCAGCGCGCCGGCGTCGATCGGAGAGAAGCGCTGCGCGGCTGCGTCATAGAACCACGCGTCGCCGAGACTCTCAACCTCGCCCGCCCGCGAGTAGCGCATCCCGCCGTACAGCACAAAGCCCGCAGGGGCGCCGGGGGGCAGCCACACCAGCGAGAGGCACTGCTGGCGCGGCGAGGGCCACACCGCGCACGGCCCGGGCCGGTGGCGGATGGCGCGCCACACGTGCGTGCGGGTGTCCAGCGCGTAGAGCTCGTCGCACTGCGGCGCGGCGTCGGTCTCGCCACCGAACACATACATGACGGCGCCCGCGGCGTCGCAGCCGGCCCCGTGGCGGCAACGGGGCGCCGGAACGTCGCCAAACGCATCCAGCACAGTCACGGTTGCGTCGCCGCGGCCGCCGGCCCCGAGGCGCACGGCCGCCAGCGTGTTGCGGCGTTCGTAGTCGCCGCCGAGCCCGCCGAACAGCAGGCCGCGCTCGCCGGCGCCGACGCCCACCAGCGACGCGCCGTCACACTCCAGCAGCGGGTGTGCGCCGGCAGCCCGCCACGCCAGCACGGGCAGCGACGCCGCGTCGGCCGCGACGAGGGTGTCTGTCAGCTCGCCCTCGCGGTAGCCGCCCACCACGACGATGGTGCCGGCGCCGCCGCCGCCCGGCCCCTCGGACCGGAGGACGCACGCGCAGTGGCCCTCGCGCTCGCCCAGCAGGTCCGCGCCACCGCCGCCGGCGACGGCGCACTTGACCCACCGCATCGGCGGCGGCAGCGGGGTCGTCATCGTGCCTATGAGGGGAGGTAGCTGTGCGTGTTTTTGTGAGCGGGTGTGGAGGCGTAGAATGAGGAATGATAAAGAGAAAGGGGGTGCTTTGTGGGGCGTGGGCGTGGGGTGGGCATAGGGGCATAGGGCGCCGCGACGTCGACTCGGGCAGGGGCGGTGCTGGGTGGGGTGTGCGCGCGCGCGCCGAAACACATCGTTCAAAATGAGTACGCAAGATGCGTGCGGGGAAGCTGAGGTCCAGGCTACCACAATAACACCGCTCTCGATTTCGGGCTCATTCCGTCCCGCTCTGTTTCTTTCTTCTTTTTTTTTTTTCTTTTTAACCACTCATTGCTATATATAAAATTTTTGATGCGTCCGTGCCCTTCTTCGCCCTCACTGTGCGACACCGCGCACGCTGGGGCAAACCGGCCTCCAGCACGCGTGTCCGCTGTTGAATGTTTCCTGCAGGCGGGTGTCGTAGGGAGGGGAGGGCGCGGGCAAAAAAAAAAGAAGAGGGGAAAAACCAATCTTCTGCCCTGGCCACTGAGAAGCAGACGGCGGCGTCGGCCAGGGGAAACAGAAAGAGAGAAAAAAAAACCCCTCGGGGACGCGTGTGGGGAAAAACGAACATTAAAAGTACCGACAGAAACTGGGACCTCAACATTACCAAAACAAGCAAGCATTAAAAAAAAAAAAGAATCAGGGGAGGAAAAGAAAACAGAAAAGGACCTTAGTGTGAGGAAGAAAAACAAAACGAAAAACAAGCAAAAATAGCCACCATGTTGTCCTTTTCTGGCGGGGGGAATGCGTCAGCTCAACCGAAGCTGATGCGGTGGGGAGAGGGAAGGGGGACAGAGAAAGCGGCTCACTGAGGGCACAGGTTCACCGAGGAGGTGCAGACGTTGACCAGCCGGCAGAAGGGGTTGCGCAGAGAGTTGGACAGCTGCGCCACGGCGGCCTGCAGCACCGCGTTGCCGGCCCAGCTGTCCGGCGCGCAGTCGCAGAAGTAGTTGCCGCCGAGGCTCGCCGACTCGAGCGACGCCATGGCAGCCCACGACGACGCCAGCCGCCCGCGCATCTGGTTGTTGGACAGGTCGACGCGCCGCAGCGACTTGTGCGCCCAGTCGGGCAGACCCTTGCAGGCGTTGGTGTTGGCGATCTCGACCTCCTCCAGGCTGACCATGCCGTTCCACGCGCTCGGGATCGCGCCGCCGAGGGCGGTGCCGCTCAGCTTCAGCGTGCGCAGCATCTTGAGGCCCGCCCAGTTCTCCGGGAAGGACCCGCGGATGCCGGCGTTGCCGGACAGGTCCAGCGACACCACGCGCACGCGCTCCAGGTCGACGCCGGTGACCGGCGGCAGCGTCCCGCTGAGCTCCGCGCCGGCCATGCCGACGGTGACCCCGCCGTCCTTGTCGCAAGCGACGCCGCCCCACCCGCAGTAGTCGTCGCCGGCCCACGCGCCGATGCCGAGGTTGAGCGCGAGGTAGCGGAGGAACAGCAGCGTCGGGTCCGTCGAGGTGGTGGGCGGGGGCGGGGTGGTCGTGGTGCTGCTGGTGGCGTCGCCGCCGCCGGCGTTGGGCGTCTTGGGGCAGCTGCTGCTGCACTTGGTGGTGGCGCAGGCCGCGGGGTCCGCCGCGGGCGTGCCGTCCAGCGCGTGGCGCAGCGCGGCGCTGTTGGCCCAGCCGGCCGGCACGCAGCCGCAGAAGTTGTTGCCGGCGAGGTTGAGGCTCTCGAGCTTCTTGAAGCTCGTCCAATCGCCGCGCATCTCGCCGCCGAAGTTGTTGTAGGAGAGGTCGACGATGCGCAGGTTCGGCATCGTGGCGGCGCTCCAGTCGGGCAGGCGGCGGCAC
Source organism: Kentomonas sorsogonicus (assembly GCA_030347455.1). NCBI lineage: Eukaryota > Euglenozoa > Kinetoplastea > Trypanosomatida > Trypanosomatidae > Kentomonas > Kentomonas sorsogonicus. Next base: position 579,428 of record JAQOSZ010000292.1, on the reverse strand, counting down.
AGCGCGGCGTGGTCGAGGTACAGCTCCTCCAGCCCCGACATCTCGCGCCACTTGTCCGGCACGTAGCCGCGCACGGCCGTGTGGCTGAAGTCCAGCACGCGGAGCTGGCTCAGGTAGCGCCAGTCGCTGTCCAGCTCGTCGTGCACGCGGGGATTGTGCGACGCCTTGAAGGACACCACACGCACAAACTCGCCCTCGTCGTCGTCGGGACCGTCACCCATGTGGCCGGTCAGGCCGGTGTTGCTGAGGTCGACACTGACGGTGTTGGGCTCCGTTGTATTGTCGCACTCGACGCCGCGCCAGTGGCAGTAGTCGCGCCTGGCCCACCAGCTCTTCGGCGCCTCCAGTTCGTCGTACTGCTCCTTGAGGAATTCGTACGTCTCCTCGCTGTAGGGGTTGGTGCGCGCGTACGGCGTCTTGGGGCAGCTGCTGCTGCACTTGGTGGTGGCGCAGGCCGCGGGGTCCGCCGCGGGCGTGCCGTCCAGCGCGTGGCGCAGCGCGGCACTGTTGGCCCAGCCGGCCGGCACGCAGCCGCAGAAGTTGTTGCCGGCGAGGTTGAGGCTCTCGAGCTTCTTGAAGCTCGTCCAATCGCCGCGCATCTCGCCGCCGAAGTTGTTGTAGGAGAGGTCGACGATGCGCAGGTTCGGCATCGTGGCGGCGCTCCAGTCGGGCAGGCGGCGGCACAGCGCGGCGTGGTCGAGGTACAGCTCCTCCAGCCCCGACATCTCGCGCCACTTGTCCGGCACGTAGCCGCGCACGGCCGTGTGGCTCAGGTTGAGCACGCGGAGGTGGCTCAGGTAGCGCCAGTCGCTGTCCAGCTCGTCGTCGATGCCGGGGTTGTCGGAGAGGTCGATGGACACCACGCGCACGCTGGGCGCCTCCTTCTTCTTCACCTCCGGCAGGTCGTCACCCAGGCCGCAGCCGTGCAGGCTCACGTGCACGTCGTCGTTGGTGTCGCAGTGGACGCCGTCCCAGTCGCAGTAGTTGCTGCCGGTCCACATCGCCCGCAGCGGCTTGTACTCGTCGGCGAAGTTCTTGAGGAAGTTCAGCGTCGCCTTGCGCTCGTCAGACGTGATGGCGGCGCCGGCGCCGTGGCCGGCCAGCGCGGCCAGCAGGAGCGTCAGCACCAGCGTGGGGCGGAGCAGCGTCTTGCGCATGATGGAGTCGGGTGGGGCGGGAGTGCGGGAGAAGGGGGAAGCGAAAGCGTGTGTTAAAAGAAGCAATGAAAATGAATAGTGGGTGAGGAGTGGGTTAGCAAAAAAAAATACAATCAAAACAAGGAGCACTTAAAAAGAAAAAAAAAAAAAGGAAAAAAAAAGGAAGGAGCAGGGGAGGAGGAAAAAAAAAAGTACGCAATATTTAGAAAAAAAATGAAAATGAAAAGAAGAAGGAAAAAAAGTTATGCACGTAGTGCTAGCTGTAGTTAGCAAACGCTTTGGCGGCGGGCAGTAAACAAAACCGTGTTTAGCGGCGGGCAGTCGAAGCGGGGAGTTGCTGGAGCAAGTGAAAGGAAGACAGTGGTTGTGGTAAGTTGGTTGTGCGTGTGGCACTGATTAACTATTAGCTATTTTCTTGTGGGAGATGGGGAAGGGTAGCATTGCGCGACGAAAGGAAGGAGTGTGGCGTGAGGGGCTTCGTTCGTGGCACGCGGCACAGCGCGATCAGTTGCACCAATTGCACATACACAGGCACAAACAGACACACAGAGACACTGAGCAGGAGGTGGGTAAGAGGTGACCATACACATACATGTGAACGGCATGGGGGAGATTCGCCCATGAACACAGCGCGCGTAACAAGTCATTGGTTGAAGCAGAGTCCTCCTTCGAATTACTTATCTGAGTGTTTCTGGTGGTGTACTGCGTGTATATTCGGGGAGGATGTGGATTGTGTCGCTGACCATTTCAGCAATAATAAAAACAAAAGTACTGAACGCTACATACATAAAAGAACAGACAACAACAATAGAACAAAAGTGAAGTGGGTGCTCAGAAGAGGAATACTAGAGGGAGGCGTAGAAGAGAATATTACGTAAGAACAGTAGTTGGGATAGTGGTTTTGCACTGTGGCCAATAACCCGTGCTGCTTACGCTGCGACGGAGGCGCTAGGGTCGCGTGTTCACTCATGTGTGCTCGTACGTGTGCTTTTACGGGTCTGCACCGAATGCATTGGGGAGAAGGAGATGCAGCAGGTGGGGCAGACAAAGAGAGATATGGGGAAAGAGAGGAAGAGAGAGATAGAGAAAGAAGGAGGAATCTGGGGGAGAAGTTGAGGAACCGTTCGTCTGCGAGATTATTAATAAAGAGCAGGGAGCAGCGTATGCATTAAATTTAGAGTGGCAACATTCGGTCATTTGCCGTCGCCGCGCAACGCGTGTGAACATTGCGGACTGCGAGAGGAAAGAAGCAAAGGTTGTCACCGATGCGAAAGCGCTCCAAACAAGGTTACTCGCAGTACCACCCTAATTATGAGTGAAAAAGACGCAGCAAACAATACGGAGAAGCATGAAAGGTGAGGGAAAAAGAGGAAAAGAGTGATGATTTACTGAATGAGGAATACTGGGTTGCATACCTCCAAACAAGCTGATACTGAAAATAAGAGCAAAAAATAAAGGACTTAGAAAAAATGGTGAGAACAAAAGCTTGAGGTCGGTCACACTCCTCTTGCCGAGTGACCTGTAGGAGCAGTGGATTTTGCGATACCGCAGCGACTGGGAGCAAGGTGGAAAGGAAAGTAGACGCCGCGCGAGGGGTGGAATGTATTGCAGGGACCGCCGTCAGCTCTCTCTTCTTTGCCTTACTCGCGCAGCTGGTTCGCGCCACTGTTTTTTTCTTCTCGCGAGCGCGACCGCGCGGATTCCCGCGCCGCTGCGTCCCTGTGTGTGTGTGTGTGTTTATATAAAGATAGTCATGCAAGAACTCCGCCGTGCTCCGCCTCTGCTGGCGCTGCTGTTGGGTGACGCAACGCAGCAAGGGGGTGCGTTGGGTGAGGCGGCGGAGGACAATGGAGTGCACGCGTCGGCGAATTGTCAAACAACGAACGAAAAAGAAGGGGGGGGTTGAGGGGGGTGAGAAGACAGTCAACATAAAAATGACGAAAAAAAAGGGAAAAAAAGACAATGAAAGACAAATTGAAAAAAAAAAGGGTGGGGGGAAAGAAGGAGGGGGGGGGGGGGGGGAAGGTGGGAAGAAGAGATGAGTGGGCCTGCGAGCGCACGACGAGCGACTCCTTATAGAGTAGCATCGTGCCCCGGCCAGCTTCGTCTCTACACCATCCAGTAACAGTAGGGTGCTGTGACGGATGACAGAAAAGAAGAATAGAGAGAAGCTTAGAACAATGCGTGGGAAGAGCATAGAGAATATGGAAGTGTAGTTAAATAAGAAGAAGAAGAAGAAAACAAGTGCCGTTTTGTTGATTTAGAGAGCAGCTCGCTTCGTCGTGTGCTCCTCATCATCATCGAAGAGGTACACGATGTTTTCGCCAGTCTCTCCCTCCCGGTGTGCAGCAGCCGGTTTTGCGTCTTCAGCACTATTATCTGTGTTGGTGGGCTTGTCGCTGTCCGACAATGAGTTTATCATGCGTTCTTCCTCCATGCGCTTGATGGTGCGGCCTTTACCATCGATTTCATCGCACACGCGGGCGTTGGGCAACAGAATAAAGTGCAGTGGGATGAGAAGCAGAGGCACGCAGATGTGACCAATGATTATGAGCCATTTGACGTTGGTGAAGTCGCAGTTCGGTGCTTCGCTGTGCACAGGGAGACGCGTTTCCATGATGACAGAGCCGACGGTGCCTGACATGGTGCCGCCAATGTTGCCCATACTGGCCAGCAGCGCGTACACCATGCTCTCCGACCCGCGGGGGCAGAGACGCGACATCAAGATCGTCATGGGCATCGACGCCATGGCGTCACAGAGGTCGAAAACAACAGAGGCTCCAAAGATGTAGACAACGTGGTCAGGAATGCCAATCACGATGTTCCAGCGCATCACCAGCATAAGATCGAAGAGAGACGTAAAAATCTTGAGCAGCAGACAAAGATTCGCAGTGAACACGTACTTACGATTAGCAAGGAAGTACGTAAAGACTACCCCTCCCGCCATCGTACCGATGTTGCCGACGCACGTGCCCACAATGTTGAAGAAGGTGTAAGAGAAGTGTGGAGCATCGGCAATGCACTCGCGTTTTGCCAGATAGAAGGTATTGATGGCACCGGGAAGGGAGAGATACAGCAGGTTACCGAAAAAGAGATATGTGCACGCTTTTGCGAGAGCTAGCGGCAGAGCGAAATAAGCCGCCACATTGGCAACGGCAGCAACAACGATCATGGTGTACAGTAGACCCCACTTATCGGCAAGCAGAGTCACAACCAACAGCACGACGACGCACACCGACATGAGGATGCTGTACAGCACGAGGCGCAGATTACGCTGCACGACTTCGGCGTTCACCTCGATGACGGGGCCGCAGATGGGGATGATGCGCGGCTCGACGAAGTCAGGATCGACGTCGCCGCGTTCGTCGGGAGAGCCTAGCACCAGCTCATCGTCGTTCAGACCGTCCGCTGCGGGTTCGCCCTCCACGCCCCCAGTCGCGACCAGGCCCTCCTTCTCCGCCTCCGCCTCAGTTTGCAGCCGCAGCTCGCGTTCCTTGCGCAGCTCGCGCAGCTTCTCTTCGTGCATCAGAACGGCGTCGTTGTGGCGATCCACCTTGTTGTGGTTCTCCTCGAGCCAGTTCACGATATACACAAAGCCGCCAGCCACAGCGAGTGCACCGGAGATGAAGAGCCCGACGTGTGGCAAGCCCGCGTCTGACAGCGGACCTTCCACCACAGCGACCATGATGTTGCCAGCAGGGAGAGCAATGTAAACCCACGTAACGAGCGCGGAAGCATGGCTGGGGCGGCGCTTGATGAGACGACTGTAGTGTCCCTGAACCAGAATATCAATGGTGAAGCTGAAGAAGGCAGTCAGGAACATCATGGCACCAGCGGTATTGAGAGAGGAGGCTTTGTTGGTGGGCAGTGCACCGAAGACAATGCAGAAAACGGCGGACAGGATGGTGCAACCAAGGAGGTACCAGCGTTTTGTGTAGTGGAAGAAGGCGAAAGTATCGGTGAAACACGCAGCAGATGCTTTGAGGGATCCGCCAAGTCGAGCGAGCGGCGACAGGCGTTGATATTGAATAGCGGAAGCGCCGAGGCGATTTACGAGCATGGGCTGAGTTGCGGTGTTGAGCATAGCATACACGTTGCCCTTGCAGGTGAAGTTGATGATGAAGAGCGACGCGGTGACGCTGGGGCCGAAGCTCTCGAGGCAGCGACCGACGATGGGGATGTTGCGCATCCACGGCGCACAGGCAAAGACGCGGGCGCCGCCGGGGTGCGGCTTGTCGATGTCCTTGAGGAAGGCGTCGTGGAGCTCACGGATGGAGGCGTCGTTGGCGTCGTCGGCGTGCACGGAGGACACGGCGGGGTCGGGAGTGGTCCCGGAGTGCTGTGAGGCGCGGGGCATGGCGTGGGGGAGAGTGGCCGGGAGGTGGAAACTGTTATCAACTTCCGCTGTCTGGCTTGTCTGGCTCTCTCTTTCTTGTTTTGTATATTTTAGAAGGATTAAAATGCAGTCGAAGACGCTGGTTAGTGCAGGGTTTTCACTGTATTTGCTGTTGAGTTGTGCATTATTAGATTAGGAATGTGTGATGATGAGGAGGGATTTTGGCGCATGACAGAGGCTTGGCTCTTTTTACGTGTTTTACTTGCTAATGGTTCGGGAAGTCGGCGTTATCAAGTAATTTCAATGGGCGCGGTGTGTGTGTACCAGAAAACTGTTTTAATGTGTCGAGAACGTGACTAGGTTAAAGACTTATAGTGTGGTTCCATTATGTCACAGGTTTATTGTAACTTTTTTAAAAAAAGTCTTTCTCTGTCGTTGACGGGCACTGTATTAGTTTTTGTTGGAAAAGTGGTGAGTGCAGTTAAACTGCATACAAAGGGGGCGCGGTGAACACGTCGAAGAAAGTACTGCGAGCGATTATTACCTATTAATGGTTCCGTTTCTGGTTGCACTGCATTTCTTTTCTTTTCGTGAAAAAGGATGCTCCGTCGATTTGCGTGCTGTTCGTTTCATGGTGCTGGTCTGATCCATGTAAATGAGAGATTAGGACTCTGGGCATTGTTTTCCGCAGATACTTTTCAGTTGAGCAATGATGCTAGACATTTCTCTTTTCTACAGCGGTCGCGCATGTACCACGTACTGGGTCGGACAGTCGAGCTTTAAAGTTGAATGAGTACTGTTCAACCGTGACAGCGTTAATGTTTGCCACGCCTTAGCGTCCGTTCGATGTGGTGTCCCCCAGCACTACTGAGGAGGTTGCGGAAGGGATGAAAAAAGAAATAAAATAATGAAGGAGTGTTTATATATGTATGGGATGACATAGTCAACGAGGAAATAAGTAATTGATATATATATATACTGGTAAAGAGAAACAACATTGGTTAGGCCAAAACTAGCAATCAGTAGGATTGCAATCATATTAGAAAAAAAAATAAATTTAAAAACAGCAGCAAAAAAACTAAATGTATTTCACATATGATGCTGTGTCAGTACTGGGAGTGATTCGTTTCTTTTTCCTTTTTCATTCTCTCTTTCTCTCTCTCTTTTTCTTTTCCGATTACCATGACGCATAATAGCGCGTGCTCGCAATAATAACTTTTAATTCGTGGTGTTAGCCAGAATTTGTTATTTTTCTGTTTTTCTTTGTTGCTTTTGTGCATTTTTTTTTTTTTTGATTTTTGTCGAAACGTAGCGTTTTGATGGGTGGACCAAAGTAATTCACCAACGGGGAAAATCGAGAAAGAAAGAAAAGAAAATTGGAAGGAAAACAACAACAACAACAACAACACAGAGAGTGCACTAGTGGATGCTCCCTTTTACGAGGTGAGTTGAATGACCGCAGCACACACAAAAGGCCATCCGTGTGATAATGGTTGGCGCTTGGCTGTGGTGCTTCTGTTTTCAGCTTTTTTTTTTTTTAAATCGTAGTTTTTGATTATTTCAGGCAAAGTTCTTGAATTTCGGACTAAGTACGTGAACCGTCAGACCCTTCTTAGACGGGAAAACTTGGAGCTTATGCCCACTTTTTTTTTCTTTGACCCTTGTCTGGCCGAAGTCATGTAAGTATCAGATTTTTTTTTTTCATTATCTCGTTCCTTTTTTTTTTTGTCGGCGAATATTGGGTTCGTTGCTTACACAACGCTCGAGACTGACAAGTTTCGACCCATGTATACGTTGACTGATAGAAAGGAACGTGCACGTACACAGAGGACGTACACTGAATTTAAGAAAAAAAAGAGAGGAGAGAGATGCTTAAAAGGAGGAGGCAAAATTAAAAATAAGATTGAAACAGGGGGTAGGAGATTGAAAAAAAAAAATCGGTTTAAAGGAATGATAGTAAAAGAAAAACAAGCGGGATATTCGACAACATTGAAAAGTAGTTGGTAGTCAATAACGTTTTGACTACTGATTCTACTCTTTCCGGAATTGAATATAAAAGTCACATATATATGATTGTTAGGACACTGTCGTTACTGATCCAACTAGAAGAAAAAATTATCTGAAGGGAGCCTTTCTCCTCCACTAGTAAAATGGAATAAAATAAGGAAAATATCTTGGGTAAGATGAAATAAAGCAATAACGACGTGGAAAAATGGAAAAGAAAAAAAGAGAACGGGCTTAAGAAAACAAAAGATCAACAGGAAGTTCTCTGGAATAGGTAGAGAATGACATTTAAACAATGTCTTCTATTCTTCTCATTGTGCCACTGTCATGTTGCATTCGCACCCGCATTGTGCGGGCATTTCGCCGCTACCACCGAGGGAGTATCCTGTTGTCCGACCTACCCCGATTCTTTATTGCGGTTGGTCTGTTCATCCTTGTCGCTCTCACCAGAGGAGAGGTACGCGATGTTCTCGCCGCCATGTACGGGGCTATAGGGCTCACCACGCGCGGCAGCGTCGCCAGCGGCCTGTGCAGCCTTTGCGGCGGCAATGGCATGGGCAGGAAGAGGTTTGCCATCCATACCGACTTCTTCACAGATCAGCGCGTCCGGCAGCAAGAAGTACGAAAGAGGAATATTTATCAGCGGGGTAAGGATGTGCCCAATCACGATGAGCCACCGCAGGTTACTAAAATCGCAAGAACCATCCTCGCTACTCACAGGAAGGCGAGTCTCGATGATAACAGAGGCGATGGATCCGGAGAGGGTACCACCAATGTTGCCCATGCTGGCTACCACAGCGTAGACAAGACTCTCCGATCCGCGAGGGCAGAGTCGAGCAAGCAGCATGGCAGTGGGCATGTCGGCCAGCGCGGCGCACAGATCAAGAACCACTGCATCACCGAAGATGTACAGAGCATGGTCGGGGATACCAATGATGATGTTCCAACGCTCCACCATGATGAGATCGAAGAAGGAGGCAAGAATGTAAATCACTGTGGTGCTGCTGAACACAATGTAGAACTTGTGCTTGGAAAAAACGTACGCAAACATGAGCACGCCGATAATTGTACCAATGTTGCCAATGAAAGACCCAATAATATTGTAGAAAGTGTACGAGAAGTGCGGGCCGTCGGCAATACATTCTGGAGAGGCAGTGTAAAAACTTGTCAAGACCGAAGAGAAATTTAGTACCCAGATTTGATTGAAGAACAAAAATGTTGTCGCCTTTGCTACAGCCAGCGGAAGAGACAGGAAGGCGCCGACAATGCAGACAACAGATATGGCGATCATCGTGTACAGTAGTGCCCACGTGTTACCTAGAATGATAACGCAGACCATGGTGATGACGCAGGCAGAGATGACAAGACTGTAGACAAAGATGGGCCAGTTGCGCGTGACGATCTCTTGGTTGAACTCAAAAACGTTTCCGCACTTGCGCACTTTAGGCTCTTCAAAGTCGTCGTAGTCGTCGGCGCTCCCGCGAACTTGCTCGGCTGGATCAGGGAGCTCTATGACAGGCTCAACGCCCTCTTCCAGCGTCACTTCTGCATCAGTAGCTGCGGCGGGCTTCTGGGCAACCGTGACGTCGCCTGCGTTACCCGAGCTGTGTGCAGCGCTTTGTACCGCCTCCCCAGTGCTCTGCTCTCCCTCATCCGAGCCCTGAAGCTGACGCTCGTACTCTCGTTTGGCGCGGCGCTCGGCGGCAAGAATGATGGCATCTTCGCGGCGGTTGGGAATGTTACGTTTCTCTTCGTAGAGGTTGAAGACAAAGACAATACCAACGATAATAAGCAAACCGCCGGCAATAAAGAGACCAACATGGGGAAGATCCGCGTCAGACAGGGGCCCTTGCGAAACTGCCGCAATAATGGCACCGCATGGCAGGGCAAAGTTCACCCACGAGATCAGCATCGGTCCAGCCTCCTGCTTGCGTTTGATCAAACGGCTGAAGTGCCCCTGAGTAAGAATATCCACGGTGGAGTTGAACAGAAATGACAGAAAGATCATCGCGCCGGCTGTGTTAAGCGACGACTGCTTGGCCGGCAGCGCACCGTAGACGAAACAGAAAATGGCGGTGAGAAATGCCGAAATGACCAGATACCAGCGCTTCGTGAAATGAAAAAAGGCGAAGGCGTCGGTAAGGCAGGCGGTCAGCGCCTTGAGAGAGCCACCGATGCGAGATAGCGGGGAGAGACGCTGAACCATGTCTATGGTACCGTGCAGACGGTTCCTCAGCATTGGCTGCATGGAAAGGTTGAGGTAATTGGACGCTGCACCCTTTGACAGGCAGTAACACATGAAGAGCGAGAAGACAACGCTGGGACCGAAGCCGGCCAGGGCGCTGCCAAATACAGGCAGGTACCGCAGAAAAGGCATGCACGCAAACATTCGTGCGCTGATGGGGTGAACGCCCTCTTCCTCAGCGGGGCCCATCATCGTGTCGTCCTCCATGTGGAGCTCGTCGAATTCGTTCGGGTCGCGAGACATGTCGAACTGCGTAGGTTTTAATTTTGGGATCGTTTGTAATTAGGGGTGCGAAAGCGGATACTGAAAAAAAAAGAGAAAAAACAATATCAAGAACGATGGAGGGCTTAGATCTCAACCAAACTGCTGTGTTGTTATCAACGCGGCGAGGATTGTTATCTGGTGTTTTGAGGGTTGTTGTTAAGGGGGGGGGGGCTTGATGCGTGTGTGTGTGTGTGTGGTGGGGGGGCGTGGGCTTTCGGTCGGGTGCACTTGCAAGGGGGGTGGGCAGGCGGTATTGTTGGAATGGGGGGGGTGGGGTGGGGTGGGGTGGGGGTGGCGGCGGTGGTGTCCGGTTGTCGGTGTTCCCTTTGCCCGGAGGGGCCTCCGGTGTGCCCCCACATGAGGTCCCGGGGCGGTGGGCAGGTGGCGCCGGGCGGTGTGCCCGCCCAGCAATGCGCGCGCCCCATGCCCCCCCCCCTCCTGCAACTGTGGAAAACAACAACAACAAAAAACGCACAAAAAACACAATGAAAATAACTGCAGGCAACCGCCTCTCTTTTTTCCCCCTACCTTTTCCACGCTCCCATTTTTTTTTTTTCAGTAAAGCGTTCGCACAACTGTTTATACACGAAAAGCGCTTCAAAAGAAGTCAGCAATCCCGCACCAACGGTAAAAGACCAGCATGGGTTCTGGGGTTGTGGCTGCCTGCGTCCTCGGAGGCGTGGCGGCGTTTGCCAGCGTTGCCGCGCTGACGACAGTCATGTTTCCCGATTCCGGTACGCTGCGCTCCAAGTTTCCATATAGCGTCACGGTCATTGGCCATCGCGGTGGCTCCATTCTTGGCCCAGAAAACACCACGTATACCTTTGAGAAGGCGGTGAGGGGCGGAGCGAACATGCTGGAGCTGGATGTTCGACTGACCAAAGATGGGAAGATTGTTGTGAGTCATGACAACGACCTACAGCGAACGTGCGGTGAAGCTTACGCCAACAAAACGGTGAAGGATATAACTGCTGATACGCTTCCTCAGAGCGCTCGCTCCATTCCGCTGGAATTCAAGTCCCCCACTGCGACGGACTACGTCGCAGACGAATCGATCCCTGTGGACGACTCTACCCGACTCTGCCTTCTCGAGGACGTCTTCCTCAAGTTTCCAACGACACCTCTGCACATCGATATCAAGGAGACAGGAGCTGGTATTGTCAACTCCGTGCTGGATATGATCAGCCAATACGGACGTGGCGCCATAACGTTTGTGGGCACGAGCAATAGCGCTAACCTTCCGTTTATCCGGGACTACTTTGTACGGGCGGGTCCAGCGAAGCGAAAGGAGTTCCGTCTGTTCGCTGGTGCCCCGCAAGTGATCCGGACCTATCTGTTGTTTTACAGCGGTCTCCTGCCTTTTACCACACTGGACTACGACGTCTTCTCTATTCCGATCTTGACGAGCTCCATGCAGGGCGTCATAGCTGCAGAGTTTGGCTCAGCGCTTGGCTTCGGAGCCTCTTTCCTGCTCAACTCGCCAACCTTGTGGAAGCACTTGCAGAAGCGCGGGGTGTCAGTCCTGGGGTGGGTTGTCAATGATCCGGTCGATTTTCAGCAGGCGATCGCGTGGCCTCTGAATGGTGTCATGTCGGACGACCCCATTGCCCTGAAGGCCTTCATTGACAACAACAGTGCTTCAGACAAACTTGTGCGCCTAGGACAAGAGTGACAACCGTATCACAAAAGACTAACGACTTGCTTTTCTCTTCATTAAAAAAAAAGAACCCATCCTAGATGTGGTTCATAATGTTACTTCTGACATTGACCCATCCAATGCAAAGAAATACTTGTCTCCCCCTCCTTTAGTATGAAAACTCTTCCAGCCTGACTTACAATGTGCACTGAAGGAGGTCACTTCCTTATCGGCTCGGGCGAAGATGCCTTCACCGCGAACCCTCAGACCAAAACTGCCGCAATGTAGCCGTCTCTAAACGCGTTTTTTTGTTAGTTCTTCTGTACACTTGGTTCCGCTCTTCGTGGAGAAATCTGCTTACTCTTTTTCACTCTGTCTGCCTTCTCCCTATTCTTCCAAGTTTTCATATACCGGTAGTAGTTTATCAATCGTCCCGCCGTATTTTGCTCTCACCTAAACCGTCTATTGGTCTTTCGCTAAGTGTACCAGCTCCTTTGTGTTCTTTGTTTGTTGTCACTCCCAGCGATATTTGTTGTCTCCTTTTCAAATTGCTCTTTCTGGCACCTCAAAGTATACACATCGGCATGACGAAGTCCGTCGCATATAAGCGAATTGTGCTGGCTGGGGCGGCCTTCGCTAGCTCACTATTCGTCATGGCTGACGGGTGGAAGGTTGCACGCAACACGGAGAATCCCTTTAACTTTGTGTCGTTCCTTCCCCTGATTGCTGCGTGTTGTGGGTCCTTTTTGCTGACCTTTGCTAACCCCGCGCACATCCTATATTCATCTTCCGAGGACGAAGAGGATGATGTGAAACGGTCCAAGCTTTTCTTCTTCTTCGGCGCTATCTTCTTTTTCGGGGCGATAGCGGCTGGTATCTGGCTTTACATTGACCCGTATTCTACTTCTGCTAACCCTGGATGCGGTATTTCCATTGTTGTCAGCGCTGTTCTTGGGATTTTGTGCGGCTTCTCACTTTTCATGGCGCGTCGTGACAACTCGGATGAAGACTACTATTGATAGTTTCCTCTCCTAGAATACTCCTCTACTTGTTTTTTTTTCCTCTACACCTCCCTATCCTTTCTCTCCAACTTGCGTTTTTCTTCAAGTCTCACCCCCTTTTGCTTATCTTTTCATGTACAGTTATAGTCTCTCTGGGCTTCTGTGCAACTTGCTTCCCTACGCTTCCCCACTTCTTCAATTCGTCTTTTTTTTTTTTCACCTACCATACGCCTTGCTCCTTTTTGTTGCTTACTACCTCGTGCCCTCCTCTTTCTTTTCCTCTGTCTTCTTCTTCTCATAATATGAGAGAGGAAAGTTGAAACAAAAGTCGGTAGTGAAGCAAAATGTTTGCTTCTTTATTATTATCTCGCAGGGGTTTGCGCAGTTCTCTCTCATTGTCCTTCTGCATCTTCGCCCTTTCCTGCACTGTCTCTCTGTGTCTCCGCCTGTTGTGCACAATAGCAGAAAATGAACCAACAAAAAACGAAGAGGAGCGTGAAGGAAATAGGAGCGAGTCAGAGTTGTGAAACCCCACTGTCCAGGATAAGTGCAATAGTGGGCGATTTCGCTGGAGGACTGCACCGGAACGCTCCAGCCGTTTCTTGCACAGCGTGAGTCCACAGTTTGCCGTCCTGCCTCCTTTTTTCATGCATATTGCGCAGAACCACCACTGTGTGCGTGTGTGTGTGTGTGTGTGTGTGTGTGTGTGTGAATGAGTAGTAATGCTGCTACCTCATTTATGAACGACATATGCGCTTCCCTTACTCACCGATTGGTTTTTGGGCGTACTTCTTTACTTCGCTAAGTCCTCCTACCCTACATTATACAAAGCAATACGATACATAGAAAGAAGTGCTGAGCTCATTGCAAACACAGTCTTGAGAGAAGGTTGGTTCGTATTAGTGCTTGACATTGGTGCCCTCCTCACTCTACAGTACAACTTAGACCCGCGCACTCTAAAGTAAAGCGCAGACTCTTCCCCCCCCCCCCCCCCCTGCAACGAGCATGAGCCAGCGAAATGAAAATGTGTCACCAGAGCGGCTGAAGGACATGAAAGCTGCTATACATAACTTCTTGTCACAGTCGAATGTTTATGACTCCATTAGAAACATTGTCGACACATACGTGTCCGAAAACAAAGGTGTGGACGGTGCGAGTATGGAGAACCCTGAAGTGATCATGGACATTCTTCGAAAACGCGGTGTCTTGCAGGATCTCGCGGCACAGATGAAGAACTCAGCCGTCGTCGCCAGTCAGACGAAGCCGTTCGACCTGATTCAGGGAGAGCACTACCTCCATGTCAGACTCGAAGGCGGCCGCGCTTTTGTTGACAACGAGAGCGTGCAATCTAGACGTTACAAGGTGTTCTTTGCTGCTCACTTTGGTAATCAGCGCTTCCGGTCGTCGCTGTACCCATGCGTTGTCTCCCCTCCCTTCGAAGATGACTTTATCCTCCATCTCGATGCCACCGCGTTCGGCGCCGCGAAGAATAGTTTGCTCGACATTCCCACTCCCCTCAACGTCGCCGTCTTCCGAGAGGATACCTTCTCGAACACCGCGGAACTGCTAGGGGAGAACACTGTGGACTGGAGGAAGGTTCTCAAGTCGGGTCTTCTCGGCTTGACTATTGAGCTCTGCGGCAAGAACGGCGGTGTCCCTGCTGGCATCGTTGAGCTGCACATGGAATTGCTCCCTTCTCGCGGCGGCCGGTGTAGTGAGAAGGACATCGCAGAGCAACTCGAGCGCCAGAGGGTGTCTATCACGGCTGCCGATAGGGAGTTTCTTCTGTACGCACGCCGGTGGTGGTCAGAGTACCAGAGCATCCGCGCTTCGCACAAACAACGTAAGGTCAAGCTCTTCGCGTCCCTGTCCAGTGGAAGGATGATTCCTGTTACGCACTTCATCACACCGACGCAGTGCCCATATGGGCTTGATTCCCCCCAAGACGCTGCCCGCTTCGTGTCCCTCCTCCGTACTTTTGACAGCAGCGAGTACGGTGCGTTTTCAAGTCTAGAAAACAGTGAGGCCACGACATGGCTTCCGTTGTTCGTTTTCGTCTCCCAACGTCAAGGTCATGCATGCAATCACGCAACACTGCTGTGCTCGCTGCTGCTGGGATTCGGCCTCAATGCGTTCTGTGGAATCGGGGCCCAACCTAACGGCGAAATGGGAGTTTTTGTACTCACGCTCACGGGCGGTGCCCAGAAGCACAGTGACGTCACCGTGTGGAACCCCACCACCGGCACCTGCGACGGTGTGCATCAGCAACGTTTTTGCAGCTCGATTGATTGCCTGTTCAATCACCGCTCGTTTTATGCGAATGCACAGCCGACGACGAACGCCTGTGGGATGTCGTTCGATATTGACAACGAGGAGTACTGGAAGCCAATTGCACCCATGAAGCTTCGTCTAGTACCGAAAATGCCAGCGGCACCTGTCCAGTTTAACGGCTTCGCAGTTTCCTGGTGACGACAATTCTGGAGAAACGGAGCGTGAACTCGAAATCAAACTTCGCAGCCTCATTGCTTCCTACCGCGATTCATTTGGCGCCATCACAACATTCGACTCTGCGGTGTCGTATACACTTGGCCAGGCACTTGCAAACTACGAGCGCCAGACAAGCACAGGCCGCCCTGAAGACTTTTCGTTCTTTGAGCAGTGCATCAGGGGCGTTCTTGGACAAGGTAAAACCTTCAAGGCAATCCCGGTCAACGTGAGCCACTGCTCCGCGGAGGGCATCATGACGATTCTAAGGGCCAGTGCGTCCGGAAAGGAGATTCTCGAAACGGTTGGCCACGACTCACGCTACGGTCTTCGCGTGAAACTGTTTCGTTTTCCTGAAACCGTTGTTTCGGTATGGGTCATGCTCTCCGTCTCGTACAGCGCAGGTAGCGCTCCCACCGCTGCTGCTGCTGCTGCTGCTGGAAATAGCACCACCCCAGCTGACCTTCATGCTGAGGGCGTCGAGGTGTGAGATTCACCTATTTCACTACCTTCTTCCTGCCTGTTTGTTGTTTTACGTGCTGCTCCTTCTTCGTTTTCCCATTATCTTTCTCTCTGCCAATACCGAGCGGTACCGTGGCAAATCGTGAAGGTATGTGTGCGCTGCTTAAAAGTAGACTCTCCTTTCTTGAATTTCTCCGTCTTGTTTTTCCTGTCATAGAATCCAAAAGGAAAAGGGGGATGAGAGAAGAAAAAAAGTGGACAATAGAAGAGGTGAAAAGATACTGTCAGGCTCCCATTGGACTCCGGTCCCCGCTTTCGCTCACTTTTTCCTCTTCTCTCTTCTCCCTGATTCAATCTTTTTATTGGTTGCTTCTTCATGTCTTTTTCTCCTCTTCCTGTGTCAGGTCCACAGGTGCATAGAATCAAAAATTAAAAAAAAAAAATGAATTGAACTGCTGACAAAAGAGTCTTCACACTGACATCGGAAGGCAGTTCAATTAAAAAAGAGGAATAAGAATGCATCTTTACCATTTCTTTTTGCCTTGAGGGATAGAGTACTTGCCAGAAAGTTGACGCGTTCATCATAATCCTTCCATATGGGGTAACGTGATAACTTTCTCTCTACACTGTACCAGAAGGCATTTCCTTCTTTTCTCTTTTTCTTCGTTTGGCACTTCACCTTCCTCGTTTATGTGGTGCGCGTCAAAAGTGCCCTCGTTCCCTGATGAGCACACTTCGTTTTTTTTTTCTGCTTCTGCTTTTATCTTTCTCTTTCCACCCTTGATTCCAACCTTATTCTCTCCACCATAAGAACCTACACTGCTTATCTAGCCAGTAAAACGAATCAAGTGAAAACGAAAGCTTGCTTCTTACAGCACCACTGCGCTTGCGAACGTACGGTTTGCACGCTTTTTCTCATTCTGTTTTCCTCACCAGACTTCAACAACCAAGTTGAGACGTCGAACCCAGCTCATACGCATCTCAACTACTCACAACATTAACACTTAAAGCGGAGAGTACATTATGCAGAGGGTAGTTGCGCGTCTGCCTGCCGCGTCGGCCCGTGTGGGTCTCCTACGGAGCGCCTCCCGACTTGCACCGCTGTCGTCGCTGCCTCGTGTGTCGCTCCAGCATACCTCACCTTCCTTGACGATCTGCCGGCGGGGTCTATGTGTTTGCGCGACGCCGCCGCGCCTCTCGTCTCTTGACCCCCAGAGCCCTCCCGCCGCCGCGGAGCCAACCGCTGCGTCTGCTGTGGCTGACAGTGGCAGCGACGACAGTATCTCCATCCTGGACAGCAAAGGGGCGAAGATGCAGGTGACGCCGCTGGAGACGTTCGCCGCGCTGAACACGCAGGCGGAGTGGCTCGCAGAGGGCCTCCAGCGCCTCGCCTACCCCTCGACGACGACGATTCAAAAGTACACGATGCCGCTGCTGCGCGACGGCCACGACGTCATTGGACTGGCACCGACCGGGTCCGGCAAGACGGTCGCCTTCGCTGTGCCGGCGCTGGACCGCCTGCAGCCTAACGACGACGGCTCGCCGGCCATCCTGGTGCTGGCGCCGACGCGCGAGCTGGTGCAGCAGACGACCAAGGTCTTCCTGCAGCTCTCGTGCGGCCGCGTGCGGGTCGGGGAGGCCTACGGCGGCACCCCGCGCGAGATTCAGGCGCGGCGCCTGCACAGCGGCTGCGACGTGCTCGTGGCGTGCCCCGGGCGCCTCAAGGACTTCCTCGACAGCGGCGACGTGTCGATCGCGCGGGTGTCGTTCGTCATCTTCGACGAGGCGGACCGGCTGCTCGACATGGGCTTCCAGGTGCAGCTTGACGAGATCCTGCGCCACATCGACCCCGCCGCGCGCGTGCAGAAGATGATGTGGTCCGCCACCTGGCCGCGCGAGGTGCAGGCGCTCGCCAACAGCTACCTCGCGCCGGACCGCGTCACGGTGCGCTCCGGCGCCGCCGGCTCCGGGGGCCTGCAGATCAACAAGCACATCACGCAGAAGCTCTTCTACGCCGACGGGCTGCGCGAGCGCGTGGGGAAGCTAGCGGAGCTCATCGAGTCCGGCGCCATTGACGACAACAGTGCCAAGCTGATCATGTTCGTGGAGCGCCAGACGGACACCGAGAGTGCCGCGCGGGCGCTGGCGGACCGACTCGGCATCGACGCCAACTACGTCGGGGTGATCCACGGGGGCCTCTCGCAGCGGCAGCGCGACCGCGTGATGCGCGCCTTCAAGCACAGCGACATCCGCCTGCTCGTCGCCACCGACGTCGCCTCGCGCGGCCTCGACATCCCCGACGTGACGTGCGTCGTGAACCTGCAGGCGCCCAAGAACATCGACAGCTACTGCCACCGCATCGGCCGCACGGGGCGCGCCGGGCGCTCCGGCGACGCCTACACGTTCCTCGGCAGCGACGACGCGAGCCTGGCCGCTGACCTCGCGGGCTACCTGGCCAAGTGCGGCGCGGAGGTGCCGCCGTTCCTGCACGACCTGGCCGCCAAGAGCCGCAACTACTCGGGCAACAACCGCCGCCGACTGAACAACAATAATAATAACCGCGGGGGGCGCTTCTCTCCCCGAGGCGGCGGCGGTGGTGGAGGCTACAACAACCGGGGCCGCAGTGACAGCTATGGGTACCGAAACAACCGCAATAACAACAATAACAACAATAGCAACAATAATAGCAACTACGGCAGTGGCAATGACGGAAACTTTTCCTTTCGTCTCCCGGAAGAGATGCACAGCGACGACCGTCCCAGCGGCTGGTAGGGTAGAGGAAGGATAAAAGAAGGAGAGCCCCTTCTCTTCTGATTTTTTCTTTTCTTTCCATCGTACCCTTTTATCTTTTTGTCATTTTTGTTCGTCATATGCTTGTTTTTTTTATTTCTCCTCCTTGTTTCTTTTCCATTTTTCTTCTCTTTATCTTCTCTTTTGTATCGCAACGAAGCAATTTCTCCTTGCTGCTCCACTGTTTTTCTCGCCTCCTTTCCCAAGCGATCCCTTGCGCTCCTCTTTCAGTGCGCATCTGTTTTCCTCCTTTCTTCTTCCACGCCGAACTTACCCGTTTTCAGGTCCAACAAAGCAGACCACGAGAGTACAACACTTCCTCCACCTTCAACACGTAACACTAATTAAAAAACGGCACTACTTGATAGAAACGCTTTGTTATGCCATCGAAAGACGTTCTCTCCCTTTCTCTCTCTCTCTCTCTCTCTCTCTCTCTCTCTCTTTCCAACAGCTAACGCATCGCACTCCGCTTTCTTTGCCATGCTGCCTTTCCCCGATTTCCTCACAAACAATAATCTCAATTCGAAACACACACAGAGAAAATGAAAAAAAAAAAGAATTGGTGACAGCAAAATGTGTATTATGGGATGCCATAACAACGGGAAGCAAAAGCAGGTATTGAAGAGGGCACCCCTTCTTTCTCATGCTCTTCTCGTTGAGTTGACGTTACTACTAAGAGGAGTCTGCATTTACGACGTCTCCTGATTTCCAATAATCTTGCCAGTATTTTGAGGTCAGTTTCGGCACATCTGTGTTTCTGCTATTTCCTTTTGTTCTTTTTGTCTTCTACCACACTTCCACCGCTCCCGCACTGTAAAATGTTTACACACTTGCACACACAACAGGAACACACGTAACCTAAGCAGTTTTTCTTAATCCGAAGAGAAGGAAAACCCGCATATATAATCAAGACATCATCTTGACAACACAGTTACACAACTTTGAAAAGAAGTTTTACACTTTCAAGACTTCTTTCCCACTTGATAGCTTTTTTTTTTCTCCTTTATACTTGCTTCGCCTCTCTCCCGTTTCGGTCAAGGCCAGAATGAGCATACTCGAGCCGACGGAGGAGAATCTGTCGGCAGCGGCTGCTGCCCTGGCGCGCGGGTCGCTGGTGGCGATCCCGACCGAGACGGTCTACGGCCTCGGCGGCAACGCGCGCGACGCGGCGGCGGTGGAGCGCATCTACGCCGTCAAGGGCCGCCCCGCGACGGACCCCCTCATCTGCCACGTGGACAGCGCCGCGCGCGCGGGGGAGCTGTGGGACGCGGCGCACGACCCGGGGGCGGTGGCCGTCGCGGCCTGTCTCGGCGCCGCACTGTGGCCCGGGCCGCTGACGATCGTCTGCCGCGCGCACCCGTCGCTGCCGGACAGCGTCACCGGCGGCAGCGGCTTCGTTGGGGCGCGCGTGCCGCGGCACCCGGTGGCGCTGGCGCTGCTCGCGCGCGTGCCCTTCCCCGTCGCGGCGCCGAGCGCCAACACCTTTGGGCACGTCAGCCCCACCACCGCCCGCCACGTGGTGGACGACCTCGCCGCGCGCGACCCCTCGCTGCTGGTGCTCGACGGCGGCGGCTGCGGCGTCGGCATCGAGTCGACCGTTGTCAAGCTCTCCGAGGGCGGCGCGCGGGTGGAGGTGCTGCGGCGCGGAGGCGTGGCGGTCGGCGACCTGGTGCGCGTGCTCGCCGCCGGGGGCCGCAGCCCGCCGCCGCCCGCGTCGAGATACGCGACACGCGCTCCGCCTTCACCGGCGCCGCCGCCGCCGCCGCCCCCATGGACGGCCCGGGGCAGCTCATCACGCACTACTGCCCCCGCGTGCCGGCGGGGCTGCTGGCGCCGGACGGCGTGCGCCTGCCCGCCCCTCAGGCCAGCGGCGGCGGCGGCGGCGGCGGCCCGGCCGTCACCGTGCGGCGGGGGGACGCGTCCTTGCCGCTGTCGGGCGCCGTCGTCATCGACTACGGGGGCGCCCTCGCGGCCCTCCAGGGCGGCTGCCTGGCGTACCGCGATCTCAGCGCCGGCGGCAGCGCGGCCGAGGCGTGCGTGGCGGTCTTCGACGCGCTGCGCTGGTGCGAGACGGTGCCGGGCGCCGCGTGCGTCGTGTTCCCGCTGCTGTCGGAGTGGCCCCGCGCGGCAGGGGCGGCGGAGGAGGAGGGGGAAGGCAAAGAGACAGGGGTACGACGCGGAGCTGCTGGCGGCCGTGGAGGACCGTCTGTTCCGCGCCGCCTCGGGTGTCATGGCCAGCGTGCAGTGAAAGAAGGAACTGTGTGAGTGCGTAGCAGAGAGAGAGTCGTTTCTCCCTCTTTTGTCCTCCCTCTTCTGTCCTCCATTCTTTTATTTATTTATTTTGTGTGGGTGAGAAGTGTCTACTGGCGAATCAAATCAATATATAGGGTGAAAGCCAGAGTACATCTTTTTCTTGCCTTTTGCTAGCTTTAAGCACATGTGATCGACCGTGTCATTTCTCTCTAATTTGTACGTATCTTATTTTGCGCCTTTTCTTTTTTTGCTTTTTACGTCTCTGATGTTTCTGCTTCCACGTCGCGATCGTTACCATAATCAGTAGTCTCTCTCTCTCTTTTCTTTTTTCTTGCGTTTAAGTATCATTTAATGTTAAAATCAAAAATAGACATGTAAAAAGCAATGTCACAAAACGTGGAGGCCCCTGAAGAGAGGCAAGCAAAGGAGAAATTATGGCAGTGATGGAGATAGTGCTTCAAAAGTGACATTGAACAGTGATCTAGAAAGACTACGTGCTGTCTGTTCTTCCTTCTTCTCTCCTTTTGTTCTTTTTGTCGTTTCTTCCGCTTTCTTCAGCTGCATCATACATTTTACACCTCCAACACCACTTTGTGCATATCGCCGCCGCTCTTTCTTTTCTCCACTTTTCACACGTACACAGAACAGCAAAGGACAAAACAACGACGCATACATCCATACACAACACACACACACACACACACACACACATTAAGTACAAAAAAGAAAATTACCCCATACATAACAACACAAGTAATAAGTAATCAGACGAGCAACAGCATTCACCGAACCCCACCGCGTGCGATCACTTCCTTTCCCAGTTTCCCCCGCACTCCTCAGAAAATGTCCGCCCTCGACCACCCGCGCGACGCCTTCATCTGCCACCAGGAGGACCTGCAGCGACAGGCGGAGGGCGACGTCGTCGACACGTCGGCGGACCAGAAGGTGCGGGTGGAGCTGCAGCACCTCAGCGACGACGCCTCCAGCGCGATGATCTTCTTCTCCCACGAGGACCACACCCTCGGCAACCCGCTGCGCCACGTGCTGATGCAGAACCCCAGCGTCGCGACCGCCGGGTACACCATCCCGCACCCCCTCGAGCCCAAGATGCTCCTGCACGTGCAGGCCAACGACTACGCCGTCGACGTGGTTGCCGCCGGCCTCGAGCGCCTCGCGCAGCTCTGCGACGAGACCCGCACCAACTTCGACGCCGCGATGCGGGAGGCGGGCCTTTCCGCCGCCCCTGCCGCTGCTACCACCGAGTGAGTAGCCGTCTATGAGGTGAGAATGGGGAGGGCGGAAGGGAAAGGGAGAGCGCTCTTCTTTCTCCCCCTCTCCCCCCGCCGCTTCTCCTTTTTTGCCTTTTTTTTTTTCGTACACTCGCTCGTAACTACTGTGAACCTCCGTTTAATGCTTCTTAACAAACAAAGCCACAGATATTTAGTACGTATTATACTCGATTGATGCCATCTTTCTGTTTTGGCGGAGACATACAGCTCCTTGGGGAAGGAAAAAAAAACTCACTCTTTCTATCCCCTTTTCTTACTTCGCATGTTGAAGAGTGGAAGAGAATGCTGAACAATGCGTTTTTAAAGATTCTCTGCCCTAAACGTTTTGATGCCTTTCCTATTCTTTCCTCTCTTACTTCCATGATCGCTTTCATTCTTGTTTTTATTACCTCCCACAACAGCACAGGGACAACACAAACCTCACGCACGACGCTCTACACACCTATACGCACTTGTACACGTGTCTGAGACCGTCTCCTTTATATATATAAGAATCAAATAAATGGAATTTCTGTCCCCCGAGTGGCGACGCGCGTCGCTTTCGGCTAAAATCCACCACGCCCTTTCCCATCGACAGTCGCAGGATCCCATCATTCTCTTCGCCGATCTCTCTGTCCGGCAGCCGCAGGAGAGAGAGTCTGCGAGGGCAGACGATACGGCCGCAGCAGCGGCGGTGTCTGACGTAGCGCCGCAGCGCACCTCTCACGAGTGCCCCAGCGGTGGCGGCGTCGGGGACACCTTCCCGTGCCGTGCGGTCTTGACAGCTGGTGCTCTGCGGCGACTGAGCAGAGAGCTGGACGCCGCCGTCACCAAGGCGGCACAGAGAGAAGCGCAAGGGGCTGGCGTCACTGAAGAGCGGCAACAGCAGGGGACGCCGCTGCCGCAACGCGAGCAGAACGGGGGTGCGTCCAACTCCCGTTGTCGTCTTACCAACCACTGCCGCCACCCCCGCTGCGATGTTGGTCTCGTGTGTCTGGAGACTTTCTGGAGCAGCGTGGCGGAGGCGGCGTGCCTCGTTGCTGGACGCTCTTTTTGCGTCTTCAACCCATGCGACCCTCCCCTACGCCGCGAGAGGCTTATTAGCCAGCGCGCCCCAAGGATATTGCTGGTGGAGGAAGACATTGTACGAATGTGGGAGGTGGCTGCGGGACAGCGGAGTGCTCAAGAAGAGAGGGTGCCGCGCGCTGACGAGCCCACCACGAATGGTGTGGCAGCTGCCGAAGAGGGAGAAGAGGAAGGCGAAGAAGCGGTACCACGTCGAGAAAGTAATGAGGGTGAAGGCATCACTTCGGTACTCCATTCCACGCCCACTACCGTGCTGCCTCACAGCGACACCGTGAGTGACCAAAGCAGCACCGCTGTCAATGAGGCTATCCACAGCGAGGACGACGAGGATGCGGTGGCCTATTACATGTACACATCAGGCTCCACGGGAGTCCCCAAGTGCGTCGTCGCCACCCGCCGCAACCTCAACGCATACGTGACACACTTCGCCTTCAGCGACTGCGCGGCTGAGGTTGTTTCCGGGGATGCCATGCAGGACAACATCACCAGTGAAGGCCGCCATCCCAGCTGTACCGCCGTGGAAGGGATGGGGGCGACGCGCGACACCTCTCTTCTCACGCTCTCGACACCATTTTTTTGATCCTTCCATTGGGGACGTGATCGTGGCGCTGCTGGCGCCGCAGGGGCGGCAGACATGCGTACCGCGCGCGGCGCTGTCCGACGGTGGCCTCGCCGCCTACTTGGCTCTGGTGCGGCCGACGCACGTCGTGACCACTCCCGCCGTCTGGGGCTCGCTGCCCCCTCCCCCCGCTCGGCCCGGCCGCGGCACCGACGGCGGCTCCAGCCATGACCGAGTCGAAGGGAGGGCGACGCACCGCCCGCTCTCGTATGATGGAAAGAACGCCGCCTTACTACAGACGACGCCGCCGGCGATGCGGGTGTTTCTGGGCGGCGAGCGCATGACGCAGGCGTGCGTGGACGCGTGGGCGGGGGCGGTGTCGCTGCACAACATCTATGGCGTCACCGAGGCGACCATCTACCAGAGTTGCTGCGCCGTGCCCGCCGGGGCGCGCGTTGCTGACATTCACTGCGGCAGCGGCGGCAGGGGCGCGCAAGTGCTCATTCTACCCACCGAGGCGGCAGAAGGCGATGACGACGCGAAGGCGGTGCCGGCGCTGGCGGCTGTTGTTGCTGGCGGTGGTGGTGCGGCCGCTGCCGTGGGGGAGGTCGCACTGCGGGGCCCGCAGGTGTGCACCTACGCCGACAGCGGTGAGGAGGTAAGCGAAAACGACGGCGATAGTGAGAGCCCAAACGCTGGCACTGACGCGACCACTTGTGCTAGCAAAAGCGAGGGCCCGTTTTATGTGGACGCCGCGACCGGCGAGCGCGTCTTCCGCACCGGGGACATTGGCTGGCTGCAGCAGCAGCAGCAGCAGCAACTGCCGCCGTCCCTGACACCGGCGCCGCCCGTGCTGCGGCTCGCGGGCCGCGCGGACTGGCAGGTGAAGATCAGCGGGCAGCGGGTGGCGCTGGAGGAGGTGCAGCAGACCCTCTGCGCCTGCCTCGCCGCCGCCCTCGCACCGAAACGCTGGTGTCGCCTGCTGCGTGTGCTGCTGTCGCCCTCCCCAGCCGGACGGCGGCACCGCCGCGGCTGCGTCCCCCATCATCGGGTGCGGCGTCGCCCTGCGAGACGACGCGGGCGGTGAAACGTCGAGGGGTGGGGGAGGGCTGGCAGCTCAGGCGGAGGCACCGCACGAGAGCGGCGAGGAGGGTGCGGCCGCCTGGGCGTGCTTCGTGACGGCGGCGCTCGAGGCGGTGGCGGCGCGCGCGCTTCCCGCACACATGGTGCCGCGCCTGTGGTGGCTGTGCCCGCGGGGGGCCGCACTGCCGCTGACGGCGACCGGCAAGGCCGACCGACGCGCCCTCGCCGCCCTCCTGGAGAGCCGCCTTGACGCTCCCCGCCAGGAGCAGGAGCAGGAACGGCAGGATCATCACGGGGGTGGCGACACGCGCCGAAAAGGTGCACAAGGTGTATCCAGCGGGGACAGACTGACGGAGATGGTGCTGCGCGTGTGGCAGTCGCGGCTGCCCGGGCCGCGCGTGGGTCTCGACACACACTTCGCGCGCCGCGGCGGCGACTCCTTAGGAGCCTTGCGCATCACGCGCGCCGTGTACGCCGAGCTGTGTCGCGCCAGCAGCAGCAGCGTTAGCGCCGGTGGCGATGGTGACGGCGGTGGCGGCAGCAACGCCGGTGTGGATGCGGGGGTGGATGAGTGGGGCGGCATGCCACCCGCGCTGCAACCGCGCCTCCTGCTGGCGCATCCCGTGCTGCGGGATTACGTTGCCGCTCTGCGCGCCGCGCTCGCCGCCCCGCACCCGCCGCCGCCTGGAGTGTCCGCGGAGCTGCTGGCGGAGCTGACGCGCGCAGACGCGGCGGAAGACCACCGAGAATTCCTCTAAAAGCAGACGGAGACTCCGGGGAGGAGCGCGCGATGACAGGGGACGAGCTGCTGCTGCAGGCGGCGGCGGCGGGGGCGACAGGCGTGGCGGCGGCACTCATCGCCTGCCGGTGCCGCTGACGTGAATGCGCACAACGACCGCCAGAACCGCTGCGCGACGCCACTGCACGTGGCAGTCAACCCGCCCGTTGACAAGAGTCTGGACTCACACGACGAGGAGGAGGAGGAGCGGACGTGCGCGATGGTGGCGATGCTGCTGGCGGCCGGCGCGCGCCCGACGGCGGTCACCGCCGACCTGGTCACTCCCGCCCATCTCGCCGCCGGGCGCGCGACTCCCCGCGTGCTCGAGCTCTTGCTGGCACTGAAAACCACTGACTCCGCCGTCTCTGCCCCCGTATCCTCGCTGCCCTCGGTGCTGCTGCGGTGCCGCGACGGCCGCCAGCAGTCTCTGCTTCACTTCGCGGCGCGCGCGGGCAGCGGCCGCGTGGCGGACTGGCTGCTGGCGCGCTACTCGCCCGCGGCGGAGCTGCTGGCGATGCGGGACAAGTGGCAGCGCACCGCCGCCCACTGGGCCGTCCTCAACGGCCATCTCGCGTGTCTCCGCGTCCTCGCGCGCTGGGCGGCGGCGGCGGCGGCCGCAGACATGGGCTCCGCCAGCGGCGGCAGCGGCCCCAACCGCGACCACACACCTGGGGGCGACGCGAATACGGCCGAGGGCGGCCGACTCTGCCGGCGAGGTGGAGAAGCCGATGAAGGGAAAGGCCAAGCCGCGGCGCGGGGGCGGGGAGGCGCGGTACGCACGGCTGGCGCGCAAGCGCACGCACCTGCCCTACGAGTCGGTGGCGGCGCTCGCTCGCAGACTGCTACGGCGAGGACAGCGACATGCATGCGGTGGCTGTTTCCATCAGCGCTGTCATCGACACCTGAAGAGTGCGTTGGTGAAGAGAAGCATCATTTTCTCTCTTCTTTATATTTGCCTCAAGTACCCCACCCTCATTTAACTCCCACTGTATTTTTTTTTCCGTACCTGTTTCATCATCTCTTGTTCTTGCTCAAATTTCTCTTTTTGTTATTGTCGCTTCCTTTTGTCATGCTCTTTTTCCTTGATTAAATGTATCTTCTCCCCTCTACCACCACTATGACCCCCCTTCTCCTCCCTTACCCTGCCGTAACTACCGAACCAGCAATCACAGCACCGTTTCTCTCATTCCAGTCTCTCTCATTCTGCTCAGCACCGGTGTCGTTTCCTTGACCGAGCCATTCTCTCTCTCCGCTCTGTTCATTTCCGGCCGCCTTCTCCTCTTTTTTTTTTTCCCCCTCCGCTGTGCCGCATGCATATGTCCGCACCCTCCGCGTCGCCCGCGCTGGCGGAGCCCAAGACGTCGGTGATCGCCAACGGCCGCAAGCGCATCACGTCCAAGTTCACCGACGGCACCGAGATGGTGGAGGAGTACGACGTGGTAACCGACGACTTGCTGCTGCGCAAGCGGCGCCGGCCCAACGCCCTGGGGCACTACAGTGACGCGGACTGGGTGGTGGAGGTCGGGGCGGAGGCGCGCACGCGAAACGTGGAGCGAGCGCAGATTGTGGAGGCGGCGGGGTCGCCGGAGGTGCTGCGGCAGGACACCAAGGACGCGCACGTGTTCCGCATCCGCAACCTGCCGTACCCACGCGAGGTCTTCAGCGTCACCGTTGAGGGAAACAACAATAATAACAACAGCAACAACAATAGTGGTAGTGGCAGTACTGGGGGGTAGTAACAGCAGCGGCCGCCCCGCGGTGGGGGAGATCGTGGTGCGCACGAGCAACAAAAAGTACTACAAGCGGCTCGACATACCCGACATGGCGCGCGCCGGCATTCCGCTTGACCCCGCGCAGCTCTCCTACGAGGTGAAGAACAACACGCTCATTATTCAGTACAAGAAGCACCTGGCCGTCCTCGCAGCGGAGGCGGCTGCGCGGAAGGAAAGGGCCGCGCTCTCGTCAAAGCGCATCAACAACGAGCAGGAGCAGTGCGCCCAGCAGTGAGAGTCGAGAAGAGAAAGTGTGTGCGTTTATGCATGCGTGAGAATGAGTCTACACTCCTCTCTTTATTTTTACTATTATTAATGTAAAGCATAGATTACTCCAAACTTTAACTTTGCTTAAATGAAATTGTAGTAGAAACGTATGGTTCGAGGCGAAGCGTTTGATCGCCGCCGCCGACATTTTTTTTTTCGTGAAGTAGTTAGATAATGTCCTGTTTTTTTTTTTCCCGATGTCCCTCTTTGTACTGCAGAATCCTCGACAGTTTGAGGCGTGTTTCAGCATCTCCTCTTCATGTCTTTTGCATTGCATCCTGTTCTTTCTTTGTGTAACCTGCTGTATTCCCACACTACATTAAATCCTTTCGTTTTCCCTCCTCCCCCTTCCTTACCCAGATCGAGCGCATCAATATTGCCTGTAGTTTTACCACTAGTAGCAGTCTTCATCTCCTGTAAGAAAAGTTTAGACGAAAGTAAGAAAAAATAAGACAACAGACTGAGTGAGAGCATCTAGTAGTAGGCTCTACTCCGTATTTCTCTGTTATCCTCCCCCTTTTCAACCAATTAGTAGCACGAAGGGTTCATTGAGAGAACTTTGCCATCTCAAATATCCTCTTCCAATAGCGGAAAATAAAATAAGAAGAATAAAATTTTTACATAACATAACGTCATTGTAGCTACGTGAGCCAACAGAACCAATATCAGTAAGCACGAACCCAGCACTAACACTCTCTACTCTACTCCTTTTTTTTTCTCTCCCACCCGCAACTCTTCACACTCCCCCAAAAATGCTTCGCCAGACCGTTGTGCGCCTGGTGCGGGACCCTGTGCCGACTGACACCAAGGCCTTCTACACGTGGTTCAGCGGCCAGGCCTACCGCCAGGAGCGCGCCATCCCCGGAGGCTACCCGGCCATCCGCATCTACCCCGTGTACGGTAAGCGCTGGATGACGGGCCGCACGGCCATGGCGCTCATCGCGGGCATCTCGCTCTTCGGCGCGTGGGTGCGCCCAGAGAAGGAGCGCTACAACGTGGAGATGATGATGGAGTTCGCGGAGCGCCAGTCGGCGCACCTGCCGTACCAAAAGGCGGAGCTGAACCTCCGCTGCTTCATCTCGGCGTACAAGCGGCACCGGTATGAGCGGGAGAACCTCATCGACAAGGGCTTCGTCGGCCTCACCTCCGAGTTCCGTAAGTTCTTCTACCACGACGACGTCTGGCGCCCGCCGCTGCTGGACGTGATGCTGCACCCGTACATCCGCTACGGCGGGCCGCTCAACAGCTACAACTGGAGTATTGGTTACTTTTAAGAAGTGTTCTCGTTCTTTTCTTTTTTTTTTCGCTTCTTCTTCGTCATCTCCTTCTACTCTTGCTCGCGTGTTGTCTGGTTCTCTGTTTCTTTCTTCTTTTTCCTCTACTCTGTGATGGCTTGCACTTCTTTTGTGTTTGCTGGAGGGAGGAGGGGAAAAAAGGATATTCCATGAAAAAACAAACAAACAACAAATCAATAGTAATAAAGAGAGAAAGAAGATAAAAAGAAGCACCATTGAACACAGACGCAGTAACAGCGAAACGTGAAATAAATGAAAAATGAAGGAGAATAGTAAAGCAGTTTCTAGTCACGTACCCATTATTCTCCTTCTCTTTTTTTAAATCATTTTCTCGTTCTTCTTCACTCCTTTTCAACCTACCCTTAGCATTAGGCATTATTGTATAGTGTTTCTCCCTCTCCCGTTTCCTCTTTTTTACACCTATTTGCTCCCCCTCGTTCTCTTGAATGGTCCCGAGTGCGAGTTTATCTATGCTTGTCTTCTCTCTGTTTTTTTCTCTCCCTCTTCACTTTTCGTGCTCCTCTAACGCTATTCGCTCCCCTTTTCAGTTCTGCAGCGTATTCGGCGTTTTTCCTCTTCCAAATCTGATCCGTTTCTCGTACAGGCGAAAATGAATTTGAGATGTGTAAGAAAAAAAAAAAAGATGTGGCACAAGAGGCCAAAGCAGAAGAAAACGGGCGACAACAGAGTACAGCACTTTGTTTAATCGTTGTGCTCGCTGCCGTTTGCTTATTCGAATTTTTTTTCCTCTCACTGTCCACCAATGAAGTTGCACTTACGGGTCGGTTAAGGGATCTCCCCTACAACGCACACGGGCACTTCGTGCTTCTCAGTCGCCCGCAGTAGTGTTTGAGCATTTTCTTTTGTTTCTTGTGCTTCTGCTGTTCTGGCGCTCTCGACTCTTATTGTTCTCTTCTTCTTCTTTTTGCGCCATCCTGCCAGCACCTCATAACATCGCAAAAGGAGGACATATACAAGACATACTCGTCCATTATATAGAACGAAAACCCACTTCCTCAACCGAGGAGAAAAGAAAAAAAAAGCTGAAAACAAGTAGAACCATCCCATTAGACCATTATTAGAATCCTTTCAAGAAGTGTTTTTCCACTGATTAAAAGAAAAGAGAGAGAGAGAGAGAAGAAGGAAACAACAACATCCACACCAACGACGTAGGTAGAGCACAATATATAATAGACCACAACAGCAACATCCACTCACACGGGCAAGGAAAAAAACGACAACACCCAACAACAACAAACAAACAATAGTAACCACCCCACAAATCCACATACAGACGTATATTCCGTGCAATGAGCGCGACGGACGCGCTGCGGGACACGGAGGAGTACGCGGCGGCCTTCGACCTGGAGCTGTGGAAGGCGCAGCAGCAGGCGCGCTTCCGCGCAGAGCTGCGGGCGGCGAAGACGCAGCTGGAGGCGCGCGTGCGGGGCGAGCTGGCGGCGGAGCAGCGGCGGCGGGCGGCGGGCCTGGCCGGGACGCAGGCGGAGCTGGAGGGCCTGGCGGCGCGGCTGCGGGCGGCGGGGGAGGCGCTGGCGGGCCGGACGCGCCAGCTGGAGGAGCGCGAGGCGGCCTTTGAGGCGCGGCGGGTGCGCGTGGCGCGGCAGCACGAGGAACACGCGGAGCGGCTGCAGGCGCGCGCGGCGCAGCGGGAGGAGGAGGCGCGGGCGGCGCTGGAGGCCGCGCAGGCGCTGGTGCGCGAGCGGGAGCAGCAGCTGCGCGACCTCAAGGACCAGCTGCGGGTGCTGGAGGAGCAGTACACGGCCCTGCAGCGCCGCAGCGCCGCCGCCCTCGCAGACGTGAGCAACAGCAATACCGACGGTGGCAATGCGAATAGTCACGGCCGCGGCGCCGAGGGCGGCCGGGCGGCGGAGGTGGCGGAGCTGCGTGCGGAGGTGGCGCGGCGGCGGGCGGCGGAGGCGGAGGCGCGGGAGGAGGCGGCGGCGCTGCGGCGACAGCTCTCCGAGGCGCGCGCACACAACGAGGAGCTGGGCCGCGCCTACAGCCGCGCGCAGGCGGAGTGGCTGGCGCGCGAGCAGGCCGCCGCGGAGCGCGCGCACGCCTCCATCGCCTCCGCCGCCCGCGCCCGCGAGACCCGCGCGCTGCTGCTGGCGCCGTCCGCGGCCGCCGACAACCCGCCGCCGCAGCCGCCGGCAGAGCGGGAGGCGACGCTGGCGGTGCGTGTGTCTCGCGGCGCCCAGCGCCCCGGGGCAGAGGACAACATGGCCAGCATGCTCCGCCAACTCAAGGCCGAGGTGGCGGCTGCTGCTGCTGCTGCGGCGGCCGGGTCCCCGCCTGGGCAGCCGCCGCGCGGGGCGCCGTCACTGGACAGGTCGCGGCGCGCCAGTGCGGCGGCGTCGGCGCGCGCCCCTACCTACACCGTTGCGGAGCGGCCTCCTCCCCCCTCCGCCGCGGCCTCCTCCCGCGCCTCCGCCGCCGCCGCCGCGCCCGCGCCCGCGCCGCCGTCGCCCATCGCCCCGCTGTCGGCCCGCTCCTCCCGCTCCCACGCGACCGCCGCCGCCTTCCCCGCCAACGCCCCGCCGGCTGCTGCTCCCCTACCGCCACATCTGCAGGCGCGCCGGCCGCCCTGGTCTCGCCCCCGGCGCCCTCTGCTCCCGCCGACGTCTCGTCTCTCCCGTCGCTGGGCGCCTACCCCGCCGTCGACACCGACGGGTGGCTGGACATGAGTGGTATCAACAGCGCCACAGGCCCTCCTCATCCCTGTATCTGGCGGCGGCGGCGGCGGCGCCCCCCTTCCTGCCGGCCCCTCCGCGGGCGCCGCTCCCCCACCGGCCACCTCCGCCGACAGTGCGGGTGCCGCCGCGCCTGGCGGTGTGCTGGGTGGTGGCGGTGGTGTTGGGAGCGGTAGTAGTAGCGCCGTCGACGCCGCGGCGGCGGCGGGGGACGAGATGCGCGCGTTTCTCTCGCAGCTGCGGCGCAACCGCCAGAAGCTGCTGGACACTGGGGTCTACGGCGAGGGTGACGCGGTGATTGTGGAGATGACGGAGAAGATGGAGCTGTACGAGAAGTACTTGGCCCGACACTCGTGACTCTGTGTGCGTGTGTGTGTGTGTGCGTGTGCGCGTGTCTGCGTGTGTCCCCCTTCTTTTGTTCTCCTCTTTTCTTTTCCCTCTTCGCTCTTTCCCTCTTTTTCTTCTTGTGTACTTCTCCTTCTCCAACACGTTGTGAGGACGCAACTTCCCTGTTCATCTTCCTAGATTAGAATCTCTCCTTTCTCTTCTTTTTTTTTCTGCTGTCAGGATTTCTGGCATACTGATCAATTGCATGACATGCTCACCTCTCAAGGAAAATGTTTAGAAAAAAGAATTGCATGGACAAAACACAAACTAATGCGTCTGGACATCCATTAGATCAGTCTCTAAATGAGAAGTAATGCTTCCTTTGTGTGCTCCTCTGCAAGTTAAGTACCACTTTCGACGCACGCATTCTTTTTTTTTTTGTTTTATTGTTTACTATTTGTAGCTCTCAAATTCTGGATGCTGTCCTTGTACGCTTTTGCTTCTCCTTTTTGATGTATTTCCATATTTTTCATTTCCTACCCGACCATCTTCATCATATTTTTCAAATCGTCTCTTCCCCGCCCTCGTTCTCCACACACTATTGGAAAAGTTCTCAGTAGATGACTAGCCTCAATTAGACAGACACACACATACACAACGAAAAAAAAAAAAAAGGCAACACGATACAAGCGCCAAGGCAATTAAACGAATCTCCACATCGAGGGAGCCACAACGACAGCGACAGTAACAATATTTGATAGGTTTGTTCCCAGTAAGTTGTGTTTTTCACCTCTGCACTTGACCATTGCTTTATCCCTTTACACTTTGTACTCCTGCAAGAAAGCGCACAACCGACGCTGCATCATTCCATAGCTTAATAAAAAAGAGGAATAAGACGAGCGAACGGGAGAGAGAGAGAGGGAGGGTGAAAGGGGAAAAAACAAGGATAAAGTGCGTGGTAGAATGAACGACACCGACCAGCCGCACACGCCGTACCCTCCCCCCGCCGGACTGCGTGACGCGACAGACCGCGTGAAGCACAGCGGCGGGTCGCGCGCGGCGGTGCTGCAGGGCATGCGCGCCCTCACCCGCCTCGCCCGCCACGGCGCCGGCCCCGACGCCTCCGCCGCGCAGGTGTCCCGCTACGTGTGCTTCGCCGGCGTCGTGCCGTACGCTGCCGCGGCGCTGCTACCGCCGCCGGCTGCTGCCGCTGGCGCCGCCTGTGGGGAGGAGGAGGAGGAGGCGCGGGGGGAGGACCGCGAGGTGGTGGCGGCGGCGGCGCGGCTGCTGGAGGCGCTGCTGCTGTCCGGGTCGCGGGAGGCGGCGGACGCGGTGCGGGGGCTGACCGGCGCGGCGGCGCTGCCGGGGCTGCTCGCGAGCTCCTTACTGGGCGTCCGCCGGCTCGCCGCGCGGCTGGCACGGGAGCACGCGCGCCGGCGAGGGGGGCGGCGGCTGCTGCTGCGGCACGGAGTGCTGGAGGCGCTGCTGGGGGCCGCGACCGCGCCGGCGGGCGGCCGGCAGGGGGAGGGGCGGCGGCGGCACAAGCAGAGAGGCAGCCGCCGGGAGAGGGACGACGTCCTGCGCATGTCGCTGGAGACCGTGCGGAGGGTCTGCGGCCGCGCGCCGCCGCCGCCACTGCTGGTGCAGCGTGTGCTGCGCCGCTTCGCGCGGCTCTGCGACGCCTCCCCCGAGGTGGGCCTGCGCGGCGCCGTGCTGGACACGGTGGTGCGGATGCTGGGGGGCCGGCAGCTGCAGGAGCACCGCCCGCGGCTGCTGCACCAGCGGCAGCGGTGGCGCCAGGGGACGCCGGAGCACGCGGCGGTCGCGGCGGTGGTGGTCGAGAGCGGCTTCTTGGCGTGTGTCACAGCCACGCTGCTGGAGCACGCGGCGACGCGCCTCGCGACCCTCGGCAACAAGGCCGTGCTGGTGGTGCGGTACGTGGCGGAGGGGTGGCCCGCCGACGGGCGGTGCCTCCCTGGCGGCGGCGCTGCGTCCGCTGACGGATGGCGCCCGCAGCGCGCTGGAGGGCTCGGGGCCGCGCGCCGCCCGCCACCGAGGCGGAGGTCAGCGCCGCGACAACGGTCTTTGTGTGCGCCGCTGTCAACCCGGCGTGCGTGAGGGCTTTCACAGGGGCGGGCGTGCTGCCGGCACTGGTGGGATGCGCCGCCCGCACCGCCGCCGCCACGTCGCTGAGGGCGAGGACGCGGAGGGCCTGAACGGTAACGGTAACCGTAACGAGGGGGAGGGGAGGGAAGAGAGGGCGGCGGCGGAGGCGGCGCAGGGGCGGCGACGGCTGCTGGAGGTGACGTACCGCGCGCTGCACGCGCTCTGCTCCGGCGAGGACCCGCTGCCGCTGCCGGCGGTGCGAGAGGTGGTGCCGCCGCTGCTGCAGCTGCTGCGGGCCGCCCACGCGCGCAACACTCGCGGCGGCGGCGGTCGGCGTCTCGCGTTGGAGGGCGGCGAGGCGGCGGACTTCGCGGCGGAGCTGTGGGGCCTCGGCGGGCTGCTGCTGGCGCTGCGGGGCGCCACGCCGGCGGACGCGGCGGAGCGGTGGCGGGCGGCGCTGGAGGCCGGCGCGCTGCCGGTGGTGCTCCCCTTCGCCCGCTACGCCGCCTACGATGTGGTGAAGGCGGCGCTGCAGCTGGTGGCGGCCCTCGCCGCGTGCCGCGACGCGCATCTGACAGGGGCGCTGCTGCGCGCCGGCGGCCTCGCGTGCGTGTGCCACGCCCTCGGCGGCGAGTTTACTTTTGCCTCTGTCGTCTCCGGTATCGTCGCGGCGCTGGCCAGCGAGGAGCTGGATCTTGACCGCTGCGCCGCCGACAGAGCGGACGGGGGCGGGGGTGAGTCGGCCGCTGGTGTTGGCGGCGGTGTCAACAGGGACTCCGCCCCCCCGTCGTCGTGGGCGTTGGAGACACATGTCGTCCCTCGCCTACTGGCGGAGTTGGAAGCTCCCGGCCGGCGGCGGCGGCAGTGCGTGCGGCGGCGCGCGCGGCGGTGGGCAGCTCTCGACCTCCTGACGGACGTTGCGGTGGTGCTGGAGGCGCGGCGCGGCCGCACGCTGGGGTGCTGGCCGGAGGTGCTGCGCCGCCTCGCCGCCGCCGCCGCCAGGGACGGCGTCCCCTCAACTCATCGCCTCGCCCTGCTCGACTCCCTGCAGCGACTGATGCAACAGGTGCTGCCCGCCGCAGGCGACGAGGGCGCGGCGCCGCCGGAGGCGCTGACGCCCATCGCACGGGATCTGCTGGCGATCGCGGGCAGCGGAGGAGGCGTTAACGGTAACAGCAACAACAATGACAACAGTGGAGAGGCGGACGAGGCGGCGAGGGCCCTTGTGGTGGCCGCCGCGCAGGAGTGCGTCTCTGAACTGTCAAGGAAGGCGGGAGGGGCGCAGGCGATCTCGTTGGCAGAGGCAGAACGTTGTTTCTCTCCGCTTACCAAGCGTCCGCCGCGCAATGAGTGACAACGGTACTCTACGTTTCTCTCTCATCTTCCTGCGTCGCTTTTTTCTCCGAGCCGTTTCTCTCCCCATCTCTTTTTCTTTTTTTTTTTTTTGGATGCGTGGTACTCTCTCTGACGACTCTTTTCTTGCGTCAGTTTGCTTCTTGCTTCCCTTCCTCAACAAAGCTTATCTCCCCACCCCACTTCCCTTCTTACACATTTGTTCCTGATACGCTACGGTTGATGTATCCCCCGTACAGACGTGTTCTCTGCTTTGTTTTTTTTTTAATGTATTTGATTCTTTTTGTTTTCCCGCTTTGTGCCCTTCTTGCTCTTCCACCCTTCCTCCCTCATTTCTTCCTTCGCAAATAAAGTGTCAGCTAACCGTCATTCCAGAAGAAAAAAAAAAGATCAAAATCAACTATCACACTCATACACACACGCACCCACACCCACCCACATTCAAAGCACCACTCTTCTTCCTCTTCCTCTCCCTCCCCGTGCGTTTCTGTCACGAGCTACAATGTCCACTCCCGACGCCGCCGCGGACAACACCGTTGAGGGTCTCCGGCGGGCACTGGAGCGCGAGAGGGCCGACAGGGCGAGGCTGCAGGCGGAGAACGAGGAGCTGCGCGAGGGGCGGGCCGCCGACGCGCTCGGGGCGGAACAGGCGCGGGCGCAGCTGGAGGAGGAGCAGCGGCAGACTATGGAGGAGGTGCGGGTGGCGTGGCGCCGCGCGGTGGACGAGTGGCAGGAGCGGAGCGCGCGCCAGGAGGCGGAGCTGGGGGAGCTGTCCGGCGCGCTGCGGCGGGCGGGCGAGGAGGCGTGGGGCCTGCGAGTCGGGCAGCTGCTGCTGCACGAGCGGCTGGCGCGCGAGGCGGCGGCGGCAGAGGAGGCGGCGGCGCGCGGCGGGCTGCAGGCGGCGGCGGCGGCGCGGCGCGCCCGGACCCTCGCGCGGCTCCTCATGCGGTGCGGCGGGCTCTTCGGTAACGCGCGCCTGCCGGAGGCGCTCTACGGCGTCTGGCGAGACTACGTGGCGCCCGGGCACATGCGGCCGGCGGAGCTGCACAGTCTGCTCGCGCAGGTGACGACGAGTCAGGAGGTGCGCGTCAACGCCGTCCGGGGCGGGCGGGACGGCGGCCCCCCCGGCAGCCACGAGGGCGACGCCAATGAACATCACAATCGTAATGATGATGAGGGTGGGGAGGATGGTGGGGATGACGGGATCGACACGGATGCGGCCTCTCTGTACGTGGGGGTCTTCTCCATCCCAGCGGAGCACGCGCGCGGCTTCTTTGAGGACGTCATCACGCACATGCCCTCCCTGCGTTTCTTCGGCCTGCGCGGCCTCCCCTCTCTGGACCTCCTGCTGCCCCTCGGCGGCGCCGCGGCGGAGGGCGACGAGGGTAGCGAGGGCGGCGAGCAGTTGCCTGCGGAGGCTGCCGCAGCAGCAGCAGCGGAGGCAACAGCGGCTCTTACCGCTCCTGCTCTTTCTACGCCCGCCACCTGCTGCTGCTGCTGATCAACCGCTCGCACCCCCGACGGCGGCGGCGGAGGAGGAGGAGGATGCCGCTGTGTCGCCCGAGGTGCTGAGTTTACAGCAGTGCCTGCACACCTCCCGCGGCGTGCGTCAGCTGATCGAGCGCTATCCGTACCTGCAGACGCTGCACCTGACGGCGGCGCACAACACCTCGCTCCCGGAGGCGCAGCCGCGCCAGATGAGGATAGGGAACACTATGGTGACCTGGAGCTGAGGGCCGTCGCACACACATTTATCACACACACATCCATACGAAGATATACGTTGCCACATCTGTGTAGCATGTGTTGGTTTTGTGTGTTTGCGATGGAAACAGGAAGAAAAGACGGGAGGGCGTGAAGAGAGAGAGAGAGAGAGAGAGAGAGAGAGAGAGAGAGAGAGACATTCTGCTTCTCAAGTATTCTCTT
This sequence comes from Kentomonas sorsogonicus, assembly GCA_030347455.1. Classification (NCBI taxonomy): domain Eukaryota; phylum Euglenozoa; class Kinetoplastea; order Trypanosomatida; family Trypanosomatidae; genus Kentomonas; species Kentomonas sorsogonicus. The sequence goes on along the minus strand of JAQOSZ010000292.1, from coordinate 542,265 downwards.
CTCCCCTCCTTCCTATGTGATTATCACTCTTTACACCGCTCTTCTTCAAATCCCCCTCCTCAACTAAACTGTTTCTACGCTTTTTCCCTTCCCTCTTCACCTCCGCTCTTTTTTTTTTCTTTGTCTCCATCTGTTTCCCTTTCTCAAGTTTGTTTCTCTTTTCTCTTTTTCTTTATTTTTTTATTTTGTTGTTCTTTGCTCTTCTTTCATAGTTCGCGCATGCGTCCCCCTTCCCTGTGCGCCGCTTCACCCCTTCTTATCCATTTGCCAAACTTTCGCATCAAACACGTGAACATCAATCTCTCGCATCGCATCTTTTTTTTTTTTTTTTTAGAAATACAAATGACTTCTCTTTTTACGTTTCTACTACTCTCCATTACTATTATTCAATACTATCCCCTCTTTTCTTTTTTTTTCTCTCCTTTTTCCAGCTCCCCTCTCTACTTTTCTTCACGGCTTTCCCAGACATACCCATCCTCTCCCTTTTTCTGTCACCCATCAGAAAATATTAAATGAGAAACAGAAAAAAAATCATTAAATTGAAAGCACCAACAAAGAGTGTTGTCTTGGGCGGCTATCGCAGAACCGGCATATATATATATATATTTCATACTTCTCATCATTTTTTTTTTAAAATTGCTTCTTTCTCTCACCGTTATCGCAACATAGCTAGTTGCAGACTACTCCCCTCACTTCTGCAACTTCATTCAAAAAAAAAAAAAAGAAGAATTAAATGATTTTTGTTTTCATGACGCATGATGGCTCGACAAGAGCAAGAGAATTTTCTGACCCTCGCAGGTCTCAACACGTGTAGCGAGTGAATGCTTTATGAAAGCCATTGATTCTGTCTTTCCGTACCGTGTAGCCATATGCGCTTGTGCTGCTTTTTATAGTGAGTGTGCATGTGTGTGTGTGTGTGCGTGTGTGTGTGCCGTTTTCCTTCGCTCCCCCGACTTCCGTTCCTCTTTTTTTCCCCCTTTTTCAACTTCCGTCATATCCGTCTCGTATCAATACACAACCACACACATACACACAAAAGAAAAAAAGCAAAAGAAACGAAGCAAACAATCAAACATAAGAAATATAGGAAAATTCTCCCCCCCCCATAGATATACGCACATCATGAGTGAAATCCAAGGACGCGCAGGCTCTTGCGGAGGAGCGCATCGCGCAGCTGGAGAGCGAGGCGGCGGAGGCGCAGCAGACGATGGAGGAGATGCGCGCCGCGATGCGTTTTCAGGAGCGCGAGTGGCGGGAGCACTACGAGGCGCTGGAGGGGCGCGCGCGGCGGCACACGGCCGCCCTGGAGGCGCTGCTGCAGGCGACCGTCGTCGGCGGCGAGGCCGCGGCGCGCGAGAGGCTCTACACTTTTGAGAGTGAGATCTTCGACACGTATCTTCGCCGCGCGCGCGCGCGGGAGCTGCTCTCGCTGGTTCTCACCGGCTGCCTCGCGCCGATGGCCGCCATCGCTACCAATGACGGGGGCAGTGACCGTAACTCCTTCCCTTCCCCCTCCTCATTTTCTCCTGCTGCTACCGCGGGCCTCGCGCCGTCGGCTATGACGGCGCTGACTCCAGCCGGCGCGCGGGCGGGACGGATGGCGGCGGCCGGGCTCTATGTACTGTGGCGCCAGCTCTACCTCTCAGGAGACTTGAGTGCTGAAGAGCTGCGCGCCGCCGCCGCCGCCGCCCGCGTCGGCAGTCTGTGGTTCAACGTCTGCAGCGACAATGATGGTGGTGATGATGAGAGTAAAGGTAGTAAGAATGTTACTCGTAATAATGACAATAACGACGGCAGCGGAGACAACATTAATGCGGACAATGATGAAAACGCCACTGACGACGGGAAGAAACGGCTGTGGGGCAGTCGCTTCACCCTTCCCGCGGCGCACGTGGCTGGTTTTTTGGCCGACGTTGTTTGCCACCTTCCTGAGCTGCGGTCGCTTGTCGTAAAAGGTCTTCCGTCTGTTCATTTCCTTCTTTTTCCTCCTCATCCGCTTGACGCTTCCTCGCTGGCGCCGCCGGGGGTCTCAGATGGATCCGGCGCTGCTGTCGGCGGGAGCGCCTCTGCGACGACCACCACATCTATTAATAATGCTGCTGCTGCTGCTTCGGGCGGTTTCAGTTCAGAAAACACCACCACCACCAACAGCATCCACACCGACAAGGACACTAACAGTAGCGGCAGCACCAGTGCCCAGACAAGGGACGCGTTGTGGCGCCGCCCCTCCCTCTCTGAGACATCGGTACCAGTACCGCTGCTGCCCCCGTCGGTGCAGCGGCTGCAGCTGCCAGACACCCCTTTCACCGTCGCTGACGTGTGTCGTCTGAAGGAACGCTACCCGCACCTCACGAGTCTATACGTGTCCGCCGACGCGTGCGAGGATTGGGGCGAGCTGGACCGCATGAGTGGTGGTGGTGGCGGTGGTGGTGGTGGGGTGATGGATGACAGCGCGAAGGGCCGTCAGCGGCGGCTGTCGCAGGCCGCTGGTTTCAATGTTTACTTGTATAATCGTTGATAATGTCTTCATTTTTTTTTTGTCTCTTTTTCTGTGTTTCCTCTTCCGATTTACTTACTGGAAGGGAAGAAAAATTGCTCTTTTTTCCTCTTTGTTTATTGTGCCTTTTCCCATTTTCTTGCAGGGGACGAGTAAAACGCACGGTGACTTTGTGTGCTGGAATGCTCGTAATCACTGACGACCTTGTAAAGACAAGGAAAAATGGATTTACTACGATCAGCAGTATGTGTGTGTGGGGGGGGGGGGAGATGGAGGAGAAAAGGAGAGTCACGCATCACTCATGTTGAGGCCACCCAAAATCATCATGCCAACTCAACACTTTGAGCAAAATGACAATACACAACAGCAACGACACAACAACAGCAACGACACCAACCAACATCACATATTTAATCATCAATACCAGCAACAAACAACCTTCAAGTAATTTACAAGAGAAACGCAACACAGACGTACGCATTGGCGATGGAGGAGCGGCTGCCGCTGTCACTCGTGTATCGCTGCGGGGGTGTTCGCGCCTCTAGGTCTCACCATGCAACAAACGCTAGCCACATCAACACCAACACCACAAATAACAGCAACGGTAACGGTAACAACCACACTACCAGTCACTCTAGCACTGACACACCTGCCGCCGCGGGAGCAACCAAAACACCACCACCACCATCACGCAGCCAGCAAGCAGCAGCAGCAAGAGGAACAACAACAACCCAAGTATCATCGCAAACAGCGCCGCTGCCGCCACCGCCGCCCCCTTTGCAGTGGGGCCGCCACGCCGTTCCACACGTGACGCTGCGGCTGCCGGCGGACGGCGCCTTTGCGCGCTACCTCGACTCTGACGACGCGCGGCCGCCGGCGCACCCCGCCGTGACCGCGCGCGCGTGGGCGGCGGAGCACTACAACAGCTATGATGGCGAGGACGCCGCGCCGCAGGCGGAGGCGCACGCCCGCGCCGCCCGCGACCCCCCGCCGCGCTTTGATGACATTGTAGAGTGGGCGGCCGCCGCCCTCGCCTGGCTCAACGCACCACCCCCGGCAACTGCTACTAGCACTACTACTACTACTACTAGATGTACGGGTGATGCTTCGAGGCCCACTCCTTCCTCTTGTGTCCCTGGGTCTCGTACACCCACCGCTGATACTCATACTCAGTACTACTTCTACTACTGCCGCCGCGGCTGTTGTCTTTTCCCCACCCACCCCCACCCCGGTCGGCGTGGGGAGTTACGGCAGTGGCGTTGTGCTGTGCGGGCGCTACGCCGTCGCCGACGACTATGGCGGCAGCGCTGTCGGCGTGGGAGGGGGAGGATGCGGGGGCGGCGCGCGCGGGGCGCTGCGGACGGTGAGAGATATTTTTGTCGCGATGCGCTGCTCTGATAAGTTCCGCGATGACATTCGCCGGCAGCGGCGCCGGGCGGGATTGCCGCGGCCGCGGCAGCGAAACAGCCCGCCACAAGAACAGCCACAACAGCAATACCAGCAACAACAACAGCAACAACAACAGACCACATTATCTTTATCGTTGTCGTCGTCTTTGCCAGCACAGGCGCGTAGCGGCGACACCGACACCCAAGCAGAGACGCAAACGCAAGCGAGAGGGAGGGAGGAGCGGGAGTGTCTGTGTCAGAGTGCCCCAGCCGGCGCAGCAGAGGCTACCCCGCTGTTTATAAACAGCACAGGCGGCGCGGCGGCGGCGGCGGAGGAGCCGATGATCGAGATCACCCTCGCGCGCGCCGTGCTGCCCGACGCTGCTACGGAGTTCCGCGTGTTTCTGCCGTACCTGCTGCGGCCGCTGGACAATAACGATGGTGATACCACGTCGTCAACAACAGGAACAACAATAAAAGTAGCGGCGAAGGCGATAGAAGCAAAAGAAGAATCGGAGTTTCACCCCTCAGCGGGAGGAGCACGCAATGACGGTGAAGACGCCACCACGTGCACGACGCACACTAAAACAACAACATTATCATCATCAGTAACAGCAACAAAAACAGCAACACCACTCCCCCCCAGTGGCAGCAGCACCCCCCACCACCACCACCCCCTACGCGCGCGCTGGTGCCTCTCTACGCCTTCGCCGGCGTCGCGCAGCGCCACACGGAGGAGTGCTTCCCTGAGCTCCTGCAGTGGTCGGCGGCGCGGCACCACGAGATGTTTGCGGCGGCGCTGCGGCGGGTGCGGGCCGCGGGCATTCTGGAGGCCGCGGAGGCAGACGGGTGCGGGGTGGTGGCGCGGCTGCTGTCCCGCGCGGACCGGTGGTGGACAGGCGGCGGCGGCGGAGACGGCGATGGCAAGGAGCGGGAGGTGGCGAGAGGTCAAAATATGAGTCCGAATACCCAACTCGATGCTGTTGGCGGCGACAATAATAACCCTTCAGCCAAACACCACCACAATACGGATAATAGTACTAACCACGTGAACACGAGCAGCGAGGCAACAAACGACCACCATACAGGCGACACCCGTCTTAATGCCACTGCTACTGATGATGATGGTGCTGATGATGGCAGTGCCAGCGGCGGCGGCGACAGTGGGCGGCGGCGGTACCTGCGGTGTCTCCACCCCGCCTCCGCCGCGCCCGCCGCGCTGCCGACACACCTGGGGCCTCAGCATGTCGTGCTGCTGCTGGCGGTGGATGTGTGCATGGAGAGCGCCTCGCTGCCTATTTCGATTCTGAGCGCCAAGGTGCGTCTGTTCCTCCGCCGGGGCCTCGGCCTGGGGGTCGCGGCCTCGGATGGGGGTGAGAACGAAAAGGAAGAGGCTGATGCTGCTGCTAGGTGGTGGTGGTAGGGGTAGTGGTAATGGTGGGCCCGCGGAAGGTGGAAACAACAACAACACAAGTAATAATAGTTGTAGTAGTACTGAGAGTATTGCCGCCGCTGCCCGCAGCTCGCGTGTGGCTCCCTATTTGGACCCGATAGAGTTTGTGCTGAACTCTTCTCCGCCAACAGCACCAGCACCAACAACAACAGCAAGAGCAGCCGTTCCTGCCTCAGCCGAATTTTCTAACAAAACAATCGCCACCACTCCCAACGAACACCAACATAACATACAGCATCAGCATCAGCAGCCGCTTAACGCATCTTCGCCGCCTGTACATGGACAGAATGGGAGCGCCCACAACCACAACACCGCACATGGAAACGGAGAAGGAGAAGGTGGCGGAGAAAAAGATGATAAAGAACCACATCAAGAAGAATATGAAGAGGAGGAGTATGAATCTGAAGAAGACTCAGGAAGTGACACCATGGAGGTATTTGATCGTGCGAACGCTCGCTACAGCAGCGAGGCCGCGCCGCCCGCCGCCTTCTTTCGCTTGTTTCGCGACGTGCCCAATTGGAACTTGTACGTCGATGAGATGTACGCGCGCCTCCGCCGCCTCTGCCCTAACCGCACCGGCGGCCCTGACGGAAAGATGGAGGAGGGAAGGGAGGATAAGAGTAGTACTTGCAATAATGGTAGTAGTAACAAACAATCATTGTCAAATGATTGACGCGGCGCTGATAGAGTTAGCTGTCAGCGGCCGGACCCTCGTCTGTCCCCCCCTGCGCGCGCTGAATGATAGCAGTCATGTCGGTAATAACAACAATGATGGTGGTGCGAGCCGTGTCAACAGCGAAGGGAAGAAGGCAGAGGAGAATGATAATGATAGTGAAGGGGAAGAAGAAGAAGAAGAGGAAGAAGAAATGGCCCGCGGCAATGACAACAATGACCAACACATCGACAACAGTATAATAATAATAATAATAACACGGACAATACTAGCAAAAACCACACGATGGACGGCAGCGGCGGCAGCGGTAGCGGTAGCGGTAGCCGTATCATCAACAGCAATCATAACAATAACACCAATAATAATAATAACAAGAGTACCATTAGTAGTGCTAGTAATAATAGTGGCGGAGGCGGCGGCTCTCGTTGCCGGCGCGTGCGTCACTATTGCGTGGTGGCGGCGGAGGAGGACGACCTGTCGCCGGACGCAGAGAGGGCCGCGCGCGCGGCGGGGCTGCCGGCGGAGCTCTGTGACCCTCTGCTGCTGCTGCAGCGCGTCGGCGGGCGACAAGAGAGCGCTGGAGTTCTTCCGCGCCTTCCAGAGAGACCTCGCGGGACTGTGAGGGTGTGGTGGGGGGCTGAATGGTAGTAATCATACACATTAATAATAATAATAAAAATAAAGAATAATAAACAACTGAAAAGTACTGACTTCATTCTCTTTTTTGTCTCCTCTTCATCTTTTTTCTTCTACACACTTTTTTTTTGGTTTTACTTATCTTTAAAAACAGTTTTTCTTTTTTCTCTTTTAACTCTCACCTCACTCAGGTGGGATGGACTTTAATTATTTTAATGCACGTTTAATGAATTTTAATTTGGTAACACAATGCGAAAAAAGGTGTATAAAAAAGAAGAAGAAATGAGGATGCATCAGGGGCCAATTTTAAAAAAGAACAAAACAGAGAAGCGGATAAAGTGCAACTACGCGACTGCCACCGTTTTTACTTTGTCGTGCTAAACAAAAGAATAAAGTGATAGGAAAACTCTTGAGGCTTCGTTCTGCGTTCAGTAAAAATGGAGAATGTGGTCTTTTTTTTTTCTGAATTCCCTTGCGTTTCTTTGTCTTCTTCTCAATTCTGACATGTTAGTATCAACTCTTTCTCCACCCTCTTCTTCTTCTTCTTCTTTTTCTTTCCACCCTTCTCTCCAACAAATACTTGAACTGTTATTATTCATCATCTATCTACACTCATATAAACACACAAACAAAGGATATATATATATATTTGTTTAAAAAACGAACCACAGAAATACATAGTAAACATCTCAATATTAAGCAATATCAATTTATCATTCCTTATCTCCGAATAAGGGAGGAAACTTTTTTTTTCTAAAACTGCGAACATCATATATATACACACTCTTTCTTTTTCTCTCTGTATCTGCCGCTCAAGTCTAAGAACCCAAAACTAGCAGCTAGGGAAAAACAAGAGTGACACACGCATACACACTGACAGAAACTATATATATAAGGAAAGAAAAAGACACGGAAGGAAGAAAAAAAAGTCTATTTAATCAAAGACATCTTGAAAGTAAGGAGTGAATAGAGTTACTCAAGAACAAGGTAATCTTCAAACCAGTATACAGCTATTTAAATATATAAACATATAAGTATATATTTTCTAGTATAAACCTTTTTTTTTTTGGAAAGTGTAAGCTTCTTGCTGGAAAATACTGATTCTCTTCTTTTTCCTTCCTTTGCTTTATTCAAGGTTGTCTCTGATTATATTATCTTCTTCTTCTTCCTTTTTAGGCCTGTCCTTGCTTGTTTGTTCCCTTCTCTCTCCCTCTCTCTCCCTCTTCTCTCTCTTCTCTTTCTTTCTCTCCCACTCTCCTCTTCTATCCCATTTTCGTATTTTTTCTTTCTTTTTTTTCTTCATTATTTTCTTCTTTTTATTGTCCTAGCCATTTTCATTTTGTAGAACTCCGTTCCGCCCAGTAGGATTTCTACACTTGTACTTTGATTATTTTTTTTTTCTCTTTTCAAAATACATCTTTCTCTCTATTTGTTTGGGTTTTCAAACAGTAGTATATATATATTCTTTTTCCGTTGCTCTCATCTTTCTCATTTTTTAGCTGACCTTTCACTTTTCCTTTCTTCACTCTTTTTTTCTTTTTTTTTTCTCACCTCTTCCATTGCCAATTATTTGCGTGTAGATAAAGAACAAGTTAAAAGTAAAACTAACTAGCAAGAAAAAAACGAAAACAAAAACTATATATACACATTTGAAAACTTATACATCTTGTGTTTCTTTTTTTTCGTTGCTGTTCATCCTTCACCTGACGAGTTTTTCTTATTATAAAAAAACAGAAAAACAATAACTTTTTACTATCTACTTACTTACTTATATATATTTATAAACATATACATATATATATATATATCTTTTTATCATCACCTTGTGTTTTCCAAAACTGATTTAAATCTTTGAAATCAACTTCTTGGATCTGTTGTATATCTCTTTTTTTTCTTTCCTTGTTTTGCTTTCAATATTATCCATTTCTCCATCCCTCTCTCCTGTCGCCATTTTGTCCCTTCATATCGTCTCTTTTTTTCTCTCTTTTTACTGAAATAAAAAATATTCTATTACTCGCTCGTTTTTTCTTTGCTATTAGCTGATTTTGAATTTCTCTTTTGTACTTTTCTACATTTCGTGCAATTTCTTCTTTTCTATTTTTTCTATTTGTGTCAACGGTTAACGGAAAGTATTATATATAAAGAATAGTAACAACAATAATAAAACAAGAGTAATTCTTACACATAAACCATAGCAAAACATTTAATTATCCCAGAAAACGATCTAACCAAACGTCTTTCTCTTGTTTTTGCTTCATTTTTTCTCACCAAAACACTCAAAGAGAAAAAGAGAAAAGTTAAAAACAAACAATCAAACAAACAAAACTCTGCTTGAGAAAAAGAATCCAGCCCGTGCTGATTTTCATTTCGTTATTGGTTACATATTTCTTCTTGATTTTTCGCTACCTTTTCATCTTTTTTATCTATTCATTTTTCTAAATTTATTATACGTTCGTTATCGGTCTGTGCTTGTCTTCTTTTTTATTTTCATTTGCCGATTCTTTTTGAAGCACTACTTTACCTTTTTCCCTTATCATTCTCCTCTTTTTCTTTTCTCTCTCTTTTTCTCATATTTGTCTCGTTCTTTTCTAGTCTCTTCCTCTTCCTTGTTTTTTTTTCCTGTCCGGCCCCCCTCCTCTCTCTCTTCCTCTTTCTCTCGCCTTTTTTCTCTCTAAATTCCCCTCCAAACATATCGTTTCCCATTTTTCTTATTGGCAATCCCTCTCTTTTGTGATCTTTATCACTTAATTCGAACCCTCCACTAGGCTAAGAAGGAAACGAGGAGTATATATATATATATATATATATATATACATATTATAAATAAATCATATATATACATATTTAAGTTGAGAAAACTTGAGAACAGTGGTCAATAGTCTTGTCCCTTCTCTCTTTCCCCCCTTTCCCCTCTTCCTCACGAGCCTATTTGGTTTTTGTTTCTGATCTTCGATTACCTATAACGAACACTAAACAAACAAACGAAGAGAGCATATATAATACTGACACGTATATAAGACTCAAAAAAAAAAACTGTTGGGCGTCGCACATACTGTTACGGGAGGACTAGTGACAGTTTTTTATCAAATTTGTACCATCCGTCGAGCAAATTCACAGACAATAACAACAACACCAACGACGGAAAACATACAACATCACGAACATTATATAAAACCTTCGCAAACAAACAAACAAACAAAAAAGTACCCACGTAATTAAGAGACAGAAGCAAAAAACGAAACGAAGCAGTAACAACATCACAATCAAAAAGAGAAAAAGAAAAAAAGAAAAGCAACGATGCCCTCCCAGCATCCCCAACTAAGACACCATCAGTGCGACCAAATCAAGACTCTAAAATATGGTGACGACGGCCAGCAGAAGCAAACAACATACTACTACCATCAACAACAAACCGAGTCACAACACAACGATGAAAACAAAAACGAATACGACAAGGCAAGGAAAGCAGCGACGCCCCCCACAGCTTCCGCTGCCGCTGCCGCCCTGCCGTCGCCGCCTCCTCCTCTTCACTAGTGCGGGTGGTGCGCACGGCCGCCGGCGAGACGTACCGCATCGGTCCGGAGCTTGCGCGCGGCGCCTTCAGCAGCGTCCACCTCTGCACGCGCGCCGCGACGGGGGAGGCGCTCGCCGTGAAGGTGATGGACCGCGCGGCGATGCGGGCCGCGGGTATGTCGCGGACCCTCGCAAGAGAGGTGCAGGCACTGGAGCGTGTGTCGCGCGGCGCTGCCGCCTCCGCCTGCGGCTGCGGCTGCGGCTGCGGCGGTGGCTCTGTCTCTCTCGCGGGTGCTGAGCATGCTATTCCTACTAATACTACTACTACTAGTGGTACTATTACCAATAAGGCTGCTGCTCCTGATGATGGTGTCGTTGTTGCTCCCGTTTCTGGAGTCAACGACAATGACAACAACAATAGTAATAATAACAGTAATAATAATAGTAATGATAATAATGTCATCAACAGGACGACTATCCGTAGTAGGGATAATAGTAGTAGCGGTGGTGGGAACGATAATAATAATAATGAAGATGGTGCTGATAGGGAAGGCAAGGGTAGCGATGTAGTAGCCGCCTCTTTGCCTGCGTCCGCGGGCTCCTCGCATCCTTCGTGCTCTTGCTCTTGTTCTTGTTGCTGCTCTTCGCCCTCCTCCCCCCCTCTTCGTGCGATTCGCCGGCCTCTTCTCCGTCTTCCGTTTCTTTCACGCGTGCGAACAAGAAGAAGCAGAATAATAATAATAGTAACAATAATAACGACGATGATGATGAGGACGATGATTATAGTGATAATAATAGTAATATAATAATAATGACAGTATCGATAGTAATAGTCTCAACTTCACCTTTGGGGAGATGGAGAGGGGAACGCAGAGTTTTGTGGTGAACGCGGAGAGTATTGTTGGGAGTCATCTCTTCTTCTCTCAGTCGAGACATGCGATGACAAACAACAACAACAACAACATCAATAACAAATAATAATAATAATAATAATAAATAATAACACAGATGAATTAGACGCACGCAACAGAAATCCAAGCAGAAACGGTGATGCTGATGAGGTGAGAAACACCACACAGACAGCGCAAACGGTCTTAACCACCACCACAAGAACAGCATCAATGACACAAAGAAGCAGAACCATAACGATAGTGATAAGAGGAAGTCGTCGTCACCGCAGCTGCGGACGCAAAGAGGATGACCACCACCATCGCCACCATTGCCACCGCCATCACACTCACTCACACTCAAAACGAAGATCGCCACAGACGCAGCTGCAGTGGCGTCAAACGGCACACGCACACCACGAGTGGCAATACTTTTTCTCCCGCGGCGAATCCCACGGCACCAACAACAGTAACAACACAAACAAAGAATGCTACAAGCAACACCAACACCAACACTGGCAGTCGTAATGGTAACCGTAACAACAACAACACGGTCACCAACGCGGCTATGGCTATTGCGAGTGCTTGTACCAATGCTGCCCTTCAACGTAGCTCTCCTCCTCACACATGTACATGCAATATTAGTGGTAATATGAATAACACCCCTCTCACCGTCGTCGCCACCGCCGGTGGTGGTGGAAGTGGTGGTGTCTCCCCTAATGTAGTCACGCTGGTAGACCGCGCGGTGACCGACGCTCGCTGCTATCTGTTTATGCCGCTGTGCCGCGGGGGCACGCTGCTGGAGTACATCCGCGCCCACACCCGCGACCCGCTGTGGCGCCGCCTCGAGTGGGTGCGGCGCTACTTTGAGGACACCGCCCGCGGCGTCGCCGCCCTCCACGCCTGCGACATTGCTCACCGAGACATCAAACCGGAGAACATTCTCATTACGAGCGACGACTGTGGGTGGGGAAATTATTCTTCCGCCACCGCTACTGCTGCTGCTGAAAAGGGAAAAGAGCCGCACCACCACCACTATGCAGCAAGCGAAACGCAGATCAACGGTCCTTCTCAGAGCTCCCGGGTGGGCGGCGGGGCCTACAGCAGTGAAACGCACAACAGTAATCGCAACACCAACGCCAGCAGCGGCGGCGGCGGAGGCGGGGGAGTAAAAGAAGGCGTAGGAACAACAGCATCCACCACCGCCGCCACCATCACTACCAGTAGTAACGCGAATGGTGCGAGTCCCACTCCCCGCACGCGCGCGGTGCTGACGGACTTGGGCTTCTGCTGCCACGCGCCGCGCGGGGCCGTGCGCCGCCGCGCCTGCGGGACGCTGCGCTACTGCGCGCCGGAGCTGCTGACGCCGCGGCCGCGCTACGACCCGCGCGCCGCTGACGTGTGGGCACTCGGCGTCACCCTCCACCTCATGCTCTTCGGCGTGCTGCCGTACAAGCCCCCGCGCAGCAGCGGCGGTGCCGTTGCGAGCGGGAATAATAATGACAACAACAATAATAATAATCATCGTTATAATGATAATAGTAACAATAATAGTAATAATAATAATAGCGCGGCTGTGAGTAATCGTAATCAGAGGAGCCGTAATGGCAGCAGCAAGTCCTCGGTGGGTGTGGATTTTACGGCGGACGCTGACGCGCCCTCCCGGCGTGCGAGCCTCCCACGCCCGCACGCCGCCGTCGCCAAGTACGAATAACAATAAGATTAATTATAACAAAGACGTGGCAACAGCAACAAAAGCAACAACAACAACAGCCATGTCGGGAGCGCCGCCGCTGACTCCGGAGGCGTTGCTGGAGAACATCATGCGGGCTCCGCTGACACTACCCTCGCGCGTGCCGGAGCCCGTGGCGGAACTACTGAGGGGAATGCTTGAGCGCGACGCCTCCCGCCGCTGGACCATTGATGAGGTGCTGCACTGCCGCTGGCTAACAGGGGCGGCGACAAATCTCCATAACAGTGCGACTAGTAATAACAACAACAATGGCGTCGCCACTACCGGCAATGGATTCCGTATCGGGCGTAGCGCCACCTTGCCAGAGGCGCTGGCGCTGAGTAGTGGTGGTGGCGGTGTTGCTGCTCTTGTTCGCCATAGCAATCACCACAACGTCAGTAGCGGCGGCGGCGGCCGGATAGGATTAGTGCCGCCGTCATCGCATGGGGGCTCTCCGGCGGACGTTACGAGGCAACGCACACACAAGGAAACGGAGATGGGGGCGACGGACGGAAAAGGAAAATTACAAAAGCAGTGCTCGGCGTCTTTCTCCACGCCAAATAGCCTCAGCCTGCAGACCCCCACCATCGCCAACACTCCCACAGCGGCAGCGGCATCAGCAGCAGAAACAGCTATATCTTCATACGCGAAAAAGAGGGAGAAATCCGCGGACGACGTGGCGAAGGAGGAGCTGGACCTCTTTTTTGACATGTTTCTGCCGCCCTCCTCGCCGAACACTCCCCCTGGCAATAACGACAAGTATAATAATAACAGTAACAACCATAATAGTAATAATAGCACTACGAAAGCAACTAACGATTGTGCTGCTGAAACACACGGAATGGGTGGGCCCCGGCGGCGCGGGAGCCAGTCAAAGCCTGTGACGCCCAACACTAATCGACTCGGTGGCTTCCCGGCAGCGCTCCGTCTCACACCCGATGATATCAACAGTCGTCATAATAATCATAACAACAACGGCAACGATGCCACCGGTGAAGACAATAGCAACAGCAGCAACAACAAAAACAATAAAGCGAGCTCCCCCCGCCCCGCGCGGCAGATGCGCCGCCCGCACTCGGCCATGAGCCCCACCGCCATGACTGCCCCCGCCGCCGCCGCTGGTGGTGCTTTTCCCCCTACCTCTTCCTTGTCGGCTGCTGCTGCTACTACTATTCCTTTCTTGCCGGAGGTGGTTTCGCTAGAGGACATTCCCGACGACGGTTTCTACGCCTCTGACTCCGCCAGCGTCCCTACGACGCCCCGCAGCCTCAGCGCTGCCGCCTCCGCCTCCGCCTCCGCCGCCGCCGCCGCTTTTGGCTCTAGTCTTTCCTCTGTCAATAGTGCTACTGCCGCTGCCGCTGCTGCTGCAGCCGCTGCCTCCGCGTCTTCCCCCTTATCTTCCATTGCGTCCCTGTCGGGCGTGGTGCCTCCGCCGGCGCTGACTCTTTCTTCGCCTCCCCCCCTTCCTCCCAGAGCCAAATCAGGTGGTGGCAGCGAGCAGCTGTCTTCTGCCGCTGGTGGTGTTGTTGTTGCTGCTGTTGTAGGGGCGAGCTGCCGGGGCGAGAGGCGGTCCAACTAAGTCGAAACACCCGCCGCCGCCCCGGCGGCAGCAGTGCCGCGTACTCTTCCTCTCCTCAGCAGGCAAAGCAAAATTTCGCGAACCCGTCCCTTTCCCGCACACTCCAACAGCAACGGCAGAATAACAGAAATGATAACAACAATAACAATGAAAATAATAACCTGGAATGCGATTTGGCGGGTGTTTGCATAGACACGGAGGAAAGAGAGAACACTGTCGATGAAAGCGGCGGATGCTGCGGCGGCGGTGATGATGACTGCAGCAGCGCATTCGGTTACAGCGCTACCGCGACCCCTCTTAGGCGTGGGGAGAGTCTTCTCGTCTCTGACAGTCCGGAAGGGGCTGCCGCGCATAATAATAATAATAATAGTAACAACAACAATAATGATAATAGTAATAATAGTGGTAGCTACACGATGTCTAACAACGAAGGCGACACAAACAATAACAATGATAGTAGCAATGAGGCCGCCTCTCTCACTCCGCTGGTGTCCTCTCTGGGAAACGATCAGTACCACCCGCACCACCGCTTGTTCCTCCGCCTTCCTACACGCCATCACACCCAAACGCAACAACGACGACAACAAGGACGGGATTGGCAGGGGGGACGTGAGGGAGGGGAGGAAAACGAAGGAGATACAGAAGACGCGGAAAGAAGAAGTGGCAACCGTCATCGGTTAGCCAGCGACACCTCTGATTTCTCCGGTGGCGGCAGTGGCTATGGTGCTGCTACTAACAACAACAACAATAACAATAATAAAAATAAGAATGCTTACGCTGCGGCGACGGCTGGCGGATTCTCGCAACGCCCTTCCCGGCAGACGTCGATCTCCTACTACTTCCCGCTGCGCCCCACTGACGAATTTGGGAGTTTCCAGCAGTCTGATACACCGCCGCTCGCTCTGCAGCAACAGCAGCAGCAGTTGATGTTGTTACAGTCCCACTCGCCGTCGCATGCAGTGCACTCCCCGCACAAGACAAAGTATAATGTGTTTAATACACACGGCATCACACCGCCCGTGTGCGGGCCGCCGCCGCCGCTGCTGGCGGGTCTGACTCCTCACAGCAACGCCGGAGGTACGGCAGGTAACACTAACAACAGTAGTGGTAGTAATAATAATAATCATCGTAGGAGTAATAGTAATGCTAATAATGTGAACAAGGCGCACCACGCAAGCGGCCGCTCCTCATCGCCACTTGTATTTCCTACAGAGGAAGAAGAGGAGGAAGCGACACACACGCAAAATGAAGCATTTCTTCCTTCTTGCACGGCGGCAGCGGCGGCCACAAACAGAGATGGAAAAGAAGAAGAAGAAGAGCACATAACAAGGGAGGTGAGCGGAAGAGCGTATTTCCACACAGAGACGGAGGAGGAAGACGCCGAAGAAGAAGAAAAAGAGAGGGGAAACAATAATGATAGCAATAACAGCAATACCAATAGTAGTATTAATGCGAAGAATTCTCGTAGGCGTCATCATAACCGTCGCAGTAAGAGTGCGGCTACTACTACTACTACTACTAGCGCTGACACCAACACCGCTGCCTATGCACACCACTATAGCCATAGTGAGGGTGGCGGCTGTGTGTTGCTGCGTGCGGTGGCGCGCGGCGTGTTGTATCTGGTGGCCCTCACCGTTGCCGTCGCGGTCCGTTTGCTGTGGGACCGACGGCTGGCGGAGGCGCCGTGGCTCCCGCCGTTTGTGACGGCCGCGCTCCTGCGGTGGCTGGAGGGCGGAGAAGGAGGAAATGGAAATGGAGAGGGAAAGGGAGCGGTGGCGGCCGAGCAGAATAATAATAATAATAACAACAACAGCAGTAATAATAATAGTAGTAACAACAACAACAATAACAACGATAATAATACTAATTATAAAGACAAAAAGTACTGTATGCGGTCCGGATCGCCTCGCTATTATGATGTCTCGTATGACATGAATAATAATAACTCTCATAATAATAAGAGTAATAATAACACGAGCAATAGCGATACGAGTAGCGGTAGTAGTAACAGTGAGATGATGATCATGTGGCGAACGAAAAGGACGCGCAACAACACTAACACTACTGCCACCGCCAACACTAACACTACCACCACCACTACTATTACCAGCGGTAACGGTGACGATGAAAGGAGCGGCGGGAGAAATGATAAAAAGTAAGGAAACGTAGAGAAATGATTGAAAGAAGGAATATGGAAAAAAAAAAGAGGAGGACTAAAAGAAGAGAGAAAAGGAAAAGAAGAAATTCATCCCAAGCACAACCCCTATCACTTTTTTTAAAAAAGGTCTGTTGTTTGGAGAGTCATTTTTTACTTTCCTCTTTTTAAAATGATTATGAACTCCTACAACACTGCCAAGGGGATAATTGTGCGAAGATGAGAGAAAGAGAATGATGTGATTAAAAAACAAAGGGGAAAAAGAGGATTAAAGAGACAAAAAAAAAGAGTAAAGAGCGAGCATCAAGAAGGAAAAAATGGAAAAGAAAAGGACAAGGAAAATTATCTAAAAACAAACAAACAAACAAGCAAACAAAGCTAAAAAAAGTTGATAAAAACAACAACACACAGGCAAAAAAAAAAAGAATCCCCAAAAAGAAACCCTCGAGAGGAGGGAAAAAATGTGTCTACGTGAAACAAACAAACAAACCAAAGAATAATCTGATTGTAGAGAAAAGGAGTTTAACCATTTTCTTTTCCTGCTTTAACTTTTTTTTAACGCTTCTGTTATGGAGACTTGGAAAATAAAAACAAAATGACAAAACGATAAAGCATAAAAGAATGAAAGCGGAAAGCAAAATTTCAAGTGAAAGAAACAAAACGAACTTTTCACGTGTAAAATATTAATTAAAAAACAGAAAGAACAACGACTACTTTATTTTCTTTTTCTTTTTCTATGGCGCTCTTTGTTTTTTTTTCCCTTTTTATCTCTCTCTTTTGTAACATAAATATATATTTATTACATACACGCATCTCATTTCATATATTTATTGGAAAAATAGCAAGTAGCAATGACAACGTAATAGTAATAGTAATAGTTATAAGAATAACAATAATACTAATCAAAAGCATTCTTGTAACATTCTTTTTCTTTAAAAAAAATGGCTCTGAGGCACGTTCTTATCCGTTTTAACATTCTTCTTCTTCTTATAATTATTACCATCATTACTGCTTTTTCTTTCTTCTCACTTCTCCCTCCTTTCCTCCTTACCTCGTTTTTTTTCTCTTGTTCCTTTCTTGCTATGTTTTCTTCCTTTCTTTTTTATAACCCTTTTCCGTTCTCCCCCTTTCATTCTCTTCCAATCATTTGCTACTTGCTATTACATTCATTATTTCATTCTGCTTTCTTTGCATTTCCTCTCTTTTTTTTTATTTTTTTTTTTCGCAGCGTTGTTTTTTCTTCCTCCCTTTTCCCGCATACTTTTACTTTCTCTTCCCCTTCTTACCTCTTTTATTGTTATTTGTATATGTATGCACGTTCTAATATAAAAAGAGCGAATACTATAGTAACATAACAATAACAACAACAACAATGCATGCCACACTCGCGTGCATGCATACATACGCATATATATGTATGTATATATGCAGGCACGCGCTTTGCTTGAATAATGATCATTATTATTTTTTGTTTTCTTTCATTTTCTGCTATATAGATATATAAGGAATTCTTATTTCTGTCATAAAGAAAAGAAAAAGAAAGAATGTAACTCACACGTCTCTTCTTTTCTTGTTCTTTCTTTTTATTAACGGATATTTTTTTTTTATTATTGTTTAATTATTGTGTCTTCTTCTTTCTTCTTCAACACTGAAGTACATGCATATGCTCATTCATACTTTCGAGAAATTAGAGAAAAAAACACAATACAATTCTTATCATTCATTATATATATTTTCCTTTCACTTTTCAATGTTTTAATTTCAAGTACTTTTCTATTAATGCCACATGCAAACCAGGAAAAAACAGAAAAAAACAGGAATTACCCTTCTTTCTTCCCTTGGCGGGAAAGATCCGCTATGCGTTTTATTGTTTTGATTGTCCTCTTTTTCCCCTTCTCCCCTTCTCCCCTTCTCCCCTTTTTTCTCTCTCTCTCTCCCTCTCTCTCTCTCTCTCGCTCTCTCTGAATTGAGATTAAGAGGGCACATTATGATTATAATTGTGTGTGCGTCAGTGTGTGTTTTGTGGTTTTAGTTTGTGCGTTTGTTTTTCCACTCTCTCTCTCTTTGTCTTTGGAGACTCAAAAGGAGGGGGAAATCACGAAATACACACAGACAGACGCACACGTAGTGAGAGAGAGAGAAGAATAGAGAGAGAGAGAGAGAGAGAGGGAGGAGGGAGGGGAAAACAGGAAGGTCTGCAAAGGACAATATTGTAGTATGTGCTTCTTTTTTCGTTTGTTAATGCTTTGGTTTTATTACAGCAACAACAACAACAACAATAACGTTTCCCTTCACCTTTCTCACCAACCTCTCATCACTATTAAAACAAACAAACAAACTCAAATCAATCAATTCTGCCTTTTATCCCGTACTAAAAGAGAAGTAGATATATTAAGAAGCATATCTTTAGAAAAAAAAACTCATAGCATCACTACGAAGCAACAACAACAACAAAAGAGTGCAGTAGTAAGAAAGAAAAGAAACAGAGAGCTCTTTTTCCTCTTGTGCTTTCTGTTTTCTTTTCACTGCACCTCTCACAGACGCGTGCAAAAGGAAATCACGGGTCGCAGCGTAAAACGAGAGCATTAAATTGCTCAGTTTTTCCTCTTCTTTTTTTTTCTGCTTGCGTCTCCGTGAAAGCGCACACGTACACACTTGTGCTTCTTTTTTATTTATTCATTGCTTTATTTACTCAGCGTTTATTTCTCATTCTCTCTATCTCTCTCTCTTACTTTGTAAAAAAAAAAGATATATCTTTTCTCTTTCACCCTTTTGCGTTTTTAGATTTTCATCTGCTTCCTCTTTTCTCGCTTCCCAGTTTTTTTTTACTTTACCAATTCCGAGAGAGTTCTAAGCTCTCTGTCATAGTTCCTTTTTCTTTTTTTTTTTCTCCCTTCTTCTGTCTCCTCTTCTTTTACTTCCTTGGACTGAATTTTCAAATACAAGAGAGAGGAAAACATATTTTTCTTCCATCACTTTTTTTTTTTGTATCTACCCTTTTAGAGTCGGCTTTGTTTTCTCTAAGAAGAACGCTTTTCGTTAGTTTATATCCGTTTTTTCTTTAAATTTTCATTCTTATCCAAGTGAAACAAAAGTAGAGAGAAAAACAGAAAGAGAAAGTTATAGTTATCGTCCACGTTTTCTTTCACTTTCACAAGCAAAGCAGATACAAAAATTAGAAAAAAAACGGTATAAAAAGAACGAAACAATAATAAATTACATTTTTTTTTCAGAGAAAGAAAACACAAAAGGAAAGAAACAGCAGCTACTAAATCTGCATTTTTCGTATTTTGGCTTGTTCATAGTGTTATTGCTTCCAATAGAAGGATCTGCGTTGAAAAGAAACAACATCATCAAAGAAGTATATCGAAATATAACAAAAGCAACAAGAACAAACATATAAAACACACACACACACACACACCAAGATTATCATCAGTAATAACAACAATTAGAAGAAAATAAAAAAAAGAAGAAAGAACAAGACGTCATACTAAAATGAGTAGCTACGCCAACGCTATCACCGCGGCGGAGGTGTACATGGCCGCCTGCGAGCGCGAAAAAACAGAGTGCCTCCCGGAAATGTTAGACGCTCTCGACAATAACAGTAATATTCGGGCGGCGGAGCTGTCGGCGCGGCGGCCGCACCCGCTGAGCGATCTCGACCTCTGCTGCATCGCGGAGGCGGTGCGCGCTCTGACCCCCGGCGACGCGCTGCGCGTGCTCAACTTGGAGGAGAACGCCTTTGGGCTGCAGGGCGTGAAGGCGCTGTGCGAGGCGCTGGAGGACAACCCCGGGCGCGTGCGGGAGCTGCGGCTGGGGCGCAACCAGCTCAAGGACCAGGCGGCCGTCGTCATTGGGCGCGCCCTCGCCTCCCGCGGCACGCACCAACACCAACAACACCAAAACTATGCGGGTGATGCGAAGAATAGTCTCGGCAATGGCGGCTGTGGGCTGCGGGTGTTGGACCTGTCTGAGAACGGCCTCACGCGGCTTGGCGCGGTGCCCATCTGCGCCGCCCTCGAGTCCCCTGCCTGCGATCTGGCGGAGCTGAGTTTTCACAACAACAGCCTGGACGCGGAGGCGGCGGCGTTTATCGCGCGGGCGCTGCGCACGGCGCGGCGGCTGCGGCACCTGCACCTCGGCTACAACCTGCTGCGGGACGCGGGCGCGGTGCAGCTTGCCAAGGCCCTCGCCGCCGACACGTCGTTTGGGTCGCTGCTGACGCTGGACCTGACGGGAAACCGCATCGGGGCGGAGGGCGGGCGGGCGCTGGCGGCGGCGCTGCGCAGCCCCGCGTGCCGCCTGCAGCGCCTCAACCTCCGCCACAACCTTCTAGACGACGGCAGCATCGCGGAGTTTGCGGGCGTCATTGAGGAAAACACGTCGCTCATTCAGCTCTTTCTCGGCTTCATGACGCCCTCCGCGGCCACCACCGCGGCGGTGCTGCGCAGCCTCTGCCGCAACCGCACGCTGCTGCTGCTCGACCTCTTTGGGTGGCGTGTCTCGCTGCCGCGCGCGCAGGGGCCGGTGCGGGAGCTGCTGGAGAGCCCCACAGCGAGCGTCGCGGCGGTCGTCAGCGACGGCTGCGACCCACTCGCCGACCTCATCGACACGCTGAATGTCGCGCGGGAGGAGAGGGGGCTGCACCCCATCTACTTTGGCCCCGACGACCGCGACGCGTACGTGGCGACCAAGAGCCTGCGCCGGTACTCGCGCGCGCAGTCGCGCCGCCAGTCGCGTGTCGCCTCCCGCGACCACTCCCGCTCTCGTAAGGAACCTCCCACCTCCACCTCCGCTGCTGCTGCTGCTGCTGGCGGCCGCGAGACGGAAAGCGGCGCGCGCCCTCAACAACAGAAACATAATAATAGTAATAATCAGCGTGATAGTCTTCACCGGGGGAGGAGGAGGAGGAGAATGGAAAGGATAACAAGCCAGCAGCAGCAGCAGCCGCGTGGTGGCCGCAGGGACAGTGGCGGCGACAAGCCTGAGGAGGGGAGTCAGCGCCGCCGCCGCCGCCATCGCAGCCACAGCCGCCACGGCAGCCGCGCAAGCAGCCGACCCGGCAGGCGCGACACTGATCATCATCATAATAATAATAATAATAATAATCATATTGATGAAGAAGATGAAGACAACCATGATGGACGTGACGGCGAGAATAACGATCGCGGCAGTCAGGTAGTGACGCCCACCCGCACTCACAGGTCCGAGGGGTCTCACCGCAGCCGCCGCCGCCACCGCTCTCACCGCTCGGCGGATAATAATAATGATGATAATAATAATGATAATAATAATGGTGATGAGGATAAGAGTAACAGCCGCAGCCACAGCCGCAGCCGCCGCCGCCACCGCTCCCACCACCACCTTCAGGCGGAGGAGGGGGAGGAACTAGAGACGGACGCCGCGACACAGGGGGAGGCGGGGCCTGCAAGTGGTGATAATGATAATAATGAAAATAATGACAATAATGAAAATGAGAATGAGAATGAGAATGTTATTGTCAGCGGTGACGAGGATGACGAGTTAATGAGTGACGGCAGCGGAAATAATAATAATAGTAATAATATCGGGGGAGAGGACGAAGACAATGAAGAGTATATTATTGACAGCCGCCGCGGCGGTAGTGAAGTGCCTCCGCAAAATAATAACAATAATAATAATAATAATAACAATAACGTCGACGATGCGTTAGATAATAACGTCAGTCGTCTCTCTGACAATAGCAGCAGCATGGATAATAATAACAATAATAATAATATCAATAACGCACACAAGAAGGACCCCCAACATATCGGTAATACTGCAAACGACAACAAGGATAATAATAATCATCATAATATTAATAGTAATAATGCGGCGGACGCTGCGCAGCTGGCGGAGGAGCTAGCGCGGCAGCGGCGTATGATTGAGTCTCTGCAGGCGCGGGTGGCGGCACTGGAGGGCCGCAGGGAGTGCACATGCGGAATGGACAATAGTAACAATAATAATAATAATAATAATAATAATAAGAATAAGGCGGCCGCGTACCCCGGCGCTGATACCGATGCCATCTCCTCCGCCTATGATGCCGACGACGACGAGAATAATAATAAGAATAACAACAACAACAACAATAATAATAATATCCCGAAACAACAAAATAATAATGATGATAATAATGTTATTCATAATAATAACATAATAGAGCCCCGCAGCGCCAGTGCCCTTTCCGACCCGCGTTCGTGGTCTGCCGCCCGCGGCGACCACAATAACAATAATAATAACAATAATAATAGAAATAATAATAATAATGATGAACAGCCGCTGGTGGATACTCCTATTGGAGAGGAAGACGGCGTTGTGTCGGCCGGCAGCCGCCCATACAGTACGACCCTTTCCGAATCCGGCGGCCGCGGGGGCGGATTTTTCTCCAACAACAATAACAACAATAATAATAACATTCAGAAAGGCTATCAGCGCGACCCTATCAGCAGCTACCGCCGCCAGCCCTCCGGCAGCAGTCTCACAGGCGAGCGCGGGGCCAACGACATGAATAATAATGGTATTAATAATGGTAATGCTCCGTACAGCTATCAGCACGCGCGCCCCTCGCAGCTGTCGCCGGCGCCGTTCCGTCGGTCGCTCAGTCGTGTCAGCGGCGTCAGCGGCCCCGGGCGCGCGGCGACGCCTGAGAGCGGCGCTCGGCAGCCAGAGGAGGCGGCGCTGCAGCGCTCCGCCAGCGTCAGCAGCTTCCCACCACTGATTGAGCCGTCGCCGGCCCCCGACCGCAACCCGCCGCGCCGCAAGGCCTCCCCCTCCCCCGCGCTCTGAGGGTCGTCTTTCTCTCTCTTTCACACACACACACACACACCACACACACACACACACACACACAGACTCTCTCTCTCTCTCTCCCTCTCTCTCTCGGCTCCTCCCCCGTAGTTGAGACTGTGACCATTTTCCGACGGCCGCGGCGGCGTGTGTGTGTGTCATGTTTGTCATTCTTTCCTTCAAAAATTTCACCTTTGTTTTTTTTTCTTCCATCTTTACTTACTCTCACTTTTCATTTCAATTCCTAGATACTGTACCGATTGCTTCTGTCTGTTTCATTTTTTTTTTAATGCTCTGCCGGGGGGAAAGTAATCTTCTCTTTTCTGTACTCTCATTATAGACTGAGAGGAGATACGCACTACTACAGCTTTTCCATTTTTTTTATCATTATTATCTGGGTTCAATGCTACAAGTTAAAAAAATGTCAACAACAACAACAGCAAAAGCGAGTAAGGCTTCCCAATCTATCTCTCAATGTCAGTCTGCAGAAGAAACAAACTAACAAACAATAAATGAGAAGGAATGAATTTTTTATCTTTCCGCCCTCGTTTTGCTGCCTTTTCAAGCATTGCTGATCTTTCCTTTTTCCATTGGAAAAGTCCTTCCCTATTTCTCCTCCTTCCAAAAACAACGAATCACTTTCTTTTTTTTCTGTTGTTTTTTTAACAACAAATCAATGTGTGAGTGAACATTGGCGCAAGCGTGCATACACGCATGAGCACAAGCGTGCGTGTGTGTGCGGAGGGAAAGAAGAATCAATAACTCTAAAGGAAATACAGCTCCCAAGTCTCCCACTTTCTCTTTTGTACATCTGTATTAGATTTCTCTATACATTCTTATGCTTGAGTAAACCAATATTATCAGCAACCAAACGTCGTGGTGGCTTCCCAAATGATACTATTTCATGCAACTTCACATGTACTTATGTGTTGGTGTGTGTACGACATTAAGGTTTAGGCGAAGAGTCAGAGAGAATATATATATTCCACTGGAGGAGTAAAGTGAAGAACAAAGCGAGTGGCGACTTCTACTCTGCTCCCATTGTTTTATTATTACCTCTTTTCTTCTCTTACTTTTGTTTCTTTGTTTTTTTTTTTTCTCGCTGCCAACAGTGAGGGGTTAAATGAAACAAAAACGCACGCTAATTGCTGAGCATTGCACAGATATATCTGTATATCTTCCATTACTTCCGTCTCCCTCTTCTCTCTTCTCCCTTCCTCTTTTTTTTCCCCACGTATCTACAGTATTTCAAGAAACTTGTTTTGTAGGGCAGAAGCACAAAGAAAAAAAAGAAAGAGAAAGAGAAGGAGTCTATAACGTTACTCAGTTTTTCTACAATAAAATAACTGATTACATTTTTTTTCTATCCAGCGTCTTTGTTGTCTTTTTTTTCTTCTCTTTTTTTTCATTTCCACTTATAAGTAATAACTATTTTAATTATTATTATTTCTGCTTTTCTAGCAGATTTCTATTTTTTATTTCTTATTTTCACACAATTATTCGATTTCTGTTTAGAGAAATTCATTACTACTCTTCAATTTAAGGAAGAAAAACAAACAACAACTAATAAACAGATTGTACATTATAGTCCTCTTTCTTCCTACTCATTTTCACTCTCTTTTTTCCCTCTTTCTTTTGGCCTTCTAATACATCTCTTTTTTTTTCCGTATAATATATATATATATATATATATATACATAAACTGATACTACACACCCACGCCAGAAATATACAAAGAAAAAAAGAAGTAAACATAAAAAGTAGAGAGATACTCACCGAATAACTCAATATATCACTCATTTTTTTCTTTCTTCGCTTACTTCTATCTTATTGTTATTATTATATATATCAGATTCTGACTCCCACCAACTTTGCATCTCTTTTTCGTAACAGTTTGAAGTGTGTTGCACAGATAGACACACACACAAACGCTCACACGGACTGTAATTTTAACAAAGGAGGAAGAGAAAAAAAAGATAATCAAAAGAAAGAACATACACACAGATCATTGAATAACGACAGAAGAAATAAAAATTAAAAAAAAATACAATAAAAAAAGAATAAACAAAAACAATAATAATAGTAGTAATATTAAGACTTATAACAGCACATCAAACTGAACACTACTCATACATTACTATTCCTCGATAAAACCGATTCAAGTCAACAACAAAACAGCTCGAAATACTACATACAACAAGAATATAAAGAGCAAATTGTAACGGGAAATGGACCTCTGGCTCTCTATAGATGGCCCGCAGCCGCCCTGTCCGCTGCCGGCCTGGAGCACGGACCTCAAGCCAATAGCGCCACCGCGCCCACTGACGGCCAACAACACGAATAAATAATGATGATAATAATAATAATAATAATACTAATGCTACCACCACCACCACTACTACTAGTAATAATAATAATAATAATAATAATAATATAATAACGCTAGAGAAGTGGCGCCGGTGCCGGCAGCACCACCACCGCCACCCGTTGCGGGCGGCCAGCGACCGGCGGCAACGATAATCAGCGTGCACGATATGGATCTTCGCAACATCACCAACTTTATTAACACAACAACAACAGCAACAACAACAACAGCAATACTAATAATAATAATATCACTAATAATAATAATAACAATAATAATAGTAATAATAATAATATTAACAATAGTAGTAATAGTAATACTAATAGTCATCACCCGAATGACGGCGGCCCCATCATTATCGACGCGGCGGCGGCGCTTGCGCAGTCGGGGACGGTCGTCGCCGCCTCCCCCTCCTCCCAGCACTCTGCCCTCGCGCTGCAGCGGCGCCTGCAGGGGACGGTGACTGAGCTCGCGCGCGCGTGGCGGCGGCGGGACCTGACGCCCGTGCGCCGCGCGCTGGAGGGCTGCGACGAACTTCTGGACGCGAACAAACCGGAGCTTTTGCTCTATTTTGTGTCCTGCGGGGGCGTCGATTTGCTCGTGCGCATCCTGTGTGAGCCGGTGGATCTAGCGCAGCCGCTTTCCTCTACCGACCGCGCGGCGGACATGACAAGCGCGGCCATCAACAACAACATTAATAATTATAACACAACGATGATGGGAACGATGCAGAATAGAAATCACCCAGTGCGGGTAGCACCGGTAACAATAATAACAATAACCATGCTAGTAATAGAGGAGCGGGAGGAGAGGAGAGGAAGAGGGGGGGCCGCCCCCGCCTCCGCCTACGTCCCGCCGCCGCCGCCGCCGCCACCACCACCGGTGGACGCACTGCGGCTGCGCGCCAACAAGCGTGCGCTGGAGGACATATTGCTGTACGTGATTCGGCTGCTGACGGAGGTGCTGGTGAGCAACGCCGACGCAGGCTGGTACGTCTACCACCGTCACCCGGGGGTCTTCTTCCGCTGCCTGGAGCTCTTGCCACTCGCGCAGGTGGGCACGAGCGCGGCTTTCTTACTCGTGCATCTGCTGTACAGCGTGGGCCCCGTGCTGGAGATTTCGCGGGTGCCGCTGCTGGCGGAGCTGCTGCGCACCCCAAGCGACGCGGTGTTAGCGCTGCTGTGCCGCGTGCTGGCGCTGCTGGTGCTGCCGCCGATATCGCTCGGCTACGTCCCGGTGACGCACCGCCTGCTGCCCTCGCTGGAGGCTGTGATGACCACCAAGCACGTGCAGCGGGTTGTGGACAGCAACGTGCTGTATCTGATGGGCGTCCCGGGGCTGCTGGATCGCCTCATACGACTATGCGAGGTGCGCGCGCGGGGGCTGCGGGTGCAGCACGGCAACCGAACGATGACCTTTTTGCCAGACGTGATGTTTCCCGCCGCCGCCGCCGCCGCCAATAATAATAATAATAGTAATAGTAATGTAGCTGCTGGGGGTAATGGGACGAGTGCGGCGGCGGTGGCGGCCGCCGCTGCCGCCCTCGTCGCCAGTCTCATTCCTCCAGACAATAGTAATAATAATAGTAATAGTAATAATAATAATAATAGCAGTAACGGTGGTACGGCCAACACCAACGCAACAGCGGATGGTGGTAGCAATGGAGATAATAATGAGGAGAATCGAAATAGTAATAATAATAATAATAATGGAAACAACGTGCCCGACTTTGCGGCCCCCAACGCCGGCACGCACAGCTGGATTTCTTCCCTCTTTTCTCGTCTCACAGGAGGCAATCGCCGGAGCACTCAATCGACAGCGAACCATACTAGTAATAATAATAACAATAATAATAACAATAGTCGTGTCGCGGCGGAGGCAGCGGGACAATCCCCCGCGTCGTCTGAGACTGTCCCAATGAACAACAGCACTGAGTACGGCGGCTAACAATACTACTATTATTATAATAGTACTGCTAATGGTAATGGTAATGATAATAATAGCAGTGCTAACAGTGGCAGTGCGGCCGCCGCCGCTCCGGTTGAGTTTCGGCCTTTTAAC
Source organism: Kentomonas sorsogonicus (assembly GCA_030347455.1). NCBI lineage: Eukaryota > Euglenozoa > Kinetoplastea > Trypanosomatida > Trypanosomatidae > Kentomonas > Kentomonas sorsogonicus. The sequence continues at coordinate 514,513 of JAQOSZ010000292.1, read as the reverse complement.
GGACCGCCGCCGCCGCCGCCGACGCTGGAGGGGGTGATGGAGTTAGTGCGCGCCACTATGCGACAGAGCCGCGACGCTTTGCTGCTGCAGGCGGCAACCACACTGGGCGGCGGCGGCGCTGGCGGCCCCATCGAACTCGGGATGCTCACGAATATCGGCGACGACAATGATGAAAATAATAATAATAATAATAATAATAATAATTTTGTCTTCAACATCGACCCCCCCGCCCCAGCGGCAGCGGCAGCGGATGATGATAATGACGGCGGCGGTGGCGGTGGCGGCGTCCCCCCGCCGGTGGATATCAATCAGCTGCTGGACCCCGCCGTCGCGGACATGTGGGGCGCGCTGCTGCAGAATCAGGACATCGACGAGCTGGTGGAGGAGGAGTTCCGCCGCGGCATCGCTGGCGAGGAGGGCGGCGGCGGAGACTTGGAAGAAGAAGAATATGAAGAGAGAAGAGGAGGAGGAGGAAGAGGAGGAGGAAGAAGCAGAGGAGTACTTAGGGGAAGAAGAAGAGGGGGAGTTTTATGAAGGGCAAAGAGCAGAGCGAGAAGACGAGAGAGGCGCTGGCGATGATGACGACGACTTGTACAGTGACGCACAGCGCGGCGAGGGAGGGGAGGGAGAGCAGCAGCAGCGGTGGCAGCACCGGCGGCAGCAGCAGCAACACGGATAGTAGCTATACTACTAGTACTAGGACGGATAGTAATAGTAGTGCTAGTGGCAGTGATGCTGGTAGCGAGCGGGGGGACGGGGCCGGCGCTAACGCGGCTCTCTTCGATGCCCTTGACCCCGACACAGATGCAGACGCGATAGCGGCAGCGGCGGCGGAGGTCGGCGGAGGAGATGCACGACTACTGGTAGTAACAGTAACGGCAGTGGCGCCGTCCGTTTTGGGTGGCTGACGGGCGTCAGTGACGTGCGGCAGCTGTGGCGGCTGCGCGACTTGACCCTCACCGAGGACGATGACGATACGAGGGGTCTTCTCTACCACGATTGGTTCGCGCCGCACAGCGGGGGCCGGGAGCGCTGGCGCTACGACACCTTTGTTCGCGGCAACCACTACCACTATCACAGTCACAATAATAATCATAATAATAATAATCAGACGAGTGGAAATGGTGTGTCTGCGGCAGCAGGGTCGGCAGCAACGGTACCCAGTGCGGCTGCCACTGCAGGAGGAATAGGGGGCACTGGAGGGACTGCACACACGCTTACAAATAATAACAGTAGTAATAATAATAATAATGGTAATAGACGTGCCAGCGCGGTGGTGGGTGTGAGTGTAGACTACGCGCCCGGCGCGGACGCCGCCTACTATCATCAGCAGATAGACTCTCAGGAGTGGCGCCGGGCGCGGGAAGAGGGGGTGGAGGGCACCATCGCCGCCGCCGCCGCCGCCGCCAGAGGGGCTACTGCTGCTGCTTTTCCTGACTCTGGTCCCGCTGCCGGGGATGCAAATGGAGAAGACCGGGAAGGTGGCAACAACGCCACTGGTAGTGATAACATTAACAATAATAACAGTAATAATAACAATGATATTAATGAGGAGGAGGAGGAGTCCAGTGGGGACGTTTCTCCGCCGCCGCCGCCCCCCCTTACCGCTGCCACCGCCGCGACCGAGGAGAGTCTGCGCCGGCACCTGCGCGTGCGCCCCAGCGACGGGTGGGCGCCGTGCAGCACCCGCGAGCTACTCGCCGCCTTCCGCGACTACAGCCGCTGGTGCCTGCAGCCGCTGCGCCGGCCCCCGGAGGCCGCCCGGCTGCCGCGCGCGGTGGCGGAGGAGGAGCGGCAGGTGATCGACTCCCAGAGCGAGGTGCTGTACGTGCTCAACATGATGCTCTCCAACTTTTACTTCAGCGACGCGTGGCACGACATGCGGCGCCTGCGATGGATGCACCGCGCGGCGGCGATATACGACCGCGCCTTTGGCCTCGACGACCACGCCCCGCTCAGCTTTGACGTCCCCCCGACGCCGCACGTGAGCGACGAGGTGCTGCGCCTCCCGCGCTTCCAACCGACGACAACAACAACAACAACAATAGCAGCAACAAGTGCAGACATGACAGCAACATCCACTGGTGCAACAGCCGCGGCCCCCTCGCCGGCTGGCGGCGGAAATGGTGAGGCGGCAGTGGGAAAGAAGGGCCCTTACTCTCATCAGCGCCACCACCACAGCCGTAAACACAAGCAGCAGCATCGTACGAACGTCAAAACGAACAACGACAAACGGACGTCCAGTAGTAGTCGCCCTAGTAGGAGAAATAAAAACAAAAAGTAGCAGCGCGTGCTTGTATGTGGAGCTGGAGAGCGAATCAGACGCAGAGTCCCCCGCCGGCCGTCGAGAGGGCGGCGCAGACTAATGAATCAGAGCCGCGGCAAACATCCACCGAATCCGCGCCACCCTCCACCACTGCTGCGGTTGGTGCCGCCGCCGCTGCCGCTACTACTACTAGGAGCACCCAGAGGAGCCCTAGCACCTCCCTCTTCACCCCTCCCCCGGCCGGCTGGAACATGCCCCCGCTGGCGGAGCTCTTAGCCACCGACAGCGGCTGCTTCGCCCGCGCGCCCGCCTCGGCCACAAGCGCCGCCGTCGCCGTCGCCGGGGCCGCCGGCGGAGGAGGGTCGCTGGCCGCGGACGCGGCGGAGGCGGAGCAGCAGCAGCGGGAGGAGGACCACCACACGCACGGGCCCGACACCATCCGAAAGCTGGAGCTGCTGCGCGGGGTGCTCGAGTTCTGGAACGCGCAGGACCGCTACGAGAGCGCACTGACCGTCGCACTCGACCCAACCATCCCGGCGGCCGCGAGGGTGCTTGCGGTGAAGATCGCGACGACGCTGGTGCTGCGCCGCGAGGACAGCTGCGTGGAGGCGTCGGCGTGCCACGCGATGGAGGGGTTTGTGCGTTGCTTCTCACACATGCACCGCTACGCGCGCTGCGCCCCGCAGTCGCCGCAGACGTACATGGGCGCGCTGCTGCTGGCGGGGGAGCTGCTAGAGCAGCGCGTGTACAATGCGACCCGCGCGCCGGGCCTCAGCACCTCCCTCGCGCCGGCCAAGCGCCTGGACGGGGTGCTGACGCTGCTGGGGGAGCTCCTGCTGTACCACGCCAACAACCTGCGCCGGCTCTGCGCCTACTGCACCGACGCCGTGCCGCTCGGCTTTCTGAACGTCGCCCCGGGGGAGCAGCTGGAGGAACAGCAGCGGCAGCAAGGGAGACGGGGGGCGGCCGGCACCGCCGCTGCGGAGGCTGCTGCCAATAATAATAATAATAATAATAATAATAATGCGGCGGGAGGGCGCTCGCGGCGGCGGCAGCGGGAGGAGCGGGTGCAGCGGCTGTGGCGCGCGCCGCCGCTCGACCGGCAAGAGCACGAACCCTTCGCACGCGTGCTGCTGCGGCGCGTGTACAGTAACGGCAGCAGCGCCAGCTTCGTGGTGCGGGCGCTGGCGCTCTCACTGACCCCCGGGCTGCGCTCGCGCTACAACTACGTGCACCACCCGCGAGTGGTGTTGGGGCCCGCGGCGGACGAAGAGATGGAAGAGGAGGAAGAGGAGGAGGACGAAACAGAAGAGAACGGTAATGATTATGACTGTAATGAGGAGAGAAGTGCGGATTGCCGGGATGAGAGCCAGCGTAAGCAGCGAGACTGCGGTTTTCTCTACTAGTAGTACTACTGATAATAATAGCAGAACAGCAAACACCGCCGCAAGCGACGCGGACCAAACCAAAGCATCAGCAGCAGCAGCAGCAAACGCACCTTTTGCCGCACCGCCACACCGCCGCAAACCAAAAAGGCAGCAAGGAAGAGCGGCTCTGCCAGTCTTCGCGCGCGTCTTGCGGCGATGGGAGAGACGACGGTGCCGCCCGCGTCCTTCAGCGACGTGGCCGACCTTGCGACGGGGTACTCGGCGCGTCTGATATACACCCGCCGCCGCTCCCGCGCCGCCGTGCTGGAACTGACGGCCGCCCTCGCCACCACTTGCGCCACCACTACCAGCTGCAACCGCTGCTCTTCTCCGCCTAGGGAGGCAGCCGCGGCAACACATGCGGAGGGACTTGGCGAGAGGGGTGGTCAGTGTGCGGGGGAAGCAATTCATAACAATAGTACTAGTAATCATAGCAGTTGCGAGATTAGCGACGAGAGACGTGCACAGGACGGTAGCGCGTGCGGTCTGCCGCGCCCTCCGTCGCCGCCGCCGCCGCCCTCGCGTTTTGCCCGCACCTCCTTCTCTGCGGGCGACGCCCCAACCAGTGATGCGAACGATGCCAATAATAATGATAATAATACGAATAGCAGTGCAGCCGCGACCGCCCACCCCCCGGATGCACGCTCGCTCGCCATTATCCGAGCGCTGGAGAGCCTCATGCACGATTTAACGCACGCGCCGCACCGCCGGCCGCTGCGCGAGCGCCCTTTTCCTCAGCTCTACGACGCTGCCGGGCACGACGGCGAGATTCTGCGCGGGGAGAGGGGGCTGCCGGCCGGCGGCGGGGGCCCCCCGCGGGCGTGGCGCGTGAGTGTGTGCGAGGAGAATGAAGAGATCAACGAGGCATTTCATCCCCGGCACTACACAGGCAAGTACGCACTCTCGGACCTGGACGGGGCTGCCGCTAGCGGCGGGGGCGAGAACACCAGCAGTCGCGATAATAATAATAATAATACTCCCACTGCTACTACTACTGGTAATGCTAATAGTAGCAACAACAACATCATTAATACTACTACTACTACTACTAGTAATGCACAGGATGGAAATGAAGAAGAGGAGGAAGAAGAAGCGACTGCCACTCACACGGCGGCGGCACAGAAGAAAACGTCGGAGGAGGCGGAGGCCGCGGAGGAGGCGCGGCGGTGGGCGGCGGTGCGGCGGCGCGTGCACTTCACTGGTGCGGACGCGGCGCGCGAGGCGGCGGTGCTGGCGGAGCTGCGGCCGCTGTCGGCGCTGCTGCTGGGGGAGCCGCACAAGCTCATCTACAGCACCCTCGCCTCGCTCGCCGCCGACGACATGACCTCCACCGCGCGCCTCTGCGCCGTCACTACCGCTCTTATTGTATTCATGCGCGTCGCCCGCCTGGGGGCCGCCGCTGACACTGCCGCCACCGCCACCGCCACGGCGACTAGCAGCCACGATACTAATAACATTAACACTACTACTACTAGTGAAGCTGGAAATAAGAATACGGACAAGGGCAACGAAAACGATACTACTGCTCCAAATAATACAACTACTACTACTACACACGATGCAAGTTGCCCCTGTTGCTGTGGTGGTGGTGGTGGTGTTGCTGCTGCCGGCGCGCCGCCGGCCCCCCACTGCCGCAACGGTGCCGAGCGCGCCGTGCATGCGCTGCTGCGCGCGATACGGCCCCTGGCGCGGCCGTGCGCTACCGAGTGGCGGCGTGCGGTGTCGGCGGCGCAGGCGCGGGTGCAGCGCAGACTGCTGGAGGAGCGGCGGCGGCGGCTGCGGCGGGAGGAGGAGGAGATGGGAGTCGCAGAGTATGAGACGTACGAGTCGGCCGGGCGAAGCGAGGAGACGAGGAAGGAAAAGGAAAATAAAAATAAAGAAGGAGAAGATAAAACGGTTAAAGGTGAAAATGGGAGGAAACATGCGGGCAGTGAGGATAGCAACGCCCCACACGAGAATGGTAATGCGTCCGCCGCCACCACCGCTGCTGTGACCGCAGACAATGAGGAGCGGCACCGCAAGGGACACCACCACCACCACCACCATAGCAACGGAAATCGTCGTCGCCATACTAGTAATCATAACAATAACAATACCACCACCACTGCTACCAATACTACTAGTAATAACAATACTGGTGCTGCTGTGAAGAAGGCGCAGCGCGCGGCGGCGGCGCGGGAGGCGGCGGCCAAATTAAGTGCCGCCCGCGCCTACGGATACGCAGGAAATCACATCCCGTTTGTTTCTCCCTCTTCCTCCGCTGCCGCGACTGCTGCAACAACTAGCAACATGATCAGTTACGGCGACAATAATAATAATAATAATGATGATAATAATAGTAATAATAATACGATCAGTAATGACAGCGGAAACAACCGCGCCACTCGTTATAATCCCAACAAAACCGATAACAACCACACCACCACCGCCACCAACAATAACAACAACAACAATAACAATGCCGATACTGCTGCTGCAGCAGGGGAAGGGAAGGTTGTCTTGCTAGGGGAAGACGAGGCGAGTGTGTACTACAGCGCCTGCGGGGGCTGTTTTTACCGCAACTTGTTTCGTCTGCTGTGCGTTTGGGTCGCCCACTACTGGTGCTGCCAGCGCTACGTTGAAACACTCTACTTTTGCACCGAGATCCCATTTGCCGAGTACAAGACGATGACACTTTATCTGCTCCGCGTGCTGCCGGAATACTACTTTTAGGTATATATATATATATATAGATATTTTTATTTATATTGCATGTGTGTCTTCTCTATTGCTCATTTCCTTTTTACCCTCTTGTAAAAGGGCTGATCACACGCAGTATATATATATATTGCGTGCTACATAAGATGTATAAACTCTATTATTTAATCTCTTATTATTATTATTATTATTCACTACTATATCACATTTGCTGCTTCGATTTTCTATTTAAATAATATTGTAATTCTAATAACAATAACAGCACAAATAAACACCAAAACGAATGGATGCAATACACTTTTACTGTGTGCGTGCGTCAAGTGCTATAGGAGTGTCTATCTAAAGAGTTGATAGTGAAAAAAAATGGAAAAGCTAAGATTAAGATTGAGTGTTTCGTCGCTCTCTCCCTACTTTGTGTGATTCTCCCGTATGCGGGACTTTGTGTTGGTGATTTATTATGTGTACGTGCTATCGATCGGTGTTTTTTTTTTTTTTAATAATAATAATATGAATGATGATGATGACTATTACTCTCATTGACGCTTTTACTCTTGTGTGTATTCCTTTCTTCATTTTTTTTTTTAAAATGCTTCTTCTTTTTTCCTATTTCTTCACCGCTGCTATTCTTTTCTCTCTACCTCTCTACCTCTCTACCTCTCTACCTTTCTTTTTATTTTTATCCGTTTTTTCTTTAAATGTCATACCCTTTTTTTTTCGTACAGATTCTCATTAAGTTTTCTTCTCTTTAAGCAAAACATTCGCATCAAATTAACACACACCAACGCACATTACCACACATACTCACTCTAAAAAGAAAAAGAAGTTCTCAAATTTTCTGCCTCCCCTCCGAAGCTCACTTCTTCACGCTTTTTTTTTTACTCTCACTCTTACTCTCCCTCTCTCTCTCTCTCTCTCTCTCTCTCTCTCTCTCTCTCTTTTTTTTTTTTTTTGTTTTTAAAAGTTTTTGAAACCACCCCAGCACTTTCAAGTCCTCTTGCTATTTGCTATTATTTTTTTTTTGTTAAACTTTACTGCGTCCTCTTTTCTCTTCTTTTTTTTCCCCCTGTTCTAGCTTGGACCACATCTCTTCTTTTTTTTTTCTCCTACCGCTTTTTGCTTCTCTTTTCTTCTCCTTCTTCTTCCTTTTTACACCGCACAGACACACACTGTTTTCCCCTCTGCTCTGTTCCTTTTTTCTCACTCTTTTCTCTATACTTCTTTTACCTCTCACGGAGAAGTAAGAACCAGTGGAAAACTTCAACAGTCGACAGAAAAAAGAAAACAACAGCAAAAAGTAGTTTTAATCGAAAAAAAAAGAGAGATTTTTGCTTATTGCACTCTACACTATTATCAAGTTAGCTGAAGGAAATTGGAAGAAAAAAAAACAAAGAAGAGCGAAACACACACACGGCAAAAAAAAAAATATAATAAAATTACAAGAAGACTTCCTCAACGTAAAAAACTTACAGTGCCTACTTTGCTGTCTTTCTAAAACTTCTCTCTTTTTCTCTTTCTCTCTTCCTATATCTTTTTTTTTTTCGACGATTTCAAGAATTTGTTACCTGTTTACACTTCTTGTTTTCGTTGTTTTTACTTTTAAATTTATTCCTTCTTTGCCTTCGAAGTTTGATCGTAAATTACCACTTTTTTTTTTGCCGTGTTTGACTTTTGCCATTTTTCTTTGCTTTCCATTTCCCCATTTCTCTTTGAGTTTTTATTTCTGTTCCTGTTTCTTTATCCTTCTAATTGGAAAAAAAAACAAACAAACACGTAAACAAAAACAAAAAAACAACAAAAAGTCATATTCGCAAGTCGATTATCTTTTATCTTTTTTTTTTTGGTTATTCTCTGTTTTTCCTTCTTCTTTTCCTCTTTTTTTTTTCTTTGTTTTTCCGATTCTCTTTAGAAATAAATAAATAAATATAAATATTGAAAATAATATCAAAAAAAAAAAATAACAAAGCAACACAGTGTTTTCATTTCGAAAAGTGCGACGAAGCTGCACTTGAAATCGATTGACTCACGTTGTTGTTTCCTTTTCTTTAATATTATTATTTTCGATAATATATAATACAAAGAAAATATAAAGAGAGTTCAGCACACGCAAAAATAGAAAGTCGTTAAAAAACAACAGTAGCACACGCAGGTCAACGCGAACGAAAGTTAAAAAGAAAGAAAGAAGAGCATTTTTGAATTCAGCTTGTAAAAGGTTTTCAAAAAGAAAAAAGTATCTCTTTCACTTTCACTTTCTCTGATTTGTTTTCTTCATTAAAACAAATAACAGTTTTCCCTTTCCCCTCATAGGCTTCTCGTGCTTTTTCTTTTCATTTTTTATCTTCATTTTTCCCTCTTTTCTATCCTCCATCTCCCATCCACTCATACACTCACTCAGTTTCCAGTTTTTGTTTTAAAAGTGTTTTTGAAAAGCGTTTTTTAAGCTTCTCCTTTCCTCTCTTCTCCTTCTTATTATTATCTTTTAACGCTCACAAACGCTTCTTGTTCTTTTTTTTTTCTTCTGTTTCTGTTTTTCCCATTTGTGCTTTTTGTTCTTTCTCTTTTTTTTTCCCCATTCGCAAAATATTTTTTTCTTCTCCCTCGCATTTTTTTTGTTGCTTCCGCGTCCTCATATTCTTTGTCATTTTTTCCGTTGGCGAATCATCAAAAGCGCTAACTATTGAAGCAAAAAAAAAAAAAAACAACAAAAACAAACAAACAGAAAAGGATTGAATTAGTCACATAGCAGCAACAAATACAAGAAAAGAAAAATAAAAGAAAACAACAGCAACTCGATAAAAGAAAAAAAAAAAGAGAGAATTCAACGGTATCTGCCTCGCCAGCTCTTGTTTCTCTTTCTTACAAAAAAAAAAGCAGAAAAAAGAAATAAAACAAAAAATTTCTTATTTTTTTGCTTTCTTTGCTCGCGTCGTGTTTTTCTTTCATTATTACCATTTTCATTTTGGATATTCTTCCTCCTCGTTTTTTTTTATAGTCATTACCGTTTTTGTTCACGGACGATTTTTTTTTCTCCTTACGATTACAAACACCTCCCACCACAACAAAGAAAGCGCAGTATTTTTAAAGAAAGAACTAAATACTTAAGAGTCTCACCTCTGACGGTCTTTTTGTTTTTACATCTTTAAAAATCAAAACAGAAGGTTTCAAGAAAAAAATAGATATTATCACCAAAACACTAGTCGCGGACAAAAAAAAATACATATCAAGTAATAATCCCTTTTTCAGAGGAAGAGCAACTTTATACTATTGATAAGAGGAACAAGAGAACAACAACAACAACAAAACACACACACAAAAAAGAATAGACCTGATCCCTTTCTTTTTTTTTGTTATCTTTTTACTACTCCCTGTTCTTCTCTTATTCTCTCCTCTTTATCAGTATTATTTTACTCTCTCTCTCTCTCTCTCTCTCTCTCTCTCTCTCTCTCGAATCAATTTGAAAGAAGTAAACCACCACAAACAAACAAATAAGTAACATTACACCCCCACTCCCACACAATAGTATCAACAACGATGATGCCCGTTAACAACAACAATAGCACCAATACCAACAGCAATAATAATATAATAATAATAGTGATACTAATCTCGACATGAATAATAGTAATATGAATAACAACGATAATAACTACAGTAACTATAACTATGGTAATAACAACAACAACAATCACAACAGCAGTAATCATAGTATGAACAATTACAAGAACTATCACAATAGTAACTCTATTACAACTACTAGTAATAATAGTAGTAGCAATCTTAATAGCAATAACAGCATGTACGCCGGCGGCGGCAGCCGCGGCGGCGGCGGCGGCAGCAAAAATGAATATGAGGCGTATGCGTACCATTACAATGATGATGATCATCGCAATCATGTAGATGCAGAGGGAGAAGAAGGCAGAGAAGAAGAAGAAGAAGAAGAGACAGAAGCGACGACGGCGGCGGCGGCGGCGGCAGGAAATTACACAAACCTGATTGTCCGGCAGCTGCCTCGCGATGTGGCGGAGGCCGAACTGCAGCGGCGCTTTGGGCGCTATGGCGATTTGCTCTCGTCTGTTATTATGCGCGACATCCATTCGGGGCGCTCGCTCGGCACCGCCTTTGTGCGATACAGCACCCACGCCGCCGCCGCCGCCGCCCTCGCTGGGGAGAACGGAGGCTGCGGGTGGGGGGCTGCCGCTGCCGCTGCTGCTGCTTCTCCTGCTGCTTCTGCTGCTGCTGATAATAACAATGGTGGTAGTGATAATAATAATAATAATAATGATAATGGTAACACTAGTAATGATGCTGTTAAGAGTAACACCGCTGATACCGACAACAACGCTCAAAACAGCAGCGTTACTAGTACTACTAGTAACAATAACCATAACAACAACAACAATAACAATAATAACAATAACAATAACGCTCACGCCCTCTGCACGGACGCGGAGGGAGGCAATAGCAATAGCAATAACAATGATAATAACAATGGTAGCAATAGTGAGGCCCCCCTGCCGCGCGCCGGGGGCCCTGTGTGGGTGCAGTGGGCGCGGCGGCAGCGCGCGGACGGCCCCGTCGGTGCCGCACGTCTGACGGTGCGCAAACTGCTGCTGCGAAATGTGCCCCCGCGCGCGACAGCAGACGACCTGCGGGCGCTTCTCTCAGCATACGGCCCTATAGACGCCGCCACCCTACACCGCGACACCGCGCCCGCCGCCGACCCTCGCGCCGCACGCCTCATTGCTTTTGTGCATTTTACAGTCGACGGCGCGGCGGCGGCGGCGATGGCGGCGGTGCATAACACGTGCGCGCTGCCGGGGTGTGACGGTATTCCGCTGATGGTGAAGCTAGCCACCGACCGGCACCCCCCCGCCCGCGGCGGCCGCAATCATAATAGTAATAATAACCATAACCATCATCATCATAACAACAACAACAACAACAACAGTTACAATAATCTTCATAATCTTAATAATAATAATAATAATAATAATAAGAGTAAGAATTACTATCCGTACAATAATAACAACCACAACAATAACTATAATAATAATAATAATAATAATAATAATAGCAATAGTGTTGATGGTTATTACATGCCAGACAGAGGTGTTGTTGCTGGTAGTGGTATTCCTAATACACTTGCTGCCGTTGTTCCCCCCTCGCCTGTAGGCGTGGGGCGTCGTTCGTCCTTTCCTTTTACCAACGTAAATAGTAATAGTAATTACAATAATAATAATAATAATAGTGGTAACGGCTATTATACAAATAGTAATAGTAATAGCTACAACACGGGCGGAAATGGGTGTAATAACAGCAATAGTAACAATTATTATTGTATTAATAACGGCTACAGTGCGGGTGGTTTCGACCCTAGTGGGGGAAACTACTCTTCCTCTTCCTTCCCCAACAACGGCTATGACTCTTGCTATGGTTACAACGCTACTAATAATAATACTGTTAATAGTAGTAACAACATGAATAACAACAACAATAATAATAACAATAATAACAATAATAATGATTATTATAATAACAGTAGTAGCAGCGCAGGAATTATGGAAATTCTTTCCACTTCTTCTTCTCCAAAGCCAATGCCGATGGCGCCGCCGCGGCCTGTTGATTACGGCACCGCTGCTGCCGCCGCCGCCGCCGGGGGGAGGAGACGGCTAATTTTTACCAAAATAATAATAATAATAATAATAACAATAATACCTATAGTAACAGTAATAGTAATAGCCGTAGTCATAGTAATAGCATTGCGTATAGCAACACGCATGTTACTACTAATAATATTAATATTCATAATAATAACAACAACACTAACAGCAATTCTAACTATAGTTACACTGAAGAAGGTGAGGAGGAGCTCTCGCCTCTCCCCCGCGGCAGGAGACACAGCCGTACCGCGCGCCGGCGGAGGTTTTTTCTCTGCCTTCTCCCTCCTCTCCCCCAATCGATTCTCTCCCCCTTCTTCTACTTCTATTAATATTCCCAACGCTGCTGCCGCCGCTGCTGCTGCTGCTGCTGCTGTCTCTTCTTCACTTCCTCCCCCTAATCCTTACTCTGGTGCGTCCCCCGTCGTTTATACAATTAATAACAACAACAATGATAATAATAATAATAATAATAATAATAGTAGTAATAATGCGGCCGCCAGCAGCAGTATGGGGGAGAAGCAAAGCATTCGCAGTCGGGAGAGTTTTGCAGGCGGCGGCGGCTGCGATACTATTCTGACCCCCTACGCTAGTGTGAGCTACAACTCTGCCTCCGCCGTACTTCCCACGGTGACAACTGGTAATAATAATAATAATAATAATAATAATAATAATTACAATTTCAACAATAATGGTAGTGCTATTAATAATAATAATAATAATAATAGTGGTTTGAATGCTAATTGTGGTGTGTATAATGATTATAGTAATAGTAATAGTAATAATAATAATAATAATTTTATGGAGAGTGTCACATGCCCTGTGAGTGCGGGTGAGCGCACACCAAAGAGCATGGCAGGCAGCAATTCCAACAGTAACAACTACTATCATTACAATATTAATAATAATAATCATAACAGTGTCCATAGTAATAATAGTAACAATAATAGTAATTGCAGCAGTGCTACACGGCGGGTGCGTCATAATCCCTACGCACCTGTGCTGTGCGCGCAGCCCCCCGACTTTTGATTCTTTTATTATTATTATTATTTTTTATTTTTAAATTCTGTTTTCCCTTTCACTTTTCACCTTTGATATTTGACTTTAACTTTTATTTTTTATTTTTTATTTTTTCTTTATTTTCTTTTCTTTTTTTCTGTTTTGTTTTGTTTCGTACGAATAACCGCAGATGGGGAGAAAAAAAAAAGAGCTAAAAAAGAAGATTAAAAAGAACACAAAACTGGAAAACAAAAACGAACACACACACACAAAAAAAAAAACAAAGAAAAGAGGTACACTGTTTGTAAATTACAGAAACGTGAGCGCTGTTGGTAAATACCATTACATTTATCGATCTTATTTTCTTTTCCCGTATTATTTTTTAAAGCTTTCATATATATCTACTATTTCTACTACATTTTCTTTTTTAATCTGAGCTTTTCTTCTTCCTCTTCTCTCTCTCTCTCTCTCTCTCTCTCTCTCTCTCTCTCTCTCTCTTTCTCTCCATCCCTCTCGCTATCTTTATTTTCTATTTATTTTCTATTTTTTATTTGTCATTTATTTTTTTTTTTACTTCTACTCCCTTCAGATTGTGTGGTTTCAAAATGAAAACAAAAATAGATACGACTCAAAAGCGAAGTAAATATAAGAGGAAGAAACCGTAAAATAAAAAGAGGAAACGAATAATACATTTAAAAAAAGAGAGGACATACATTTAGTAGCAACAAGAGGATCAAAGCAGCAAGCAACAGCAAAAAAAAAAAAGCAAGGAAATAGTAATAATAATAATAATAATAATAATAAAAGAAAATATGTTTTAGGTGCTTTAAGAAGGAGTTTACGTATATGAATATGTGTGTTCATGTCGTTTCTTCTTTTTCGTTTTTCCCAGCTTTCTTAAACTGGCTATGTTTTGTTTTTCTTTTGCAACGTATGCTGTACGTTTTTATTTAAATTTTACTGTTTTTGTTTCAGATTTCTATCACCCTTTCTCATTTATAATTATTATTTACACCTAAAAAGTCGTTTTTTCTTCCTGCTTTTTTTTTCCTGTTGCCCTTGCTGTTTTCCTTGTTGCTTCCTTTCTCTTCTTTTTTTTTCGTTCTTTCCCTTTTTTTCGTTCTCTGCCTTTTTTAAAAATCTTTTCTTTCTCTTTTTTCTTCTTTTTTCTTTTGGAATAAGAAAAGAAAAGAAAAAGTAGTGAGGACGTATTCTCTCTCTTATTTTCGTTTTCCCCCTCTCTCCTCTATTCCCCCCTGTTACACGTTTTTTCTTTTCCTCTCTCTCACTTTTTCAGAGTATATTACAACTGTATATATATTACTTCTTGAATCTCTTCCTATTTTTTTAAAAAATGTTTTAAAATTTATTATTACTATTATTATTATTATTGTATTATAAATATATATATTTTGCTTCCAATTGCGTATTACTGGCCTTCTTCATCAAGTGCTCCTATTTTTACTGACATTCCCTTCACTTGTATTATTTATTTGTTTATTCTTTCGAATTTTGTGATCTATTTCTCTTCTCTTCTCTCTTTTTTTTTTTTTGCTTACCGACTGTTTATTACTTTTCTTCTACATTTTGCAAAATAAAAACACACAAACACTTCTTGTTGAATATTCATATGTTTTCTTCTTCTTCTTCTTTTATTTATTATTATTATTTTATTATTATTTGTGTTTTACTCTCTTTTCCTCTATCTCCTTGACTTTTTACTTACCCTCTCTCTCATTATTACTTTCAAAAAAAAAATATGCTATTATTCCTCCTCTATTCTTTCTTTCTATCATACTATATTACACGGAATAAGTCCCGGAGAATTAACAACAACAAGAACAACAAAAAAAGCAAAGAAAAAGAAAAGAAAAGTGCGTTGGAAACTAAAGGAAAGAACTGAAGAGCTATTTGAAAAAAAAGAAAACAAAAAGGGGTGATTTTTTTTTTTATTATTGAAAATAAAATGAAAGTAATTTTGGAAATCCTTCAACACAACAGAAGGGAACGAAATTATTTTTGTTTCTTTGTTTTCGATTTTATCATTTTCAATGCGCTTTCACCACTTTTTCTTCTTTCTTTTTGCATGTTTCTCTTCTTTTTTCTGTTTCTCTTTTATCCTTTGTCGTTTTTCTTTCGCTTTCTCTTTCTTTATTTTTTATTTGTTTTTGTTTATTCTTCCTCTGCCATCAATCGAGTCTTGTTTTTTTTTTTCTATTTTGACAACGATCGTACATAACACAAATAAACAAACGACAAAAATTGTCAATCGAAAAAAAAAAACGAGAAAAAAAACAGCGACCACTAAAACAAGAACTCCAATAAAAAAAAAAGAGTATACGATACGTGACGAAAAGATACACAAAATAAACACACATAAAGAGGAGTCACACTTTCCTTATGTTTTTTCTCTCTTTTCCTTCTTTAAAATATATATATATATATATATATTTCCCTTTCCCCTCTCCGTTTTTCTCTTCTTCTTTCCTTATCTCCTTGCCCTACCTTTTTCTTCCCGTGTATGTTGTGTTTTCTCTTTTTCTCGGTTTTCAAAACAACAACAACAACAGCAAAGAAAAAAATATAGTACTGTTATACTCTCTATTATTACTATTATTTTTTATATATATGTTCTGATGCCGGGAGTGTTATAGTTGAAATCTATATCATACATCTTTGGGAAAAGTAAAAGTATTTGCACACCCCATTTTTTATTTGTGAAAGAAGTCTGAGATTTATAACAACAACAAACAACAACAAATACATCAAAAGGAGGTGGGTAAGGAAAGCAGAGAGGAAAGTCACAGAAGCCGAAGAAAAACTGGAAAAACAAGAAGAGAGCGAGGAAAGGAAAATAAAAAAAAGTAAAAGTACACTATATACATATAAAGAGTCTCAGATTCTCTTTCTTTGTTTTCACCTCTGCATATGCTATTCACTCAAATTAGCAATTGCAAGTGAGTGAAGAAAAGAGAAAGTAAGGTGAGAGGTTTTATGTTTTTTTTTTTCCAGCTGAGAATAATGACAGCATACACAAAGAAAGGAATAAAAAAATGAAGAAGGAAAGAAACAAAATAAAAGAAATTAATATCCAAGTCGCATCTACGGATTTTTTTTCTTTTCCTTTATCTTTCTCTCTCCTTCCTCCGTGCTGGGAGCTACATAATTTTTCTCTCATATTTTTTCTTTTTCTTCCTTTCGTGTTTCATTTTTCTTTTCTTTCTCTTTCTCATTTTTCTTTCTTTCCTTTTTTTTCAGTCTTCTTCTTTTCTTTTCTTTTCTTTTTGTTTTCTGTTTTTGTTATATGAATTTGATTTTTTGTTGTTTGCTTGTTTGATTTTATCTACAGGGACAATTAAAAGCTCTTTTCTTCTCTGTCTCTTTTCGATTCACTTTTTATCTTTATCTTTATCTTCAATTTTTTCTTCTTTTTTTTTTCCGTTTCTTGACTTTGCCGCTGGCGAAGTGGTTTTGAAAAAGAAAATATGAGGAAAATGATAAAAGTGAGATAAAAGGGATGGACCTCGTTTCAGCAACAAAAAGAAAAGATAACAGGAAGAAAAAAAAGATGAAGTAGTTACAGAATAAGAAGAGAAAGAAAAAAATATGAGAGAAAGAAGAGACAGACGGCATACGGCAATGCTGCTTTTTTATTTTTCTTTTTAAATTATATTTTTTCTTCGTTCAACTGCATGTCCATGTTTCTCTCTCTCTCTCTCTCTCTCTCTCTCTCTCTCTTCCTAAATATTCTCTCTCTCTCTCTCTCATCTGTATCTATATATATTGCCCTGCATACATCCCACACTCATTATTTCCTCATTTTTTTATTTATTTTCAATTCCTTTCCTCTCTTCTTTTTTTCTTTATTTCTACTATATATTCTGTTGCTTCCTCTTATTTTCTCATTTATCTTTTCTTTTACTCCTTATTTTTTTTTAGGTCCTACAGGGAATCTCTTTTTATTTTTATTTTATTTTTATTATCTATTTTTTCTCTGACGCTTCTCTTTATCGCTTGACTCTGCTTCTGGTTGCGTTCCTCCCATTTTTCTTGCCTTTACGGCTGTGGAAGAGAAAACAAAAACAATCAGGATTATCAAGCATTCATTTCTAACATTTCTCTCTTTCCTTATCTGTCTCTTTTTTTTTTCGCTCTGCTCTCTTTCTTAATACTGCGGTCCTTTTGTTTTTTCTTTTGTTTTTATCTCATTTCTATTTTCGTCCGCAAGTATTAATAACACCCTTTTCATTACCCCTTCTCTCTCTCTCTCTCTCTCTTCTCTCTCTCTCCTCTGTGCGCTTGCTACTTGTGATCTTTTCCTTTGCATTTGGGAAAAGAGGGAAATGAGAGAGAGAAAAAAAGGATAAACAGGGTTATGAAAAGAAAGAGAACGGTGTAAAAAGAAAAAAAAAAAGAGAACAGGTAAAATACGAGAGAACTGAGTTCATTATTCATTTTTCGTATTTTTTTTTCAAACACGCAAAAAGTAAGCGTAAGTTTCCTGAGTTGTCTTGAACTGATTCATATTTCATTAAGCGGATATATTCTCCCCCTACGGGCATTTATTCTCTCCCCCCTCCCCTCTTCCTTACACCCTCCCTTCCCCCTCCCCGTCTCTCTATCTCTTCTTTTGTTGTTGTTGTTGGAAAAACCACATTTCCTCTTCTTTTTTTTTTTTTGCTGTTCTTGGGTTCTTTTATTTGTCTTTCATTTTTTTCTTTGCGTTCTTTTTTAAATAAAAGAAAGGAACTAGCATTTAGTCCTTTTTTTTTGCTATTATGGCTGCGCGTCTATCAAATGTTGCGACTTGTATCGGTCTATATCCACTTTTGACTTTTCTTATGCTTTTGCGGTGTAGTTGCGTTCTTTTTTGGTTTTGTTTTGTTTTCCTTACTGTTATTCTTGTCGGTTGTTGCCTTGATTGAACGCTGCGTACTTTTCATTCGTCATTCCTTTCTTTTATCCCATTTTTACGTTTTTTTTTCTCTTTTGTTTTCTCCTCTCAAACTCTCTTCCTATTGCGTTTCCCCCTTTCTAAAGTTACATTTTTTTTCCTGTTTTGTTTGCGACGCACGCGTTGTTTTAATGTTTTAACGTTTTAACGGTCTTATCGATTTTTTTTTTTTTTTGCTGTCGTACGTCTACAAAGGAAAAAAAAGTGTATAATAATAGAAAAACAGGTGTCGAAACAATTCTGTAATCGTCCATAAAGAAACAAAGAAATCATTATTCAAACAAGCAATCGAAAAGAAAGCGCAAAACCCATCGCCAGTAAGAAGGAAAAAAATATTTATAGTTACAGAGTCTGCGTTTTGGCGTAAAAACAACAAATAGAGCAAAGTGAAAGTTCATTTTTCCTTTTTGCGTCACTTTACGTGCTTCTCAGTATGGACTTTAAAAGTTTGATTGTCTGAAATATAAAAACAACAACAATAACATCAAATACATAATAAATATATAAACACACATCTATTCCGCTACATTTGAAATACAGTAATGACATCAAAAACAATGAAAAATAAAAAAAAAGAAGAAAGTATGTATGCATGTGTTTCAAAAATGTATCAGTCAATTAAAGAGAAGAAGAGGAGGAAGCGTTGTAGTGCCATACATAACTGACGAACAAGACACTTTTTGTTGTGTGTGTGCGTATATAACTTTTCTTCTTCCTCTTATTCTCTAGGAGGAAGTGCAACAGCAACAACAACAACCCCTGTTGGATGTACTGACCCGTATCTTTTTTTTTTTTTTTTGATTGCTTCTCTTGTTTCCTTCATTTTCTCTGACCCCTCTCAACAAACTCTCAACCCCCCTCCCCCCCACACACGAAAAAACAACAACACTAACGACAAACAAATCCTTTACAAACAAGAATATCATCTTCTTCAATAAAAAAAACAACAACATCACTTTACCTATTCTTTATCTCACGCCAACAACACCACCCCACCACCCCACCCCCCTACACACACATACTCATACACATATATACAAATATATAAATAAACATAAAATGTCCTCTGCCGCCGCCGCCGCCGCTGATAACAATAACAACAATAACAGCAGCAATGACGACAGCCACACCATCGTCATCGCCTTTTCTTCCGACCACGCCACCAACACCGAGCAGCGGCGGCAGGTCATCGCGATGCTGGAGGCCGACGCGCGCGGCCCGGCCGGGGAGCGTGTGCGGGTGCTGAACCTCTGCCCGGAGACGGACGCCGCCGTCGACTATCCCGACTACGCGGCGCTCGTGTGCCTCGCGGTGATTGAGGGGCGCGCGGCGCGCGGTATTCTGCTGTGCGGCACGGGCATCGGCATGTCGCTCGCGGCCAACAAGGCGAAAGGTGTCCGCGCGGCGCTGTGCCACGACCACCTGACGGCACGCCTCGCGCGGGAACACAACGACGCGAATGTGTGCTGCGCGGGGTACCGCCTGCTGGGCTCGGAGCTGCTGCGCGACGTCTTGTGTACGTTTGTCGCGACGCCCTTCTCGGGTGACGAGAGGCATGTCGAGCGTATCGGCAAGATTACCGCCCTGGAGGCTTGAGGGGAGAGAGCGCGAAAAGATGGGGGTATTCATTTACAATAGGGAAATGAATAAGAATAAAGGGGAAGTTGAAAGTCTTCACAAGATTACCGCCCTGGAGGTGTGAGGGGAGTTTAAAAAAAAAGAATGAAATATAAATTAAGGAAAGTTAAGGGTCTTCCCAAGAAGACTACTTCTCTGGAGACGTGAGCAGAGAAAAAAAAAGGATAAACATTTTAAATAGAGAAATGTATAAGAACAGAGAAGAAGTTGAGGCTTTATCTAAGATTACAGCTCCCCGGGAGGCGCGTGCGAAAGGATTAAGAGAAGTTGGTAATGAGAACAAGAAGAACACCCGAGGCGTAGCGCTGTACCTTGTGAGTTTCATCTTCTCATTCTTTCAAGTTTTTCTCGGTCTCTACCTTTTCCTTTTTCTTTACCTTTCGCCCTTTCTTCCCCCCCCCCTTCTCTTTACTCGTTGCTTCTATTACTATTTTAATTATCAGTAGTATTACTACTATATTATTATTATTATTATTATTAGGATGACTAGTATCATCAACATCGTCATCAACAACCTCTTTCTCTTTTTTTTTTTTTTTGAAAACGATCAAATATATATTTTTTTTTTTGTCTTGAAAATTTTCTCAAAGCCCTTTTTTAACCCTCAACTCTGCAAGCGTGACACTTAATAATTGAGTAAAAACAAATGGATAAGAGGACACTATTAGAATCTTATTTCACAATAATAATAAGAGATAAGTAAAACGGAGGGAGGAAACCCATGATTTCTCTTTTTCTTTTCAGGGAGTTGAAAGCGAAAAAAATAGTAAACACTCTCACAGACGCTCTTTTTTTATTACTATTACTATTACTATCTTCTTTTCTTTAAAAAAACGCACACAACAGCATTATCTTTTTTGATACTCATACGCGGTATGACTATTTAACTACAATGAAAACGCAAACGATAATTGTCATCGACAAACAAACACTAAAGAAGAAAAGGAAACAACGGCAGAAGAAGTAACACAAATATATAAACGAAGAAGCTGAAAATAAGTAAAAGAAAACTATACGACCCATTTTGAGTACAGGAAGTCAAAGTGAGATGAATGGCAACTGTCAATTCCTTTTCGTATCGGTTTTATTGCTTATTTTCCTTCTTTTTTTTTTCTCTCGGTATTACCTTCTCTGTTTTTTTTTTCTGTTTCTCTCTTGCTTTCTTGCTTTCTCTCTGTTTCCTGACATGGCATCTCCAAATTTGCCCAATAACAGTAATTAAAATACAACATCATATCGAAAAATAAACGACAATAACAATAAGAAACCAACTAGCCGAATAAACAGGCGATTAAAAATAGAAAGGTATACACACATCATATTTAAACTGTGACTTACTCTGTTTTCACACTCACGCGCACTCCGTTCTGGAAATTTCACTATTTTTTTTTAAACCTCATCTTCACTCTTCTTCACTCTTTTTTTTTTCTTTTGGTTAGCTACCCCTCTGAATATTTCCCTTTTGGATTTAGCGTCATATATATAACATCACACACATACAAAAAAAAAAAGTTCTCATTTTTTTTTTCAAAACCATCAACGTAAGTGACGACTTAAAAAACAACCGAAAACGACTGTAAAAACAGCAGAAATAACAACAAAAAGTTCTTGCATGATTCCACCGCCACCGCCGCCAACAGAAAAACAACAACAACACACACTATTAACTGTGGTAAGTTCATATGGGAGGAACAACATCAGCGACAATAATAATGTAACTGTTGAGCAACAGCAACAACAACAACAAAAAAACACACAGAATCAAAGGAGGTGTAATGATATTACAGATACACGAAGAAACAATAAGAGGTATTCAAAACGTTTGGAAAAAGAAAGAAGAAGCCGCGGACTGTAAATAAAAATTTTCTTTTTTTTATTTTGTGGATAGATACAAGTGGAAAACAAATTATGTTTTCTTATTCTTTTATAATACAATCTCTCGATCTCCCCTCTTCCCCTTTTCCGAACCGTATGTGCAAACACCTAAGATCGTATTTAGTAGAACCGTCACATCATATTCAAGAAACTCACTATACAAAATACAAAAAAAAAATAAGTGAAACCACAATAAGGGAAATAAATAAAAAATAAGAATACAAGGAAAAAAAAAAGCAACGAAAACAACACACAATGTTACGTCGTAGGCGCGCTGCGGTGACGGGAGCTCCCTCTTTGTGTCCTCTCGCGCCAACCAACGCAAACATCATCAAAAGTACTCTTACCGATAACTCTGCCCTCTTTTCCTCCTCTTCCCCGTGCGGTTTTTACTACTACTGCCACTACTACTTTCCTAAATATAGCAACAACAAGAACAACAGAAGTATCTGTAGTAGGGGAGACATACAAGTGGGCAGTTTTGACAACAGCCGTCTTCGCTTCTACACGTCTCACGCCGCAGCACCGGCGAAAGCCTTACTTCTTCCTTTTCTCTCGACGACTTGTCAAAATGTTGGATTTAGCAAACGCACCGCCGCTGCTGCTGCTACTGCTGCCGCGGCGGCCCTCTCCAATAAGTCCGTCAGGGGTGCGGTCTCTCGTTACAGCGGCGCCACCACCACTACTCTCAGCGCCGCTAGCTCGCGCGCGGCTATTCATGACTCACAGTATGAGAGCCATCAGCAGCCATCATAACACTAGTAATAGTAATATTAATACAACCAGTAGTAGTAATGCTACTAGTGCGAAGAAGCCACAGAAGCTGACTGATGAAGAGCGCGTGCGGCGCACCCGCAACATCGGCATCGCGGCGCATATTGACGCGGGAAAACGACCACCACCGAGCGCATGCTCTACTACGCGGGCGTCACGCGCAAGGTGGGAGACGTCGACAGCGGCACGACCACGACGGACTTTATGCAGGAGGAGGCGGAGCGGGGCATCACGATACAGTCGGCAGCGGTGTCGCTCGAGTGGAAGGGCCACGCGATCCACTTAATCGACACCCCCGGGCACGTCGACTTTACGGTAGAGGTGGAGCGTGCGATGCGGGTGGTGGACGGTGTCGTGGCACTCTTTGACGCGTCGGCGGGGGTGCAGGCGCAGAGCTACGCGGTGCTGCGCCAGAGCCGCAAGTTCGGCGTCCCCGTCGTCGCGTTTATCAACAAGATGGACAAGTACAACGCCGACTTTGCGGCCTCTGTGCGGTCGATTGAGCAGAAGCTGATGGTGGAGCCGCTGGTGCTGCAGGTGCCGCTGCGCGCCGCCGACGGCGACTTCGAGGGCGTCGCCGACGTGATTGAGATGCGCTCGTACCGCTTCATGGGAAAGAACGGGTCCGACATCCGTGAGGCCTTACTCGCGCTCCGCCTCCGCCGCAGGAATCTGCCTCCTCCTCACCCTCCTCTTCTCCTTCTTCCGCGGCTAGCGAAAAGGGGCCTGCGGATAAAAACACATCCAACAACAACAACAACAACAACGCAATTCCCACCACGTCTAGCAGCAGCAGCAGCGGTGCCGCCCCCGCCTCGGCGCTGCCGATGGAGGAGCACGCGCACGTGATAGACCAGGCGCTGGCGGCGCGGCACGCCCTCATTGGCCAACTCTGCGCCCGCGACGACGCGCTGTCGGAGCTCTTCATTTCGCTGCTGGACCGCACCGACGGGGACGAGGCGGCCGCCGAGCTACTCATTCCCCCTGCCGACCTCCACGCGTGCGTGCGGCGCCTCGTGCTGCGGGACATGGCAGCCGCCGCCGCCGCCCTCGCCAGCGGTACTAGTAGTAGTAACAACAACACACAGTGGTGGTAGTATTAGTAGTAACGAGTTCGCGGGCCTGCGGCTCGGGGCCGGCGGGCGCCCTCCCGTGATGCCGGTGCTGTGCGGCGCCTCGCGGCGGGACCAGGGGGTGCAGCCGCTGCTGGACGCCGTGACGCGCTACCTGCCGAGCCCCGCCGACCGCCGCCTCTGCGGCCACGCGCGCGACGGCACCATCACATCGCTGCCGCCCGCCTCCGCCTCGCCGCACGTGCCGACCGTCGCTCTCGCCTTCAAGGTCACGCACGCGCCCGACCCAGCGCGGCAGGGGCAGCGCCGCGCGCTGGTGTTTGTGCGGGTGTACAGCGGTCAGCTCAGGCCGGGGATGACCATCACGAACCACACGCGAGGAGGAGGTGGAGGTGGCAGTGGTGGTGGCGCGGCTTCCCGCATCCCCAGCGGCGCAATCGGCAATCGCTCCGCCGCCGCCGCCGCCGTCGCTGCGATGAACAACAACAACAGCAGCAACAATGGCGGTGGTGGTGGTGGTGCGTCGGAGCGCATTGGTAAGCTCTACGTGATGCACGCGGACACCCCTGTGGAGGTGCCGTCGCTGTCCGCCGGCGAGATCGGCGCGGCGTTTCTCAGCAGCGCCTACACGGGCGACACCCTCTTCGCGCCCCCCGCACAGCACGTGCTGCAGCAGAAGCCGCGCCTGCGCCCGGGCGACGACGCGGCGGAGGTGCACACGCTGGAGGGCATCGAGAGCCCCCCGCCCGTCATCTCCTTCTCCGTGGAGGCCGACAGCAAACAGCACGTCGAACGGCTCGCCGAGGCGCTCGCCGAGATGACCCGCGAGGACCCGAGCCTGCGCGCGACGACCAACGTGTTTGGCCAGACGGTGCTCAGCGGCATGGGCGAGCTGCATCTCGACATTGCTCTCTCGCGCCTGGAGAGGGAGCACGGCGTGCGCTGCCGGCTGCTGCGCGCCGTGGTGGAGTACCGCGAGAGTGTGGAGGCGCCGCTGACGCTACGCGACGTGACGGCCACCGTCAACGACCTGCCCTACATGCAGTGCACGCTGCGGCTGCTGCCAATGCTGGGTGGCGAGGTTGGGGAAGAGGAGGAGGAGGGGATGCTGGGCGGCGCGCCGGACCCGGACCGCTGCCCCGCCGCCGCCGGGGAGCCGCGCTTTCGCATTGAACCGCTATTCCGCGAGGCGTACCTCTCTGGAGCGTCCACCGATTCCTTCTCCTCTTTTTCGGAAAGTACAAATAGTAATAATAACAAAAACGGCAATGCGGCAACGTCATCGGCGCCAGCATCACTGTCGGGCAGTAAGCAGTAACAGTAACAACAGTAGCAGTAGCAGCAGCGGCAGCGGCAGCGGTAGGCCCAACCGCGACCGCCGCACCCTGCAGGAGGAGCTGCGGATGGTTGAGCAGTGCTTCGGGGCGGCGGTCGCGGACTGCGCACGGATGGGGCCGCTGGCGGGGCTGCCGGTGCACGGCGTCGTCGTTGAGCTGTGCCATTTCCGCGTGTTGGGCGGCGGCGCCGCTTCTGCCTCGCACGTGGCAGAGCGGCCGCTCTCGCAGTGCGCGCGGAGTCTTGTCTCGCAGCTAATCAAAGCGGCGGCCGGGGCGGGGGCGGGGGAGGCCGACAACAACAACAACAATAGTAATAATAGTAACAAGAGCAAGAGCGGGAAGGGTCAGGACGCGCGGCCGGTGTTGCTGGAGCCGGTGATGGCGGTGGAGGTGCACCTGACGGAGTCCGCCTACGTGCGGGACGTCGTGTCCTCCCTCAACGAACACCACGCGCTGCGCGTCGACGTGATGGACGACGGGCGCTCCGTCACCGCACTCGTGGCGCTGCGGAATATCATTCGGTACACCATGGAGCTGCGTAAAGTCGTTAAAGGGCACGCGAATTTGTTTACAAAGATTGACCATTATAGGGTGCTGCGGGATAAGGCCGTGCTGGCGCGCGTGCTCAAGAACTTGGGCATCCAAGGAAGTGAGATGTGCAATTATTGTTTTTTGGATGAGGTGTTTTATCTCATTTTGGTTCTCATCAGCCCTTTCTTTCTTTTTCCCTCCCTTTTCCTTTTCTCCCGCTGTTCTCCTACGTTGAATGACAATGCATCATGCCGCACTCACTGCGAAGAAATATCGTTTCATTTTTCCTTTTCACATATTTCATAACACTAACGATCGATGAATCTGGTTGAGGAAAAAGAGAGAAGAATAAAATGGTGTACTGAAACGGCTTCGGGCGGATAATGAAGTATCATTTTGGATACTGATCTTTGTCGCTGTTAAGATAATTACCCAAACGCATGGCAGTGGATTCTCATTGTCTTTTTTATTTTAAAAAGAAAAGAAAGCACCCAAATGGGCCGCTACTCTCAGATATGACACACCTCTGAAACGGGAGAAAAAACGTTTCCCCCCTCATCCCGTACACCTTTCTCTCATCTTCTCCCTAATTCCTCCACTTGAAGCATCACTTTTTCTCTTCCCTTTTTTCTTCTTTTCTTTTCCCATTATTACCACCACCACATTATTATCAGCACCGTGCATGCATAACAACAATACCACGCAAAACGCGCGGCCGACGCGTGTGTGTCGATACGACGGGCGGTGCTACCGCAACAACCCTCAGCACTTTATAGACTTCGCGCACCCCACACAGTACCCGCAGACTACTCGCGACACGTGTGAGACAACACAGGGGGCGGCGGTTGTTGCTTCTATTGTAGCTCCTCCGGATACTTCCACCACCACTGCTGATACTAGCAACAATATCAATAACAATAATAGTAATAGTGATAATAATAATATGATGGAGAGTGAAATCAACACCAACAATAATAGAGTCACTACTGGGGCGACAGCAGCAACAACAACAGCAACAGCAAGAGAAGAAGTAGTAGTATCAGTAGCGCCAGAGCGGACCGCGCCGGCTGCTGCTGCTGCTCCTGCTGATGCTATTAATAGCAGTATTAATGTGGCAAATACTAGTACCGAGGCGAACCGCAGAGAGGTGGAGGAAATCGATGTCACAGACAGCGCAACCGAGGCGACGAAAACGGCTACAGAATCAGAGACAGAATCTGAGACAGAAACTGCATCGACAGCTTCGGCAGTCACATCGCCCATCAGTGACACACGAACAACAATCAACATGACTGAAGCGCTAGTAGCACGCCAGAGTGAGAGGGCAGGAGACGGCGGCGAGAATACTCAACACAATAGTACGTTGATAGATGCGGAGCCAGCCTTGAAGCGTGCGCGCACAGAGGGGCGAGTCGACGGTGGAGGTGGGGATCACTTGACTGGTGAGGGAGATATCAATAAGCAAAATAACAATACTGATAATAATAATAGTAATACTAATAACAACTCTGCTGCTGTTGTCGTGTATGAGGGCCTCTCGGCGGACGGATGGCGGGAGCTGCAGGAGGAGGCGCCGTCCGTGGCGCTCGTGCAGCGCCTGCGAGTGTGCGATCCTGACTACCACTGCTGCTGCGGCAGCGATGAGGATGACGAGGAGGAGAGTGACTCTGAAGAAGAGGATGGCGACAAGAACAAGGACATCATCGACAATAACAACGAGGAGGAAGGGGAAGAAGAAGGAAATAAAGTGGAAGAGGAGAAACAGGGAGACAATAAGAAGCAGCAACAACAGCAGCATTGTACCCGCCGGCGTACCCCCACTTCGCTACACACCCCGGAGTTGCTGGCAAAAGGAGCGGACAAATACCTCCGTAAGAGTTATGCTGGAATGCCTTTCCCGCACGGGGACGCCGCGTGCGTGCTTCTTGCCGCCAGCAACGCCGCCGCCGCCGAGCAACAAGACAACAACAACAACAGCGACATTATCTTTTACTTGAGAAAATCGACGATATGAAATCGACATCACCAGAGGAGGGAGAGGAGGAGGAGGAGGCGGAGATTCAAAGAGTACTCCATGCCCTTGCCCCCTGGACGCTTGTCGGACCGCTAGAGTTGCTCTGTCGCGAGATGTACCACCAACAGAAGCAGCACAGCAGAAACAGCAAAAACAACAGCAACAAATCACACCACATGAAGTGGGACCGAGCGTTAAGCATCGCTGTGACGACGACAACGCCGGCAGCACCACACCAACACCAGAAATACTAATAATACTAATAGTAGTGTGTGCTTCATTAGTGAGGCGGCGCGGTGGCGGTGCGCGCGCTTCAGACATGACCCCCGGAGTGCCAAACCATTGCCGTGCGCTTGCCGTGTTCTTCTTCTTCTTCGTCTAATGCTATTTGCTCATCGTCTCTACCGGAGACATCATCCGATGGTAAAAATACCAAACACACCACTAAATGCCACGGCCATCGTCGTGATGGGGGAAAGGAGGGCGAGACAAACGAAGAAGAGGAAGGCAATGGGGGAAACCATGATAATAATGATAGTATCAGTTATAATGCGGAGTTCCTAGAGCATCTGTGTTACTATCGCGCCTCGCCGGATGAAGCGCCCAGCATGGTGGTGCGCGCTACTCCTCATAATAATAATAATAATGATAATGGTAAGAATAGAAAGAGTAGTAGTAGCAACAACGACACAACACACTTTACCGTCGTCGCCGCCACGCTCACCGATTTCCTTCTGCAGGAGCTGCCCAAGGGCGGCGCGGCCCACAGCGCCCTTGTCGCGGCCGCCACTACCGTGTCCTCCGTTCTTTCTTCTTCTTCTTCTTCGCCGTCATCGTCTGTATCGTCGCGTACAGTAGCGTACGGAACGCGCACACTCGCACAGGTGCGCCGCCGGCACCGCGCCGCCTCTGTCGCCGACACCTTTTGCGGCCTCGGGGCCGTCGCGCCGTACGACGACAAGACCGAGCTGGGCTACCGCCCCCAAGCATCAGGGAGGGCCGGCTGCGCAGTTTGCTCGCGGCGTGGGACGGACAGTACGGGGCGCGACACAGCGGCCGTGTGCCGCCGCCGCGCGTGCCGGCCGCGTGCGCTCGGGCAAAGGAGACTGCAGAAGAGGAGGAGGGTAGCAGTGGTGGTGCAGGGGTGCTGCCTGTGCGGGCGGCAGCGGCAACAGTAACAACAACAACAACAACGACAGTTCCGCTGACAATTCTCTCGCCACGGCGCCGCCGATCGTTTCGTTTGCTGATGTGTTGTTCGCGGCCTCCTTCTCTTCTTCTCCGTCGCAGTGTGGCCACGCGGACAGTGATGACACATGCCGTCGTCACAATTGCTTAGACAAGTGCAAAACTGCCATCGCGCGTAGTAGCGGCGCTGGTAGTAATCACAACAACAGTAGTAACGTTAATAATTAACAACAACATCACGCAGACACAAACAGTATCACCAGCAGCAGAAACAGCTGCCACCGCCCACACCCACACCCCCGCGGCGGCAGCGCAACGCCGCCACCCCCCTCCCACTTTGTTCCACCAGTCCGACAAGGACGAGATACACGAGCAGTTTCGCTACGCCGATATGGCCAACGACGAGGGTGACTACGGCCTGCCGCTGCAGCTGGGCCTCGACTTCTTCGCCTCGGTCCGCGCCGCCTGCGCCCCGCTGCGCTGCCTTTTACCGGCGGGCGGCGCGATCGGCGGGAATGATTGTGAAGAGGAGGAGGGGGAGGAGGAAAACGGAAACTACAAGAAGAAAGAGTGGACGGAAAAGCAGCGGCGCCCAACGACAACAACAGCGACGACAACAACAACAATAGCAGTAGCAACAACAGAAGCAGGTACAGACGATAGTGTGTATGATCATCGCCTTATCATCATCGTCGAGTCAGTCACTGTGGCACGTCTGAAGACACTCTCCCACGCACCTTTCCAAAAGCGGCGGCGCCGCTGTCGCTTAAAGAGGCGAGCGTGTCTCAGACGCTGTGTGTGGCGGGGGACCCCGGCGCGGAGGTGAATCCGGTGCTGTGGCACGCGTTCCGGCAGCTGGACTGCGCCTACATGCTGCTGCGCAGGCCCCTCTATCGGCATGTGCTGCGCGCGCACGTGCCGGCGCTCGCGGGCGACACGAGCACTGCTGAGTGGCTGCGCGGGAGACACTTGTTTAAGAATGTGTGATGGGAGTGAGGGTGTGGCTGCTCTCTCTCCTGTGCTTTACGGGCTTTGCTTGTCTTCTTTCTCTTCGTTTTTCTTTTTCTTTTTTTTTTTTTTTTTTTTTGGTGTGTTACTCTTGATAAGTTTTTGTTTTGTTCCCTATCCAACTTGCGGTTGCTACTCCAGGTACCAACATTTCCTGCTCTCTATTGACATGACGCACGGTCGGATTTCGTATATTAAATGCAATGCATAAATTGTGGGATGATCTTTAAAAAGAAAAAAGAGTAATAATGAATGCCATTTTGATTCGACGCATTTGCTTCTGTGCTTGAAAAGTTCTTTTATTTCTTGTTTGAACTCTCCACATTACCACCTTTACTTTTCCCTTAACGACTCCTTCCACCTCTTTTTTTTTTCCCGAACAGGAATACATAGCTCTCTTTATCCATACCTTTTTTCTTTTTGAAACTCTCCATAAGCTATCATTCCATCGCTGCTTTTCTTTATTAATGCAACTCCCGAGTGCCTCTCTCAAAGCGTTATTAGCAAAGAGGACAGAGACATTATCATCTATCGAGTAGTATTAATACAACACATTTATCGTCCACGAAACGGTGAAGTATAAATTATAGTAATAAAAAGAAAAGAAACATCAACGTCACTCATTCCTATAGCGGTTAACCCTTCGTACTCTATAGAATACGACAAAGGAAAAAGAGCAATAATTATCTCTATACAATCAATTGCTTACTGTTTTTTTTTTTTTTGAAGCAGAATCAACGTATTATTTCTGAATGCCTAACCACTTTGCGCTTTTCTAGACGACAGGGAAAGGAATTAACTTCAATCCTTTCTGTCTTTTCTTGTTTTCTCCGCTCTTCTTTCCTTCTGTACTTTTTTTTTTGCTAAACATCTTTTTTTTCCATTTATAAAGACTCGATCTATTCTTTGTTCTTTTCTTCAAACTATCACAGTCTCTGACAAAAAAAAAGGGAAGTTGCTAATCCATTGGTTGAATAAGCAAACTTAATATATTTCACCTCTGGATTCCCTTGAACTGCGACCGTTTCTTCATTTTTTGCTTTCTTTATATTCTTTATTTCAGTTTTTCAGTTTTTATTTATTTATTTATAATTTCCTTCCTTGCTTGCTTTGCAAATCACTTCATATCTCAATACAATTCCTCTCCACGTTTAAACAGGGAAAACCCCGAAGAGAATAATAGTACTATTAATATCAATACAGACACTCGCACTAAAAGAAGGAAAAACAAACTCTTCTAAACTACACGCCTACTGTCACCAAAGATAAGCAATTTCTATAACAACAACACCAACATCACTATCAACAACACCATCAACAACAGCAAAGACATTCATACACACACAAAAAAATAAAAATGTCATCCAACAACAAGATTGCATCCAACACAACCGCCGCCGCCGCTGCCGCCGCCACTACAGCAGCGACACCAACAGCGGCAGCCCCCTCCTCCTCCTCCTCTTGTATCTACGCTTTTATTGCCCCTGCACGCGCGGGCGTCGACTCCCCGCGTTCTCCCTCCTCTAAACGTCGCGAGGGGTCCGCAGCGCCTCCGGAGTCTTCTGCCTTTTCTTCCCCTTCTGCCGCCGCTACTGCCAATAGTAGTGAAAACTACTCCGCGCCGTACCGCCAGCGAATTGAGAGTGTGGCGGCGCTGCGGGCGCTGCTAGAGCCGCTGGATCTCTTCTCAAATACTCCTTCTTCTGCTTCCAAGCGGGCCTCCTCGCACGCCTCCGCGTTTTCTCCTGCCGCCGCCGCTGCCGCCGGCGCTACCCCCCTCCCCTCCCCGGAGGCGGCGGCGGAGGAAGAAGACTTTGCGTGGATCGACCTGCAGCGGCCATCGCGGCGCGAGGCACGGGAGGTGCTGTCGCTGCTGCCGCTGCACCCGTCCACCCGCCGCCGCATCCTCGCCGGGCACGCGACGGATCGCCTCGAGTTCTTCCCGGCCCACGGCTACACCGTCGTCGCGCTCACCGCGTGCGAGGCCCCGCAGGCGCCGCCGCCACAGCCGGGCGGCGCGTGGGCGGAGGGAAACGCGGAGACAGAGGGAGGGGACACGGTGCTGGCGGATAACCACAGCGTGGACTCCTCTTCTTCCTCTTCCTCTTCATCGTCCTCTTCCTCTTCTGTCTCGTCGCTGTTCAGCTGGTGGGGTGGAGGCTCCAGCAGCACGTCCGGGGCGGCCGCCAGCCGCACAGGGGGCGTCGTGCGCCCGCGCGAGACGACGGCGGAGCTGCTGCCGCCCGTCTCCATTTTTGTCGTCGCCTTTGCGCGGGTGCTTGTGACCGTCAGCTCCGACGCCTTCCTCGGCGAGACGGAGCTCGCGCGCGTCGCGGCGGTGCTGTCGGGGGCGTTTGCACGCTACCACCACCACCATCACTATTATCAGTGCCTGCAGCAGCAGCAGAAGCAGCAGCAGCGGCAGCAGCAACAGCAACAGCAGCAACAAGATGCGACGCGCGCGCGGGAGGATCAACACACTGCCGCCTCTGCTGAGGCTGCTGAAACCACAGCGGCGAAGACAGACGCGGCTGTGGCGGGAGGTGCCGTCCCTAACCAAACCTCACCCACCACCACCGCCGCCGGCGGCGCTTTTCCTGCTTCTTCTCCTTCTTCGTCTCCCCTCTCCCCCGGAGCCGCCAACGCGCGGCCCCCTGCGCTGCCGCCGAGCCGCTGGGCCTGCGCGGTCGTCTTTGGCTCCCTCGTATCCTCGCTCGTGTCGCACATGCAGAGCCAGCTGGCGCTGCTGCAGCTGGAGGTGGACCAGCAGGACGAGCTGGTGCTGCAGATCCTCCCCTCGCAGGTCGACCTCCGCGACATGCTCTCCCGCACCCGCGCCCTCCGCCACCGCGTCGCCGCGGCCCACGTCAACTTTCTCCTCAAGGCGCGCGTTCTGCAGCAGCTGATGCTGCCCATCATGATGCCTTCTTCTTCTTCTTCTTCCCCTTCTGCTGCTGCTGCTGCTGTGTTTTCGTCAGCGGCGGCGACGGCGGCGGGCGGCGGCAGCGGTGGTGGTGCTGTCCGCGCCCGCAGCCGTAGCGGCAATAGCCATCTCCCGCCTTCGTACCACACGGCAGGGGCAGCCGCGGCGGCGGCGGCGGCCAACACCCCCTACACCTCTCCTCCGCGCGCCAGCACTGGCACTGGCACTGTCAGCGGCGGCAGCTCTCTCTGTGTCGGCGCGCACGCGGTGCTGCAGCACCAGCGGAGCCTCATGGTCGCGCGGGTCGCGATCCGCAAGCTGCGCCGCGCGCGGGACATGGTGAACGCGTCGAACCTGACGCTCATCAGCGGCGTCGCCGCGCGGCTCTCACAGCACTGCCACTACATGGACTACCTCAACAAGGTGCAGGCGCAGATCGCGCTGGTCGTGATGCCAGTGAATGTCATCCCCGGGCTCTTTGCGATGAATGTTAAGGTGCCGTGGGAGGACGCCAAGGACTTCACGCCGTTCATCGCGATCACGGTGGTGACTCTGACGCTGCTCTTTGTCGGCGTTGGCCTCCCGCTGTTCCGCCTGCGTAAGTTCCGCACGCCGGGCTCGCTGGCACCGGTGGAGGGGTAAAGTAAAGGGTTGTAAAGGTTGAAGTAGTGTGAAACTATGAGAAATAGAGACAGCAGTTGAAACATTACGTTCTCTCTCTCTCTCTCTCTTTTTTTTTTTCTTCATGCTCTCTCCCCAGCTTTTTCCTTTCTTTCCTTCTTTCCCCTTTCTTATCCCCCCCCTTCCCACCTTGGCTCCGCGGAAAAGAATATCTTAAGCTTCACACTTGAATATATCCAACAGGAACGATATAAAAGACAGCACTAGTAATGAAATATTAGTGATTTGTAATTGTAGCGACAAAGGATGCAACCTTTCTTTTTTTAACTTTCTCTTTTTTTTTTTAAATCCATAATGATGATTAACATCCGGAGTCTCTGTAACCTTTCCTGCCCTTCCATGCTTGCAAGTTTCTTTCAAAAGTTTTTATTCTTTTCCCTTCTGTGTCCTGAAGCTACCGATACTAAATTCAAAGTCAAAAGTGAATGATATAGAATACCATTTGGGGGCCTCTCCACTGCTCAGAGCGCTGAAGAGCTGTACAAACTCTCTTATTCTCATTTTGTGAATGAATTAAGCCGCGCCTGGATACCTCTAATGTTGTGTTTGTTGAACCCCTCCCCGACCTCACTCTTCTGCGAGCGCACTGCCGACAATTACCACCGACGTATCCTCTGTGTCTTTACATCCCTGTGGGATACCATCTGTCTGCCGCTTTTTCCCCTTCCCACCCGCACCCTTCACTCTCTCACTCACTCTCTCTCTCTCTCTCTATTTCTCTTTCTGCCTCTATTTCTCGTCTTTTCTCAGAAATAAGCTTCACTGCATCGCAGACGCACTACACTGTTTCCTCTCCCAGAAAACTAAGTCCAGTTTTTCCTCTACTGTTGATAGTTTTCAGGCGCTACAGTCGACTTCTCTCGCACTCAGGCAAACTTCTTCGCCGACCGTCGTTGAGTCGCCTCTCGCTCTCTTTAAACCATCAGCAGCACAATCTAACTAAGAGTGTATAAGAAAAGTCCCCTCTCCCCTGGAGTATTCTCTGTTATCATCTTTCTTGCTGCTGCAATCGTGATTAAACTGTAATTTCATAATCACGACGAAGTTAGTCAGAATTCACGAGAAAAACCGAAAACAACGCCTAGAGGAATAGTTTCTCCACTTTCAGCGAGCTACGATCACCGCTCACATTCAGTAATAAGTGAAAGCAAAGTTCCCTCCGCTAGCCCTTAATCACATCACTTAACCAACAACCATCAGTTTACTGTACTCAACA